>OY747117.1:13087451-13687451 GCA_963556455.1 Epiblema foenella
AAGAACCACTAAGTTACTTGATTTATGGATATTAGCTGTGTATTATATTTTTTAAGGGTATGTACAGTTTAATTTTATTGAAAAGGCAGCGCCTTGCGGTGTTAACTGTGGATATGAGGTAGCCTGTGTTAATCCTGTAAGGGTATATACGCTACCTCCATTCCAAATGTCAGTCAAATCCGGCCTACCTTTTCTGGGATTGAGAGAAACGCCCATCCATCCATCCATACATCCGGACAAACTTTCACGTTGATAACATTATTAGGATTTACATGTGTCAAACATTGTACTTCGACGACCGCTTTAGCCTAGTTGGTAGTGACCCTGCCTTCGAAGCTGGAGGTCCCGGGTTCGAATCCCGGTCAGGGCATTTATTTGTGTGATGAACACTAATATTTGTTCCTGAGTCTTGGATGTTTTCTATGTATTTAAGTATATATTTATCTATATAAGTATGTATATCGTCGCCTAGTACCCATAGTACAAGCTTTGCTTAGTTTGGGACCAGGTTGATTTGTGTAAGATTGTCCACAAATATTTTTTTTTTTTTTTTGTAATTAACTGATTTTTTTTTAATGACAATGTAAACCATTCCAATTATCATAGTTTTGCGTGTACATAAAATACCAACCCTAGGCTATATATTCATTACCGTAAGGGGAGCACATAAATCAAAACAAATAATGAAACATATAATTCCCCCCCCAAAGTATTTCTGGAGGAGATATCATTTTAGTGATTATAGCTCATCATCCTTCTAGCATCGTCCCGATACAGTTGCATCCTGAAGGATGCCCGGGGTCCGCTACCTAATCCCAAGACTTGGTGTAGGCGACTGACTTTACGGAAGCGACTGCCATCTGACCTTCCAACTTCAGGGGAAACCAGACTTTATTGGAATTAAACTATTTTTGTCTACTAAATTTGTATGAGGAGCAGTCATTTATACTCGACCTTAAAGACGTGAGTGACCCCTTTATTATATAACAAATAACCTCCTGGGAGTTTTATATTTAAAATTCTATTAAAATACTTACAAAAAAATAAATTTGTAAGCTATAACCTCGCAAGTTTCAGTGGCCTAATTTTAGGACAATTGGCCTAAAAATAGCTTTATAAAAGCCTTATATCCGCTGTAGTGTATTACGTTTTTTAATATTATCAAAAACTCATTTGTCGTTGGACCTTTATGTAAATCGAATCATTTTTAATATATTATTTACCTATTTAGTTGAAAACACAGCCACGTTCAAAACCCTGAATACATTTTGATTACTGTGTATTAGAGAAATAAAAAGATGTGCTATTTTCGACTTTATTAAAATGATGTTAAGGCAAGTGACCATTGTTGCCGGCATTGGGCCGGCACCCGTCAGGTGCGATTAGAAAGTGATATAGCGAGTAGAAGTGCGTGAGATAGAAAGAGATGGCCACGTTTAGGCATGTTTAGCATACCTAAAGGTTGGTTTTGTTAACGGTGAGCTTTCTGTACGCAGCACTATTACTTATTCTGTGGTTAAGGTCCATAAAGTAGCGAACATTATCCCGCGATTGTACGTTGGAACATAAACGTAACAAAGATGGCCGATTAGAATGATGGACTGCCTCAAAGGAAATCCGTTTATCAATTGATACGAGTGAGATAAAGATAGGATTCATCATTATTGTGTATATGTACACAGATTGGATGTTGAAACTGGATTCAATTGAGTAAATATCAAACATGGTAGGTAACACGAGATATCTCGGGACGACTTTTGACAGCTACAAAACCTCGAAATTTTAAGACTGTTTGAACTTATTTGACGACCGGTTTAGCCTAGTGGGTAGTGCACCAGCCTGTGAAGCTGACGGTCCTGGGTTCGAATCCCGGTCAGGGCAAATATTTGTGTGATGAGCATGAATATTTGTTTCTGAGTCTTGGATGTTTTCAATGTATTTAAGTATTTATATCTATTAAATATATCGTCGTTTAGTACCCATAACACAAGCCTTCTTGAGATTGTCCTCTAATATTTATTTATTTATTATATTTATTTATTTAAACTTTACTGCACAAAACAAATGAGTACAAATGGCGGACGTCATGTCTCAAGGCATTCTCTACCAGTTAAACATAGGCCAAATAGAAACTTGTCAAGATGGGTGCAGGAGACAAACAAGCAAGTCTTCAGATAATAACAATATGTGACTCCTTTGGAGTTGCAGGCGTCTATAGGCTGCGGTGGCTGCTTATCATCAGGTGGACCGTACGCTTGTTTGCCACCGGCGTTGTATAAAAAAAATGTACTGAACTTACAAATAATCGTTATTAATCTATCCTCCTTGCCGCACCATACAAGAAAAATTGGCAATGAATTTTTAATCTCCTGTAACAGGAAATATAGTCGAGTTTGTTTTGTTTTGGAATTGAATGTCTATTTCAGTTGTGAAAGATATTTATAAATTCCATTGATATGAAAATCTAGTATTATCATTTTTAACTCAGGACGTTTTATGCTTTTGACATACCTATTAATAAATTCAAGACTTATGTAAAGCGTAAACTCATATCGAAAGCATATTATAGCACAAAAGACTACATGAATGATAAAACACCGTGGGTATAATTGTGGTTGAAATACTAATTATATTTTAATAATTATGACATTACATCTTAATGACTATTTTCGTAACTATGACATTAGTTGTTGACGTTAAGTTTTCCTCTTGACATTCAGATATTATTCTAGAAACTGTCTAGATTATACAATTTTTTATGTTTTTATTTTACATATTGACGATCTTTTTGTGAATTTATTATACTCTCTTTTGACATACATTACAGTAATTCGTGTATTTTTTAAAATTTCATATGCATCAATAAATTGCTCTGAATAATTAGATTCAATTTATGTAATATATAATTGACGATTCAAAAGTGCTTGTTGCTAGGCCTATTTGAATAAAGAATATTTTGAGTTGAGTTTGAGTTTATGAAATATACGAACGGTGCCATATACTTTACCCCAGGCTCCGACATTTGAAAAAAATCCAAACACTGAATTGACCAAAATAGCCAGTTTATCGAACCAGCTCACAAAACACTAGAATTGGTTGAGAAATTCGACCTGTACATACAGGAGAACAGCTATACGCACGAAAGCATTTTTGCTCAAGCTGAAATGGAGACGCTTCGCTCGTTCGCTCAACTATACTCACCTTCTTAGTGTTTTTCCACTCCCATCTGGCGACCGCCCGCGTGGTCGTGTTGGAGGTTTCCCCTAGATTTTTCCCTAGAACCGCGCACTTCTATCGCTTTATTATTTGCGCCTGGCCAAGCCATAAGTCAGGTAAAAAAATTTTGACGTAAGAAAATAGACACATTATTAAATAATGCCTAGTAAGTAGTTTTTTTTTTTAATTTAGATTGATTATATTTTCGAATTGTTTTTTATGTATTTTTATCCAATGTTTTGTACGCCTATTGGCAAGACATAGAAGATCACTAAATGTATTTTTAACAATTCTGTATTCATCAGCCTACCTATGTCTACAATAAACATTTTTCTAATTCTGATTCTGATTCTGATTAAGAGAAGCGCGTTGGTTTTAAAACTTGGTTTAAATTTAACTTGATTTCAATCTTTTGGTTTTAATGCAAAGCCATTCCATTACAAATGGCCCGCTCTAACTCGCGTGAGTTTGCAATTAATCATCCCGCTCTACGGAAACTCGGCGCTTAATTTAGTAAATATTTCATTTGAATTCATTGGAACACTGGATCACTTATGAAAAACAGATTACTTATCAGCTTATTGTATTAGAACAATAAAAAAGTATTTTTATGCAGAAAGTGGTGCGGTAAGCTATCTGTACGGTCCACATACCGCACATTGCCATCTCAGCGAAATTACCTTCGACCGCGTAAACTATTAAAGTATGCGTCAGTACACGTTTACAACTAGCACTCAACACGCGTGTCCTCATTCGCACTATCATTCATAATATCGCGCTTTTATAGTAGTTTTATATTGTATCAATAAAGTGTTGACTTTGACTATATTAGTGAGTTATCATTACATCAAGCAAAGAACATTATACTTGGTGTGTGTGGCACTAGCAGCCCACTATCCTTTATTAAAAAAAATCACTGTCCTATAATTACTGAATCGGCAGCCTGAATGTTTATTTTTACGATATTTAGGATTTTTTGACATAGATACCAAGGCACGTTTCAATATTTTGTTCGGTTAACTATTGTGTTTCTTTGTTTCATTTTAATCGACTTCAATAAAGAGGGGGTTCTCAATTTGGTTGTATTTTTTTTTTTTTATGTGTGTTATCTCAGTACTCCGTCGTTTTTCAGTCCATAGTATTTTTTGTGTAGTGCAGTTATTTACAATAATACAATACAATACAAATACACACCACACACACATTAATTAAAGGACATAGTACAGTAAAAAACAATGAGTAGAGGCAAGCAACAGGCGGTCTTATCGCTAAAGAGCGATTTCTTCCAGACAAAATTGTTGCGATCTATATGGTAGCAATCTTAAAATTGATAATTGTCTATGATATTTATAATGACAATAATTTGTTTTTTTATAAATTCATTCTTCTGAATACAGCAAACGAGTAAACACGTCAAATCTGTGTTTTATTTTCATAAAATTACGACTCGCAGAATCGATTCTTTAACATGGTCCTTCGAGCCGGATCTGAGCCAGCGACCTATGGATCAATAATCACACACCTTTAATCACACTGGGAGCTCAAATTTCAGTATTTTCGTCAGATCTCTGAATGGGCTTTGCCTTAATGGCGGTTTGAGAACTTCTAAAAGTCAAGTTGCTAACTCACTTGACAAGCCTAATCCCAAAAAGTCTAGTTTCACCGTTCGGTTGAAAGCTCAGATGGGTCAGTTGTAAAAACAAAAGTTGTCCACCCGGTGGTCAATAGTTAACGGCTTATGTACATGTAAGTTGTTTTTATTACATGGATTTATAGTTACAGGGCATGTTTTTTATTTTTCCCTTGGGGGGGATTTGCCATAGTCGCCACGCTTGGCAAGCGGGTTGGCGACCGCAGTTTGATGGTGGTAATGATCGAAGGATGCTGCTGCCCACCCTCCGATTTTCCCTTATTCGCCTCCTACGAAACCCACGGGAAGAGATGGGGTGGCGCAATTATGCTGTCGGTAGGCCTCCGACAAGGTGGAGTGATGCCCTGGTGAAGGTCGCGGGAATCCGGTGGAAACGAACGGCACAGGACTGGTCTAAATGGCGAGCCTTGGGGGAGGCCTACGTTCAGCAGTGGACGTCTTTCGGCTGAAATGGTGATGATGATGATGATAGTTACAGAAACACCGTTTGTGCGGGTTACTAGACCAATCCAAAATTAAGCTTTGTGGCTCTTAACTTTTGACATGTCCACCGAAAAGACGCGAACCTAAATCTGACAATGACCCAGGTGGCAGTCGCTTCCGTAAAAACTAGTTAGTCAGAATAATACGATTAGTTAGCGGACCCCGGGCATCCTTCGCTAGGATGTTGATGACTTATCTTTTTTATACCACCACGGTGGCAAACGAGCTGACAGCCCATCTGATGGTAATTGGTTACCGTTTCCTATAGACGCTTGCAACACCAGAGGCGTTCCTCGTGCGTTACCGACCCGTAAGAAACCTTTCAATCCAGACCAGCTCGACAAACGGCGGTAAATGCGCACCTTTACGCCGCCTTTGTAAATCATTTAATAAATCATTTACGTCAGTAGATATATTCAACTCAAGCAGACCACGTTTCCAAAAACAGATACTCGATATCTTAGCTGAGACAACTTGATATCCTTATATTCCCTATATTTTTAGTACCTACCTTAGTCTATAAAGTGCCTCATGTTTCATGTTTTATATCTATTTATTGTTTGCTTACCTGCTTATGTTGCATTAACCATGTATCTCTTAGTGAGAACATTTAAGGAAGTAGGTACATACCAAATGTCCTACATACTCACTTACATTATAATATTAAGCGCCTACTTCTGTTGTTTCTCCAATAAATAAATAAATCTTGCTTTTACCATTCCCATTAGATAGTTTTGGTCCGTGCAACCTGTATCATTTTTCTTATAAAATTTTTGTTGGTGGAATTAGATTCAAAATTTTTTTTCTTGCCTTTGGAAGCACTTGTTTCTTGCTGTTAACGTATTTTAAATGCATTATAAGTTTTAAAATGTTTTGATTTGAAATTATAACTAAAGTATTGATAATACCATTAAAGCGATTAAAGGATACGATAATTTTATTAAAGTTTTAGATAGTAACATAGCCATTTTTTGATTTTATTGTTTGTATTAAAATTTAAGCAGAAAAACAAAGTTTTAGCTTGAAAATGGTCTATTTAGCGTGATGTTTGAAACGATATCTCTTAAAGAAAAAAACCAAAAAATACATTTAACATTTTATGAAATTAGGTCGTAATAGTCCTTTTCTAGATAGTAACACTGAGAAAATGTCAAGATACGTGTCAATTCAGTTCATCTATTTAGATTTCACAAAAATCAATTTTTTTAACCATGATCATTCTTCCCCCGTGTGATATGTCTGTATACGGCGACATTGGCGAAATACCCTTTGCCAAATTCAGCAAGGAGTGAAAGCCATCAACAAAAAACAAAAAAAGATGAGCTTTTTTAACTGATAAGGGCCCTTAATAGATTAATATTAGCCCTAATATCACACTCTCGGTCGTTACGTAGTACTTTTGAATACGAGGGTAGATGTTATTTTTGTTTCTTTTATGTTGTTGCGCATGTGTCGTCATTCGATAGTTTTAAGGCAGGGCCCCACTGAAAACCAGCGTCGCGGCTTGCCGTGGCATTATGCTGAGTGGGGCCCTTTTTTGCGTCGTTTATTATTATTTTTTACATTAATGTGTAACATGAATATATAGAAGTTAATACTGAAGGTGTCTCATAAGTATTGTCGGGTTTCTTAACTAAAAATTTACTATACCACTATTTATGCATGTCATAACCTGTTAAGACAATTCTCTAGTTATATAAAGAATGCAATTGTTGTACTTTATTTTAATCATACTGTCTTTGCTAATTGACGGAGTAACACGTTTTGATAATAAAAAGTATGGAAGGCGACAAATACGAAATTCGTGTGTTGTTGAGATATTATTGGAAACAGAAATTTAAAACAGCCGCGGCAGCTACAAAATAATGTGAAGTTGAAGGGGGAGACGTGTTAAATGAACGGATGGCACAGCGTTGGTTTAATCGTTTTAATAGCGGAGATTTGACCCTTGAAGATCGACCGTCCTCTCGATCGATATTGAGGCTAGAAGTGAAGCCGTTGAAAACCAACCCAGTACCAGCAATGGTCGATTATCGATCTCACTTGAACCTTCTAAAGACACGATGTATAGTGTTCACTTAAAATCATTAGATACAACCTATTAAAGTTGTCGAACCGAAATTATTTATGAGACACCCCAATAAATGCATTATCTTTCACGTCACATATTGTCCCAGACAGTATCGCTAACTCACTTTAACATGTACAAGTAGGTATGTAATATGTAACTGTCATATACAGTAACGGATTTAATTTCCTGCCCATTTTGGTCGTTATTGGCAATGCATTGAGGTCGAGAATTCTATTTCAGTAATAATATTACTTGTCACTTCATATTACAAATAATCTCTTTGCGAAAAGTCGTCATATGCTATTCTAATGAGGGCTATCGTTTTTGAAAATACTAATTATATTTTAATGATTATGACATTACATCTTAATGACTATTTTCATAACTATGACATTAGTTGTTGACGTTAAATTTTCCTCTTGACATTCAGATTTTATTCTAGAAACTGTCTAGATTATACAATTTTTTATGTTTTATTTTACATATTGACGATCTTTTTGTGAATTTATTATACCCTCTTTTGACATACATTACAGTAATTCATGTATTTTTTAAATTTCATTTGCATCAATAAATTGCTCTGAATAATTAGATTCAATTTATGTAATATATAACTGACGATTCAAAAGTGCTTGTTGCTAGGCCTATTTGAATAAAGAATATTTTGAGTTTGAGTTGAGTTTGAGTTTGTGCTCACAAGTTGGCGCCACTATCGAGTAAGGTCCAGCTGTCAAAAATTGTTATTGTTTTATATGGGCACGAGAACGAAGTTTACATTTAAATCGTGTTTAATACCCTAAAACCGTACCGTAAAAATATCGAACATCCCGCATTGTAGTGCGGTCCCGTTTTGTTCGGAAAAAAAGGAGAACATATTTAAGTCTCCGAAAAACAGAACTGTCTCAAAGCACTGACAGTTATTGACCCGTAACTCATATTTGCCATAATCAAGCTCAGGTATTGAAAAATAGTCACCATATTGTTCCAATTAGATATTAACCCGCGTAGCGCAACCACAAAGAGTGACATTTGATATTTCGGAGACCACGCTTTCACGCTACACTAGCGCCTCTGGCGGCGCGGTAGTCACTGTCAGTCGAAAAATTATGAATATTTTTTAACGTTTTTCATTTGAAAAATAAAATGGTTGCCTATCACCGTTTTGACTAAGGCTCGGTTGCAACAACATACGATTACAGGCCGGTCATCGTCAAATATGGCGCCGGCAGCTGTCATCCCATAGCAACTTGTCAAACTTTCCATACAATCAGATTTTAACGAACACCGCTTACGATTACATACGGTTTGGTGCTACCTATCCTAAGAGCTCAAATAGTGGAGTTACACTGAAGGAATAGGGATTCATGAGACAACTTCAGTTTTGAATTGTTCAGTTTTGTTTTGGATTCTAAAAAGTCTGTCGTGAAACAGACGCTTATTTCAAAAGCATATTATAAGATAAACGATTATATCATGGATAGGGATGTTTGGCAGAAATATTTTGTCCTTAATATTAAAAAATATGTATGTACCTATGTTTATATTGTAGCATTTGAATTCTGTAGTATTATGATACTGTTATTTTATATACATTGTATATTGTTTTGAAAAGATGACACCTCGCCGAGTTTCTTACACCGGTTCTTCTCGAGGCAGATGTTTATTTTATGAACCGATGGTAATTTTTTGACATTCATAAGTGCATGTAACATGCCTAAATTGATGGATAAATGATTTCATTTCATTTCATTCCATTTCATTTCATTTGGCAGTGCCTTGGCATCCCAATTCACCATATAAAATTAGTAGTAACAATAAAACGATGCATGCGATATATCAATGTAACATCGTGGTCTAGCTAGCTGTAACGGTGACAAATTTACTATACGAAATTGAACCTTAGGGGGGTTGGAAATTAAATTCCCTGACTGTACATGCTTTAGACTTGCGTTATCCGAGCTAATAATGTTGCCTCGTCTGGCTTTCTATCGTCGAGGCTATCACGTTACGAGGCAGACATTGATATGTATGTTAATCTGTAAGGCAGGATGTATAAATATAGTCGTTGTTTTCTGGGCATTGTCACTATCTGGTGCCTAATAGTTTTTAGGGTTCCGTAAAAACGGTAGAAAAGAAACCCTTATGGCTTCACTTTGTCTGTCGTTCTGTCACATCCCTAAATATCTCAAGCACTACTTTATAAAGAAGGCTAACCTAGATACATAGAACATGAGTTTTTTAAATATATATTTTTTATTTTCTGTGAAAAATGACAGAATAGGTGGTTCAAAATTTGAAAGTCTAGTGTATATGTCGAGTCGGGTGTCATATAAAAGGGCTTGGGTTGCATATTCTGAAACAATTTTTTTTTTACTTTGAGTCATTTTTGTTTTAAGAGCGAAAATGCAAAAAAAATACCGTTCCCTTAATTCCGAAGTTCATCAAGGAAAAAATATGAAATTATTACCTAACATTGATATCAATCTATAGTTTACACGAAAAATATAACTATAGCTCTTTCTAGTTTTTCTTATTTTATAGTGAAAAAAGATTTCTATAATAAGTTTGTAATTTAATCACCTGTGCTTGTTTTTTTGTTTTATAAATTCCTACGAGATTATGCTGAAAGTACCTTCTTTCAAATAAAGAAAATGAAATTGAAATCGGTTGACGTGATAATCGCGTCGCAAGGGTAGAAATCTACATACAATCTAGTACGTCGTTTTTGCGATGTAGGTTTATTATTCATATCCGCAAATTAAAAAACCGGCCAAGTGCGTGTCGGATCACGCACAATGAGGGGTACAATACCAACACCTACTAGTCCATATTTAAAACCACTATCCAATATATTGAATCTAAAAAAGTTGTATCTTCATAGGGAACTCACGGCACTTACGATCTTTTGTTTGGGCAAGACAGTCTTTAAGCGAAAACTAAAAACCGTAAAATCTATCTTGTTCAAACCAAAAATCATTGAAAGTATTTATTAATGCGGTGTGCCTCAATACTTTCAGAATTTTAAACTTCATAGTTTGGAAATTAAAGGGGGGGGGACACTTTTCATGACGTTGACAACCCGTAGGAAACCTTTTCACGCCTTTATTAAAGTTTTAGAAGTGACATAGCCATTTGATCTGCCACTGGTGTTTCAAGCGTCTATAGGCGACCATCAGGTTGGCTGTCAGCTTGTTTGCCACCGACGTGCTATAAAAAAAATAATGAATACTTTTGTCATAATTTGAAATCAAAACATTTCATAACTATAAGGCCTTTTAAGTAGACATACGACGAGTGACAGCGACATAGTCCTAAAGTTTCCAGCTATTTATAAAGCCGACTGTACCTAATGGACAAGTTATGGTTTCACAGGAATTTTTACGATGACATTCCAGCTCTGGAATGGACGTTGTTCTAACCTAGATTTTCCTCAAAATTCCCAGTATTGAGTACATTAAGAAAACAGTAAATAGAGTAAACGTATTTCTCACTGTTCCAAGAGATTGCAGACCCTAATTGTTTAAAAAAAGATTAATCTGTTTATTTTCTTTTGAATTATTCAAGTTTACAATTTAGTAACTTAGTTAAATTTATCTTTAAGTTTTAAGATTTTTCTTAACTAAGGAGTTGCATTAATATTATGCTTAAATGATAATAATAATATTAAGGTGCTCATAATATAATGTTATTGTGTCTGAGCCTTTATTAACATTTATAATGTAAGCTATTATTTCCTTAATATTTATTTTCGTTATATTTATGAGTGCCTTCTTAGTGATATTTTTAATGCTTATAGGTTTGATAATTAATTTCAACTTAATGATGATGATGATGATGACCTCTTTGTCTTGCGGTACGGAAAACTAACAATCGAAAACATTTTTTCAGAAACGAATAAAAACAAATAACCGTATCAGTAACAAACAGTTATATGAGGCTTAACTTTATAGACTCAAATAAATGAATACTAAACTAAATCTAGAAACCACAGCCAATTGTGCGGCAAACGGCCAAAAAATCACGTTTGTTGTATGGAAGAAACAGAATAAAATAAATATGTACATTTTATTCTGTTTTTTAGTATTTGTTGTTATAGCGGCGACAGAAATACTTCATCTGTTAAATTTTCAATTGTCCTACTATCACGGTTCAAGAGATACAGCCTGGTGACAGATGGACGCAAAGCGGAGTCTTATTAAGAGCCCTTATGAGTTGAAAAACGCTCATATATGTAGGCCATTTTCTGTTTGAATTGACACGTATCTTGCCATTATCTCGGTGTTACCATCTAGAACAAAACTATTGCAACCTAATGTCATAAATTTTATCTGTTTTGTTATATTTTTCATTAAGAAATATCGTTTCGAACATCACCCCAAAACGACCATTTTCAAACTACCAACGGCTTTTTTCCGTTTAAATTCTACTACGCACAATAAAATCAAGAAATGGCTATGTCACTATCTAAAACTTTTATAAAGTCATCGTATCCTTTAATCACTTCATTGGTATTATCACTCCTTTCATCACAATTTGAAATCAAAACATTTTAAAACTTATAAGGCCTCTTAATAGGATCTCGTTTTACGCTTTGGGAACGGATCCCTATAAAATGAGCCCAGCGGCATTGTACCGAAGGTGTTAGCATTTTTTCTCTGAATAGCTAGGCTTATTTTTGTTGACAGGTAGCTGCCAGCTTTTCGGTCATCCTTAAAAATTAATATTAATAGGTAGGGATGTCGCTTCCGTCTTGAAAAATCGATTATTTGCTCCGAATTAAAATCGATTAAAAAACAATCGATTTTTGAACGAATAATAATCGATTTTTTTCCTATGGAGTCAGTTCCACGGTGATTGGTTACGGGGCGATTCTCCGAGCGTTTGAAACGCTCGTTTCTAAAGCCATTGTCGACTCAAGACTATTTACCCAAAGTTGGGATAAACCGGCGAAAACATTGATCAAATAAGACTCGGACCCGACATTGGTTTACGCTTTTAAGAGTCCATTAATATTTTGTGTGAGAAAAAACAACAAAACTGGATTTTTGACGAAATATTACTGAGAAACGGAAAGGTTTAGCAAAATTAAAATAATGGATTTAGAGAGTTCAATGCTTTATATTTTACGCAGCGGCTTCAAACTTTAGTTTAACTCAATATTTTAGTTTTATTTACCCGATTACCGACAGTCGATTTCTGAAAAGGGCGCGGAAGTATAAGTTTGATCACGTTTTGAGTGATGATATTATTAGGTAACCTAATTGTTAAAAAATTGTGTTACAGCCGTAATATGTTGCTAATTTACGCTGCGGCCTCAATTTTGTATTATTTTCTATAAATAGTCTTACACAAAAATATTTCTTACGCTAATTTCTCAACAAAATTACGCTCAAAACACACGGTTTTTCTCAGTATTATTGAAAGATTATTACAATTATTTATATTACACATTAAAACTCATGTATTTGGAAATATATTTCAGTAAAAAAATATATAATAAGTCTAAAAATTATACTATCAAAAAAGATTCAAAAGTTGTATATATTTGTTTGCGCGCGGGAAGAATCCTCAGTACGGCGCGAGCGCTTGTCAAGGCAGGACCTGTGTCAATTTCGTCCCAACCGCCATTTTTGTAGCGCGAACGCTCTGAACGTGATTATACCGCGATCAACCACATTTGATCGTAGTTAAGTATGGTTTTTAAATTTAAGTAGTTTTCTTATAGACTGAATTATAATGTATTTTCAGCAAACTACCAATTACTTATTTCATGTTGATTTTAGCATGAGTCGCAAACAGTCGGTTTATACTTGTGTTAGGAAGAAAAAATATACTTCAAGGCTAAAAGAGGCAAGGTAAGTTAAGTTACACCCAACTTATTTAAATGTAAAATTGGCGTAAATAATTAATATGTATTAGACAGATTTATTGTGCTATTCGGATTTTAAAGACATTTCAGTCTAAATCTTTATTTCCCTTAGTATATTGTAGCCTTACAAATACATACACACATTTAAATCTCGTAGTAGAAGATGGATTTAAAAACCGGTCACGTGCGAGTCGGACTCGCCAACCGTGGGTTCCGTATACAGATGTGTATCGGTTCCAACCCTATTAAATTAGGAAAATCTTAACAAAATGGTGTTGAAATTGGACGCCACGGGAGCGCCATCTATAGGCGACTTTTGTTACAAATTTGAGCTACTGAATAACTTTGTATTTATGGTAGGTTTTCAAGGATAATTCTTTATCACGTAAACCGATTTTTTTTTCTTTATTTGAAAGAAGGTACTTTCAGGATAATCTCGTAGGAATTTATAAAAAATAAATAAATGCGAAGGTGATTGAATTACAAACTTAGTATAGAAATGTTTTTTGACGATAAAAAAAAACTAGATAGAGCTACATTTATATTTTTTCTGTAAAACAATGTTATTTAATAATTTTATATTTTTTTCCTTGGTAAACTTCGGAGATAAGGGGGGGGGGGGGGGGTACGGTGTTTTTTTACATTTATGTTTCAGACTGTGCAAACCAAGCCCTTTCATGACACCTCACTTGACATATTAACTAGACTTTCAAATTTTGAATCACCAATCACTATCACACCAATCAATATCTGTAATTTTTCAGAGAAAAAAAAAAAGAATAATTAAAAAGTCATGTTCTATGTATGAAGGTAAGCCTTCTTTATAACTATTCCAAATTTCAAATCGATAGCATATGTAGTTCTTGAGATATTTAGTGACGTGACGGACAGAGAGACAGATAGACAGACACACAGACAAAGTGAAACCATAAGGGTCCCTTTTTTACCATTTTGGTACGGAACCCTAAAATTATTAATTTTCAAACAACAAACACGCTACCCGCCATGATCGCGAATGCCGTGTTGTCATTTGTCATACAAGTTGTAAGTAAATCAACGTCTTTCACATGTCAGAATACACCACCTATACGACTGTTCTATTATAGGTATAACATTGTCTCCCATTTCTGCAGCGCTCGTGGCCCAGCGGCGCCCGCGTACCGCGTGCGGTATGCGAGGTTAAGCAACGTCGGCCTAGGTCAGTTATTGCATGGGTGACCTTTGAGTGGTTATTAACTGAGCGCTCCCGTGCTTTGGAAGGCACGTTAAGCCGTTGATCCCGGCTGCTGTCTATGATAGCAGTCTTTAAGCCAAGTTGGAGGCCTTCGGGCGGCTTGAGAACTTCTAACAATCAAGTTGCCCACTCACTTGACAAGCTCAATTCCAATAAGGTCTGGTTTGCCCTCGAGTTGGAAGGTCAGTTGACAGTCACTTTCGTAAAAACTAGTGCCTACGCCAAATCTTGGGATTAGGTAGCTGACCCCGGGCATCCTTCGGGATGCAACTGTACCGGGATAACGCTAGGATGATGATGATGATTGTCTCCGATTTCTGCCCGGTTTGCTTACACCCCGCGTGACGTCACGGTCTAGCTAGACCATCATGTTGGAAAGCGTTTTCGCTAAATTCGTGAATAATTAAATTTTGCCATCATGGTGGAAAGCGTTTTCGGTGAATTCGTGAATAATTTAATTTTACCATCATGGTGGAAAGCGTTTTCGTAGAATTCGTCAATAATTAAATTTTAAATTATACTTTTGGGCTTTAATTGGTCTCTGAAAAATCTAATAAAAGAAATATTAACAATGTAAGAACCTGTCCAAAGTATTGTCAAGCAGCGCGTTAATTGGCTGTAATCAACTGCTAGAAAACCCCTTGCTGCTTACTGCCTATTGTCATAAACCACCTTCCTTTTTATTATTATTATTCTCTTTATTTTCTTTAAGACTTAGGCTAGATTTTATAATAATTATATAAAAAGTAAAATATAAATCAATATTTACAAAACATAAAATCATTATAAAAACCTAACCTAGTGTGCCGCCGGCAGCGAGGCAGGGTCTAAGCTACCGGTGGTTAGGGCGACAGAGAGAGGAACCTCCTGACTATCCGCGCCGTGTCCAGGAGTACCGCCTTCTACAGAAGGCGGTACTCCTCTGGACAGATACATCTGACCCTTGACCCAGCCATCTAGCGAGAGTCTCTTGAGGTGTTGGTCGAGACTCTTCGCTATTAGACCGTTCGCAGAGACGACTATCGGGACAATGATCGTTGAATCAACATCCCACATGGCGGTCACCTCGTGTGCCAAGTCTAGGTACTTGCTGACTTTGTCCTTCTCGGCCTTCACGAGGTTCTCGTCATGGGGGATGGTGATGTCAACGAGCACTGCCTGGCGCTTCGATCGATCTGTCAGCACGATATCAGGTTTATTGGCTACAATAGTCCTGTCCGTGATGACAGATCGATCCCAATAGAGCGTGGCACGACCATTTTCGAGAACTGGTGCAGGTGTATACTTATAGTACGGCACTTCGAAGTCCACAAGACCGTATAAAAGAGCAAGTTGCTGGTGAATGATCCTGGCTACTAAGTTATGTCTGTGCAAGTACTCGCCGTTAGCAAGATGACCACAACCGGAAATGATATGCCTGAGTGATTCTCCGGGACTGTATATTATTATTCTATATACAGTTCGTGAATAATTAAATTTTAAATTATACTTTTGGGCTTTAATTGGTCTCGGAAAAATCTAATAAAACAATTATTAACAATGTAGGTAAGACTCTGTTCAAAGTATTGTCAAGCATCGTATTGATTGGCTGTAATTACCTCTCAGAAAACCCCCTTGCTACTGTCTATTATCAAAAACTACCTTTTTATTATTATTACAATGAAGAAACTATCTATTAAAGTATTGAAAGAAAATATGAGCACTAAAATAAGATAATAAGTGCCTCACTTAAGCGAAGTAAATAAAATATGTTGTTGGTTTGGTGTTCATTGACAAAAGTATCAAACGCGTTCACTCCTGTGCGCCACCGCTACTCCAACCCTACCGTGCACGCTAACCCTTTTGTACCTATATTAATGTTAGAATGTTAGAAGAGGATGGCGCGCTTGGCTCTAGGCGTGAGTGTGTTTGTAGGGTCAAGTAGAAGCGTGTCTACACACACAAGCGCACTTTGCCGCGCGATCGCTGTTCTTAACAAAAGTTTACTCTGATCATCGTCTCCATTAACAATATTTAATGAAACGACAATGACGTAAAATAACCGCCATATAAACGCTGAATATTCGCCCTACGCCGTAATTATTCGGTCTAATCCTCCTTGTGCGGACCTACAACCTGGCCGGCGAGAAGAAAATGTAATAGTCGTATGTCAGTGTAAAAAAAAACCACGTATTACCACATTAAATAATGAAATAAAACTGCACTCGCACCTGAGTCGTACTAAATATCATCAAACACAGCAGCAGTTCAAACCAGTGTGCCAGAAAGGACGTGTAAGGAGGTTACAAAAATTCGCCAGAAGAACCAGGTATGACAAATGATTCCCCAGTGATTATTACCATGCGATGCACTCATATCATAATCAGTATCACAAGAATGTTGACGTGTATTGCAATATCGTGATAATATCTGAGCAATTACGGATATTTTGAAATCCGTGACAACTAAGGGTACTTATGGCTTCAATATTAGCTTCATTGCTAGAAATATCCTCATAATGCCAGGGTCTTAACTAGGACTTTGTAGACGCCTAATATTCTCATTTTCAAGGTAGTAGCTTACAATATTCTTTGATAAATTATGTTACTACTATTAACATGTTAAACGCCAGTTCAAACAAATCAATTTTGATTTTGTTTTGTGTTGTTTGTGTTTGTTTTTAAATGTATGTGCTTAATTCACCACTAACATGGTAATGGTTTTTTCGTTCTTTTTCAATTGTTTTATGAAAGTACATGTCATCATGTAACAATAAGTTAAACTGACATTTTTGGAGCATTATTCAGGCGTTGATGTCTTGTTAATTTTTAATACAATAATAAACGCCTTTTAATATTTTTTCTACATTGTATTTAAATTTTTGATAATATGCGTGTTTACATTCATAGTATTGAAGTCCCAGAAAACAGTTTCATAATCAAACAATCAAAATCAAACATTTATTCTGCAAATAGGCCACAAGGGCACTTTTACATGTCAAAATATTAATTTACAATTTAAGAAAGTCTGACTACAATAAGTAATACATTTTTCATGTCAAAATATTAATTTACAGTCCAAGAACTAATAATAATTTCGAGTTTACAATTATAACAAAATTAATGTCATACAGTGAAGATAAACTTGCAAAGTTATCTATTACAAATATTACAACATCAGTAAAGTCAGAGATGTTTGTCTTATGAGCGCTTTGCCGGTCACCCGAACGCAAGAAATAGCTGCTTCATACGACGCAGGCATGAGTCTTGAAAAAAGGTTTAACGTGAGGTCACATTTCACCCCCATAGCGCATTGGAAGATATCCTACGAGGTGCTACTCTCCAACCGCGCACTCCTATCGCTTTATTGGGCCCGGCCTATAAAGCCACAGTCAGGTTCAAAAAAAAAAGAAAAAAAAATCCTACAAGGTCATCGATGACCCTCATGGCGTTTAACGTGTTAATCGATTGTGAAAATAGTAATCGATTTTTTATTAATCGATTTATTGCAAAATTTAAATAGATTTGAAAGTGGATTATTTAAATAAAATTCGATGTATAGGTTTAGGTAACGGCGGTGTGGATTAATGATTGAAAACAAACTCGTACGGTAAACTACTATAATTAGAAAAGTCAAAGTAAACAACTAAAAACAAATTACATAGAACAAAATTAAGCGATACGAAATGGCGGCGAGTTACGGCGGCGCGGGAGCCTCGATAGAGGGAGACGCGACCGGAAGGAAGCGAGACGGCTATACGTAAGGGCGCTTCAAATAGGTTGTTGGCGCGCATGCATCCTATAGATGTTTAATCGATTTTTTAATAATCGATTAATTTTTGACATCCCTATATTAAGGGAACATCTTTTGTTGTTCTATGTCCAGTCTGGATACTCTGTGGACCTTGATGGTGATTGCTCTGTTTTTGTACCCTGTGACGGCAAACTTCAGCAAGAAATCAAATATCTGATAAATAAAATCTTTCTGGCCCAAGAAGCCATTTTAAATTGACTTCATTCTTGATGTAGACAAATTGTTCGTGGCGTTTTATGCTGGAGGGCTTTCTGATTTGTGATTCGTCTTTCTTGTACCCTTTATTGTCCTTTGTCAGCAATAAAGAAAATCGAAACAAGACAAATTAATAATAAATAAATATTTGTGGACAATCTTACACAAATCAACCTGGTCCCAAACTAAGCAAAGCTTATGCCATGGGTGCTCTAAGCGACGATATACATACTTAAACACATAAATAGATACTTAAATACACAGAAAACATCCAAAACTGAGGAACAAATATTCCTGCTCATTACCAGAGATCGGAAAAATTTGCGTTATTGCTCGCAATAATGGGGATATGACTCCAAAATTAATCAAACCGTTAATCAAATTATTTCTTCAAATAAAACTTGATTTTCCGGAGATAATAACGTGCGTGTTATACGTGCTTATCATTATTAGCAAATTGTTATTTAAAGTGGTTATCGTTTTCGCAAATATTTTACCAGTAACTTTATACATCTAAGCTTGGGCCAAATCCGGTAGTTCTTTTTTTTCGGACTTGTATATGATGTTGGCACAATGAATAATCCAAATTTGTGATCTCGAGCGCCGAACGGAACTTTGTCAAAAATCGAAAAACCGATAATAACTCTAATTTACTAGTTGCTGATAGTACCTTCGCAGAACTTCGTTTTCTTTTTAAAGAATACTAATTTACAACAATATTTGACTTGAATTGTCTCTGTAGACCCAGTTTCCACGATAAAGCCTTTCAAAGTTTGCGAAGTTCGAAAACATGATAAATTTTGAAAGGCTTTATCTCGGAAACTATATTGGTCTACAGAGGTGATTCTAGTCTCATATTGTAGGAACTTAAGTTTTCTTTAAAAATGTCTCAAGAAGTCTATATATAAGTTTTTTTGATTATTCAAAAATTTTGACAAAAATCAAAATCCGGATACAACCCTAAAGGACTAGTTGCATATAGTGCCTTCACACGTTGTTTTTAAAGGCTAAATTGCTACCAGCTAATAATTTGCTGTGGAGACGTCCACCGCGCGATCGCGACAACTCTGACACATATAGTCCCTACTCGTCCCGGTACCGCTACACACCGGGTAGAGCCAGTCCGACCCAGGTCGGGCCTTGCTGAGATTTTTTCTGGAATTTTCTCAGCTAAAACTCCCAGTAGCTCGATTCCACTCACACCTCAGATTTGGTTGAAACCGCTCAACTAATCTCACTGGAGCGCAAACTCTTAGAGTATTCCAGTGTTGCAAACCACACCACCCAGGCTACTCCCCAACCGCGCACTCCTATCGCTTTATTGGGCCCGGCCTATAAAGCCACCGTCAGGTTCAAAAAACAAAAGAAAAAAAAGAAAGGGACAGAATGGCAGATTGATTTACTTGACAGATACAAAACGGAAGGCGCACCGTAGGTAGATCCCCATAAGGTGGACTGATGAAGCAAAGAGAATCCGAAGATTAGAACGAGTCGACACAGACTCATTAAATATAGAAAGAGCTGAAATAGCCTATTTCAAATGGGATTATGCGAACACGAGAACCGCATCAAATGTGCAATTTAAAATGAACCCTAAGCATAATCCGATGGAGTCGTTTTTCTTAGTACTACTTTAGAATTAAAGTCTCAAGGCGAATTGAATCGTAATCTCCGTGTGTTGGACTTTGTTTTTCTTTGTTCGTTGTTGTTTGCAAAAAGAATTGAAATGGAAATTGTGGGAGCTCGAAACATTTATTGTCAATAGAAGTGTTGGGTTATAGAAATAAAATTACATCTGTCGAGGCTGTTAATTTCAGTGCTAGTTACAGATATCCAGTAAAGCCTTAGTTAACGTGGTGTTTAGTGAAAAACATGGACTACATAACCGGTAAATAAAGGTAGCGTTTTAAAACGAATAGAATAGAATAGAATAGAAAACTTTATTGTATAAACTGTGTAAGTACATAGATGGTGAAGATGTTTTAGTACATGTTTCAACAGTTACCCTTGCGGGCATACAATGTTTAATGATCTTACAAATAATTCACAATTTACTAGCATAAAATTCGTTTAAGTTATAATAGGCTTTATCTATTAGCCATTATTTTAGTGTTCGTTTAAAAGAGTTATCATTTATACTTTTTATATCAGCGGGAAGATGAATAAATACACGAATGGCTGATATTAAAGTACTTTTTTTAAATACACGAATGGCTGATATTAAAGTACTTTTTTTAAATAATGAGTTATTGATCTCGGGAAGTTTAAGCTTATATTTATATTGAGATCGTACATTAAATTTACAAGATCTCTTTGGAAAGTGTTCTGGTTGATTTCTAACAAACAAACATAACTCCAGGATGTATATGCATGTCAGAGTTAAGAAGTGTTTTTTTCGAAAAATGTCTCGAAGAGATTCCTCGGTCCGCATGCGATATATAGTCCTTAAACACCGCTTCTGTAGTATAAACGTCTTTTGCACATCAACGGAATTTCCCCAGTAGATGACGCCATAGGTTAGTAAGGGATAGACAGTCCCGTAGTATGCATTTATAGTTATGTATTCTGAACATGTTTCAGATAGAACTGATAAAGCGTAGCATCTGCTGGAAATCTTTTTATTTATTTGATCTATATGAGCCTTCCAATAGAGGTGTGTATCTATTGTGACTCCAAGGAAATTAGCGCTACTGACTTCCTCTACCACAGTACCTGTGTCTGACACAGCAAGAGGCATTTGGGTCGTTTTATAGTTTCTAAATTGAATGGTTTTAGTTTTATTTAAGTTCACATGGAGATTTAGAGTGCTAAGCCGTTTTTTAATTTTTACAAGTACACAATTTATATTTTGTTCTAAGTTCACATTTGATCCATCACTTGAAAACGGTATGACTTCATACCGTTTCGTTTCGGTAAGGTTTCGATACCGCAAAAGAATTTTTTCGGTAGTGGAATATAACGGTACCGCTATTTTTTTCGATACCTGAACAGTTTTCGTTAAGGTATCGTTTGGGCTTTAACAATCAGCGCTAGTTATAGGGTGTATGCATAAAATATCCATTTTTGATCAATTTCGTTGTGCGCGACAGCGTGTCGCAATGGGGGCTATCGCGTATGAATTCGCCGCTAGAGGCGCTAGTGTAGCATGGGGTCCTCCGAAACGTCAAATGTCACTCTTTTTGGTTGCGCTACGCGGGTTAATATCTAATTGGAACAATATGGTCACTATTTTGCAATACTTGAGCTTGATTATGGCAAATATGAATTAAGGGTCAATGACTGTTAGGGCTTTGAGACAGATTTGTCTTTCGGAAAATTATTTCCTCCTTTTTTCCGAACAAAACGGGACCACGCTACAATGCGGTATATTCGATATTTTTACGGTACGGTTTTAAGGTATTGAATATGATTTAAATGTAAACTTCGTTCTCATGTCCATAATAACCAATAACAATTTTTGACAGCTGGACCTTAGTCGACAGTGGCGCCAACTGGTGAGCACAAAAACGATAGCCCCCATTACGTACCTACCTATCGCAAAATTTTCATTCGAAATTTTTCGGTACCGCAATAATACCGTTAATAATACCGTTATTTTATACCGGTAGCGTACCTTTATATCTCAACCGGTAAATTTCTACCTATAACGAGGCGTATCGATATCCAATACCGGTACCATACCGCTTATACCGTACCGAAAACGGTTCCTGAAATTTAACTCCCACTCCCAGCGCCTAGTGGGCTCTCGACTCAAAACAAATTCCCCGTATGAAGAGGAAATTGCATAGAACTTAGCAGCGAAGGTGATTAGTTGTTTGGATAACCCAGCCCAGGACGATCGGGCACTGATTTGAAGATAGTCCAGGTTGTATAAAATAAGAATTTAAAATTCATCTCAAACTATTCTCACCGTTTTAAAATGACCTTTCATATAAATAAATAAATAAATATTTTTGGACAATCTTACACAAATCAACCTAGTCCCAAACTAAGCAAAGCTTGTACTATGGGTACCAAGTGACGATATACATACTTATACAGATAAATAGATACTTAAATACGTAGAAAACATCCAAGACTCAGGAACAAATATTCGTGTTCATCACACAAATAAATGCCCTGACCGGGATTCAAACCCGGGACCTCCAGCTTCGAAGGCAGGGTCACTACTAACTAGGCTAATGCGGTCGTCATATAAGGAAAACAAGAAATTATGAAATCCTGCGTTAAAGACGATCAATAAAACAAACTACATATATTGAGTTTTGAGTAAATAAAAGTGTGGAACTGAAAATGATATTTAGAAACGAAGGCCCTTAAATAGGTTCATAAATCATTCAGTTCCTCGATGTGAAAAGCATTACTTAGTGTTATTTATAAACCTAAGTAGACATTGATGACGTCAATAAATACTATTTTGTCTAATAAATGATTTAAGTCCTTTATGAGAAATGTCAAAATGTTCACACGACATTTTGGGTGTGTCTTAATATTTTATTTATTTAACCAACTTATATTGAAAGGTAGTAAAAATAAAAGAGGTAAACCCTGAATGACTGTAAAAATTATATTAGTATGTAAATGTATCTCATTTGTTAACTAATGAAGAAATGTTTGTTTTTAGTTTTGTAGAAGGTTATCTTTACTTTGTAATAAATAATGTTACCTAAGATATTGATTTATGTGCCATATGAACACTTATAAAAAAAAAGGTACCGTAAACCGGGGTTACTTTTAGATTGAGGGGCGACTTTAAAAATTTATTTTTTATACCGTGTTTAAGTTTTGTGTTTAGTTAATTTCCTAATTATTTACTGAACTGAATCAAACTAGAAATACTTAGTTCTGAATATATAAGTGTTTTGTATATATCAAAGTAGCCCCGTTTTTTCTTAAAGTCGACCCAGTTCACGGTATTATAAAAACTTTGGCTTTTGTTAATTTGTACTAAAAGTACTGTCTATTGTAAGAAATATAATATATTTGAAGGCTAATGAAGACTGATTTGTCAGTATTTTTCCCAAAGTGGTTTTTTTGTAAGCAAATAAATAAAAATGTATATAATGCTTTGTTTTGTTTATTTAAACTATTGGATTACATTTAAATCTTATATAATAATGAAGATTAACGTGGTTTTGACAAAACATTAACCCCCTTATTCATAAAAAATAACAAACCTCTCCTAACTAAAATGTGTTTTTTCCCTTCCCCGCAAACGCAAATGTCAAAGTGACAGATAAAGACAAACGAATATTAATGGCATTTTAGCTAATATAGATTTGGTGAACGTTTATAAATAAGGAGTTAAACTTTTATTCCACAGGATTACACGACTAAATAAATAAATATTTTTTGGACAATCTTACACAAATCAACCTAGTGCCAAACTAAGCAAAGCTTGTACTATGGGCACCAAGTGACGATATACATACTTATATAGATAAATAGATACTTAAATACATAGAAAACATCCAAGACTCAGGAACAAATATTCGTGTTCATCACACAAATACATGCCCTGACCGGGATTCGAACCCGGAACCTCCAGCTTCGAAGGCAGGGTCACTACCAACTAACCAAAACCAGTACCAAAATCCAGTTAGAGGCGACGGTTCGTTATCTAACGTGTTTTTAGATTAGGAAAGCATACAACTTGCTTGAATGTTTGCAGTCATTGCATAGCTATAAAACGGCTAGAGTCCAATAACACGTTTATTTAAAGTATAAGTGTAATCTTTTCACTACTACAAATACTATTTTTATATACAACGCCGGTGGCAAACAAGCGTACGGTTCACCTGATGGTAAGTGGTCACCGCAGCCTATAGACGCCCACAACTCCAAAGGAGTCACGTGCGCCTTGCCGACCCTTTATAAGATTTGAGGATGCACTGTGTTGACAGCAGAAGGAACACATTTAGGTCCCTCGCTCTCAACACAGTGCATCCTCGGGAGCTCTGGAAACCTTGCTCACCTCCAGGAACACATCACTACATACTTGTATAGTAGATAATGTTATTATGGCTGTGGTCTTCTGCAAGGCGGAGTTACTTCCCCAGTTGGGCTGCTCCAAATTCGAGCAAGATGACATTTTACTGTGCCCTACCTCTCATAAACATTTTGCTGTGACCTACCTCTCCTAAAACTATAAGCTCGTTAAGTGATTTAGCCGTTATTTAGCTATGCTTAGGCTCGGTTTTATAAAGATCCGTTAGACCTTATGTCTGTTTGTTATGTCAAAAAATATACTGAGTTACTGAAATTTGATCTGACATTTGGTCCAACGGATGTTTATAAAACCCGGCATTAGTGTATGATGCAATGCTTAAATACAATAGTTAAAACAAGTTAGACTTAGCCGTTATTTAGCTCTATTTTGCTTATTATGCAATGCTAAAGAACGGCTAAGGCATACTTAACGGTATTTTAAGTGGAATATCGTTGGTAGTTTAGTAATTATTTGCAATACTAAAACACAAAAACCTTATTACCAAAAAGAAAAATTCATTCTTTTACGGAGTAATGTAACAAAAAAGAAGCATAAATTTAGTATTAATTTTTATGTAAAAGAAATATTCACATTTCCTAGAAATTTTGGTTTTAACGTTTTTTGCTCATATCTCAAAACTATAATTTGTGAGTTAGTTTGATTTTAGACATAGGACGGCAGGATTAGGAAAATGACATCCATTTTCAAATCTAAGATGGCGAACATTTATTTTTCTTAAAAATCGATATGGGTGTAATCTTTATGGTTTCTCGGGGTGCAGATTACGAAAATGACATCCATTTTCAAATCTAAGATGGCGAACATTTATTTTTCTTAAAAATCGATATGGGTGTCATCTTTATGGTTTCTCGGGGTGCAGATTACGAAAATGACATCCATTTTCAAATCTAAGATGGCGAACATTTATTTTTCTTAAAAATCGATATGGGTGTCATCTTTATGGTTACAAAAATGAAATTCATTTTGAAATCCAAGAAGGCGGACATTTATTTTACTTAATAATCATTATGGGTGTCATCCTTGTGGTTCCTCGGGGTGCCGATTACGAAAATGATATCCATTTACAAATCCAAGACGGCGAACATTTATTTTTTCTTTTGAGTAATTTTTCACAAAAGATTAACAGAATCAGACCTGACAGAAAAAAAGACCTCTTTTATATCTTTGTTAACGTCTAAAATGGACGCGGACGAAGTCGCAGGCGGCTGCCAGTCATGATCTAAGATCTACAGTGCCATGTATTTGGTCAGTGTCGATTACAGGGACGTTAACCTTTAAGATTTTATTTAATAAATTAAATTAGAAAAACCTAATCAAAGTGTAAGAAGAAACTCCTTGATTCGAGCGATTCGGACGATTTATATTTTTCTGTGATTAAAAGATTGTCTTGACAGCCATATTTATTTACTGAAGAAAAAACACTTAATCACAGAATACGATGTTTTCCAGGCGGATTTATCTCAGTTATTTGCTATATTTTCCTTATTTCGTGTCCATCTATATTATTTAGTACAGTCTAATACAATTTAATAATCCGTCATCTCCCGGCGAAAGAAATAAACAATAGCATTCTTTTTTTTTTAGGAGCCCGGGGATCCCAGGGACCGGTGGACGACGGGTATAAACATTTTCTCAAAAAATGGCCCGCAAAGTGAACGTTACTCTCTACATATTGAATAGAATAGAATAGAATAGAAATGTATTTATTTAGCACACGTTATTAAAAAAGTATACAATTTAATTGTAAAACAACTTGTAGATACATCTTATGTGCTAAATAGGACACCCACTCAGCATGTTGTCACGGAAACCGTGACGCTGGTATTGGACGGTAAAGTGTATAGTTTAAGGTCAGATCAAAATTAAATGAATAAAAAAAATTGCAGGCCGCCTGGAATGTTACATATAAATTCCTTTATTTGTCGAGTTCCAAACTTTTAAAAAGTGGAAACTGGCATAATAAAGACGGCACAGGTCGTAATCAACCAATGGAACTCGTATTTTTCTGTTTCTAAACGCGACGTTTTTGTATGTGTCTCAAATATCTCGTCTGTGTTTTGTTTTGAAAAAATCGTGCGAAAGCCGGTATAATCCCAACAAGCTCTTTTTTTGTGGGCTGGAAGGTCAAATAACAGTCGCTTTATCAATCTTGCAATTAGATGCCAAAGCCGACCCCGGGGTCCGAATCCGGGTTCTTCTTGGACACCCGGGGTCCGCCCGGGGACAATCGGAACGCTAGGACGATGAGGAGTAGGTAGGTATAGGTACGGGATATGATTCTAGTCTCGTGTGCTAGGTGATTATGTACAGAGATTGGAATCCAGCAGTTTGTCGATGACTGCAGGTCATTGGCCTACTAATATACAGCCATATTAAAATGTTATAACTTATGTTAGACGTTGATCCCGGCTGCTGTCTATGATAGCAGTCGTTAAGCCAAGTTAGAGGCCTCCGGGCGGCTTGAGATCTTCTAATAGTTAAGTTGCCCACTCACTTGACAAGTCCAATTCCAATAAGGTCTGGTTACCCCTCGGGTTGGAACGTCAGATGGCAGTCACTTCCGTAAAAACTAGTGTGTACGCCAAATCTTGGGATTAGGTAGCGGACCCCGGGCAAGATGCCCCGGATGATCCGGATGCAACTGTACCGGGATAACGCTAGGATGATGATGATGATGATCTATTATTGTTTTTCACTTAAAATGAAGTAAGTAATGAAATTTACATGCGTATTAAAATAATATTTTTTCTTTTTTATTAACTGTAAATTACTTTTTTCATACACTAAATAAAAAGATTTAATATAGCTAATAAATAAAAAGATCTTCATAAAACCCGGGCTGGGTTTTATAAAGATCCGTTAGACCAAATGTCAGATCAATCAAGGCTACGATGATTTTAAAAAATTCCAAAAATTTAATAAAATCATCGTAGCCTTTAATAATTTTATTGATATTATCAATACTATTTTAATAATTTGAAATAAATACCAATAAAATTATTAAAGGCTACGATGATTTTATTAAAGTTTTAGATGGTAATATAGCCATTTTTGATTTTATTGTGTGTATTAGAATTTAAGCGTAAAAAGCAAGTGCTTAGCTTGAAAATGGTCGATTTGGAGTGATGTTTGAAACGATATTTCTTAATGAAAAATTAAAAAAAATACATTTAAGTCTATGATATAAGGTCGCAATAGTCCTGTTCTAGATAGTAATACTGAGAAAATGTCAAGATACGTGTCAATTCAAACAGAAAATGGCGTAAATAGATGAGCGTTTTTTAACTGATAAAATAAATAAATAAATATTAGAGGACAATCTTACACAAATCGAACTAGCCCCATAGTAAACTCAAGAAGGCTTGTGTTATGGGTACTAGACGACGATATATTTAATAGATATAAATACTTAAATACATAGAAAACATCCAAGACTCAGAAACAAATATTCATGCTCATCACACAAATATTTGCCCTGACCAGGATTCGAACCCAGGACCGTCAGCTTCACAGGCAGGTGCACTACCCACTAGGCTAAACCGGTCGTCAAAAGACTCTTAATTCGATTATAAATGTATTAATATGTACATATTTATGGTTCATTATGTAAGAAAGCATCTATGACTTTTAATACACAGTCCGCTTTAAAAATATTTTTTTTACTTAAACAAACTTAATTTAATTTATACTTACTCTTCGTCGACCCGAATTCTTTTCGGCTAAATCACGGTAAAAAAAAAACTTTTTTCATTACCTTCGTCAAATCCAAGAAAACTGCTCGCATTTCCTCTCACTATGATATTGTACGTTGGTGTATCGGCTACGAACTTATCCACTTTTTACTTACATAACATACATCACTCATTTAAAAACAATACAATTGAACCCATAACTTCAATTCAATTCAATTCGGGAACCGGCTACGCGGCGTAGAGGTGCTACGGCGAGGCGCTACGGACACTAACTAGCGCGGGAATCCGTAGCGAGCTACGATTGCGCTCCGCCTCTTTCGCCCCCGTTTACGTTCGTATGTTTGTCTCTGTCAGCAAATAGGGTGTTCCAAAGAGGTGTTTGCTGAGAGCTTTGGATATTGTTGCCGTTTTGCCGAGAAGAATCTTCGCGGTAACGTTATTTTACAAAAAGTCGTAACTACGTGTTAGTGTGGAGTCATTTATGACCTTTTTGGGGATTACTGACTTGTGTCATATTGACGTATGGATGTGATTTGGATTTCTTATGAGTTTAGTGTTGATTTAGGAAGATTAGTGGAATTATATTACTAGGAGCTACTGGTAGCCCTTTGGAACAGCTCACGACGACAATTTGGCGGCCGTGGATTTGAAACTAGTACTGCAAGATTATTTGAAAAAAAAAAAATTGAAAAAAATATTATTTTATTTTGAAACAGTAGCTTTTTGGCGAAGGAAAATATAGTGAGGTAATCGATATATCGTCGTGAGGTAATCGATATATCGTGACAAGTAAAATTCACTATCAAATCTGTCACTAATCTTCGAAACCTCCTATCTCAGTACTGAAACGATGCTGATATACGAGCTTTATTGTAAGTAATTAGTTACTTAGTGACTTTTGCTTGTAACTGGACGATACAGTTTTGCCTCAGGGAAGGTCAGATAGCAGTCTGTTTCGTAAAACTAGTGCCTACGCCTATATTTCCAAGCCCATCTGGGAGTTTAGGCGTGGGTGCGGTCATGGTGATTCCTATACCCAATTTCATAACATATTCACTACCAGATACAATACAATAGAATACAATACAAATACTCTTTATTGCACCTCAATAAAAATATAAAGCAGATCAGAGATCAGAAGATAACATAGCGAGATATAAGCAGAGGTAGACAACAGGTGGACTTATCGCTAAAGAGCGATCTCTTCCAGATAACTTTCCAGGTACCCAACGTTTTTAGTGATCCGTAGCCAAAATGGCGAAAACGGAACCCTTATAGTTTCGTCATGTGCCTTTAAAAATGACATGGATTTTTGTAAAAAAAAATTCCATTTAAGTCAACCGTTGGTGAGATATTAGCTGTCAAAGTCATAAAAAGTGTATCCCCCCCTCTAATTTTCAAACTATGGAGTTTAAAATTCTGAAAATAGTTGAAGTGGTGTGCATTAAAAAAACACTTTCAACGATTTTTGGTTTGAGCGAGATAGGTTATACGTAATAAGAGAACAACGGTTGAAACTCACTTGGAAAGTCACTCTTTGCGACATGTTTCGGCAAGGCGTGTTGCGCGGTCGGTTGCCTTGATAACACTCAAACTGATGAAGGACTCCAATTGTAGTCCGAAACATGTCGCAAATAGTGACTTTCCAAGTGAGTTCCAACCGTTGTTCTCTTATTAAGTGTAAATATGTCTCACGTTAGTGTTATGTATAGGTTATACGGTTTTTGAGTTTTCGCTGAAATACTGTATTGCAGAAACAAAAGATCGTAAGTGCCGTAAGTTCCCTATGAAGATACGACTCTTTTACATTCAATGTATTGGATAGCGGTTCTAATATATACTAGTAGGTGTTGGTACGGAATCGGGTGTTGATTTGGTTTAGCTTTTTTGATTAATACGATTTTATTCATTTTTTTTATACAACGCCGGTGGCAAAAAAGCGTACGCTCCACCTGATGGTAAGCGGCCACCGCAGCGTATAGACGCCCGCAACTCCAAAGTAGTCACGTACGCGTTGCCGACCCTTTATGAAATTCATCATTCATTCATTTCATTTATTAACAACAAATTAAATAAACCATTTCGTAATCATTACTGACATTATTACTGGCATTATTACTGACTTTATTACTGACATTATTACTGACATTATTACACTAGTTTAATTTTAATAAGCAAACAGCCGCTGAACCAATAAACTCTCATCTGTAATAAATTGCTCCGGGAAACGATAATTAATTAGTTCTTAGTTGAGATTTATTAATAGTTAGCACAAATCGGTTCGAGCTTTATGGGCTTGGTTCTCACAGCGTTAAAATCGAATTTAAATTGATTATTTATGACAATACAAATACTCTTCATTGCACACCTCAATTAAAGGATATAGTACAGTACAAAAACACAATGAGTAGAGGCAAACAACAGGCGGTCTTATCGCTAAAGAGCGATTTCTTCCAGACAACCTTAGGGTAGCGGAAATGAAATCTAATCATAACGATTCATCAGGTGGTGCAGATTTAATACCTATGAAGACTACTAATAATTACAACAATAACATTTAATTAAGGATAATAAACATACACAAATATAGTATAAAAATATACGTATATAGTCAGCCACAAAGTCTAAAGGAGCCAAGTCTTAACCCAACTGGGGAAGTACCTCCGCCTTGCAGAAGACCACAGCCATAATAACATTATCTACTATTACAAGTATGTAGTGTTGTGTTCCTGGAGGTGAGCAAGGTTGCCAGAGCTCCCGAGGATGCACTGTGTTGAGAGCGAGGGACCTAAATGAGTTCCTTCTGCTGTCAACACAGTGCATCCTCAAATCTTATAAAGGGTCGGCAACGCGCATGTGACTGCTTTGGAGTTGCGGGCGTCTGCAGGCTGCGGTGGCCGCTTACCACCAGATGGACCGTACGCTTGTTTGCCACCGGCGTTGTATAAAAAAAAAAACAAATTGTGTCATGAGAGAGACAAATAGTGATTTTTAAGCTGTTTTTTGACATCATTATCCTGGCGTTATCCTATAAGTATAGTTTGCATCCTGAAGAAAGACCTTAGTTTTTACGCAAGCGACTACTATCTGACTTTCCAGACTAGAAACTAGACCTTATTGGATTAGGCTAGTCAAGTCAGAATTGATTATTTTCATCCATTACGACGATAAGATTAATACCGATTAAGTTTCAATTTCGTCTGTTTTCTGACGTTCGCTGTAAGTATTGTATGGCCTGCCTGATAGCAAGCAGAGTCACCGTAGCCTACGGACGCTTGGGACTAGAAAAATCACAAATATTAGGTAATATTTTTTTTATATTACATTGTAACACGAGAGTAAAAGGGACGGCCTGATACGAAGTTCGTATTTCTAAGTTCGGATACTAATATGTTGTTAAATCAGTTTTTCATTCAAATTTCCTTAATTTTCGTATTCAAACCAACTTAATTTTGCGGTTGGTTCTGAACCCTAAATGTGTGAAGTTTGACTTGCACTCAACCGTTTTTGTCACGTTTGTTTGACAGAATTTGGCCTTAAAGTGTCGTACGCGGGTCATTGTCAGATTTAGGTTCGCGTCTTTTCGGTGGACATATGAAAAGTTAAGGGCCACAAAGCATAATTTTTGATTGGTCTAGTAACCCGCATAAACGGTGTTTCCGTAACTATAAATCCATGTCATTGTAATAAAACATAACTTACATGTACATAAGCCATTAACTATTGACCACCGGGTGGACAACTTTTGTTTATACAACTGACAATGACCCACGTAGTATGGTCGTACCTATAGATCAAGTAGCGGAGATATTAGGGCTGCCGTCTCTCGATGGTTGAAGGTATAAGGTGACGGATGCGTTGTCACCTAATCCCAAAATTTGGCGCAGGGACTAGTTTTACGAAAACAATTGCTACCTTACCTTCTATTCCAGTGGGAAAACTAGACCTTTTCCACTGAAAAGCCAATGTTAAACTTCAAATGATTTAGATTTAGATAATTTATTTCATGATAAGGAATTACATTATAAATTTGCACACACGTCAAAATTACAAGAATTGTTATCATGATCGTCATAACAGGAAAAATAAGAATAACATAATGTCAACTAGAGTAATAAAAAACACGATAAAAAGTAAACAGAAAAATAAATGCATCTTCCATAAACAATGCAATGCAATGACATATCTTACGTATTTTTTTGAAAAATAAGCTAGGATTCGAACCCGCGACATTCAGGTTGCGTGCCTTACCTCTCGGTTATATTGGCTTTTACTCTCACCATTAGTGACATGGCTAAAATCAATAAATTGAGTATGAATTGAATATTAACATTAGATTTTGTCAAATTAGCTATTTCGCTCACTTAGAATTGACTTTGTGTAACTATGTGATTAAACTGAAATCTGTCATTAAAATGGATTCCGGTTAGAAATCCGCCCGCCGCTGTGGTTGACGACCGCTTTAGCCTAGTTGGTAGTGACCCTGCCTTCGAAGCTGGAGGTCCCGGGTTCGAATCCCGAGCATGGCATGTATTTGTGTGATGAACACGAATATTTGTTCTTGAGTCTTGGATGTTTTCTATGTATTTAAGTATCTATTTATATATATAAGTATGTATATCGTCACTTGGTACCCATAGTACAAGCTTTGCTTAGTTTGGGACTAGGTTGATTTGTGTAAGATTGTCCAAAAATATTTATTTATTTTATTTTAATTCATAGGAAAACTTACAGCTAAAGTAACAAAGTAGGTCACGACATAGAAACAGTAAGCCAATTACAAGTTTTGACAGATAGAAAGCTGCGTAAAGTAGGTACATGACGTACGAAATCACAAAAATAATAATACCTATTAGGTATGCTTATAATTATGCAGTTATTATGCAGTTATTTTATTTAAATAGGCCGACTATTGATTTTACCATGAACACATAACAAAAACAACTTATACAAATAATATTGTTTATTTATTTATCTTATTTAGTTTAAGGAGTACCAACAGCTACTAGATTATGATAGAGACTTAGATAATAATACAAAGCCAATCAAAGGAACTCACAGATAGAGACAGAAAAAGGAATTTAACCAACTTTGCGCACACATTCGCACTTTGTTATTCAGAATAACCTAAATAATAACGGGATAAAGAAAATTGTATACAACTTAAAGCTTAGCTGGGTTATGGAATTATGATCTAGTGATAATATTAAGTCTCTTTGTCTTTATAAAATCAAAATCAAACATTTATTCTGCAAATAAGCCCACAACGGCACTTTTACATGTCAAAATATTAATTTAAAATTTAAGAAAGTCTGACTATAATAAGTAATACATTTTTCATGTCAAAATATTAATTTACAGTTCAAGAAGGAATAATAATTTCGGGTTTACAATTATAACAAAATTAATGTCATACAGTGAAGATAAACTTGCAAAGTTATCTGTTACAAATATTACAACATCAGTAAAGTTAGAGATGTATAAGGTCTCAAGATTAAACAAGGAGTATAATGAAATTAATGTAATATCCCAAAGATGTACATGGTCTCTGAGCGTCAAAATTAAAATTAATTTAATATTGCTAGAGATGTATATGGTCTCTAAGTCACTGATAATAAAAATGAATCCACAACAGGATGATGTCTCTCGTCATTCCCCTATAAAAAGACACTAGTATTAACGTAGTTACTATGCCCTAGCAAGCATGAACAGACCGTCTGTCAGACCGACTTATATACGAACTAAAGCACTCGGCGAAATCGCAGCCTGCTATATGGAGTAAAAAAAAACAGTCTGCTCTGAACACAGAAATGGAGTCAAAGTGGATTAAAAAATAAGTTCGCTAATCTTCGCCTCGCTGAAGGATTATAACTAACTTAAATCTAAAACAGGCGCTTGAGGCATTGTACCGAGGATGCTGGCAGTATGTCCTCGCTGTATCGCAATGCTGATAAGTCGTGCGAGTCGTCAGCTCTTCGGTCACCAGTTACGTCAATCAGAGCCAAACCGCTAGATCACTGTCGCCCACTTTATGTAAAACATAAAGTATTGACGGTGGTCTCCCTATATATTTATGTAGTTAGTGTATTTATTTATAAAAATAGGTCCAACTATTCTTGTAAGGGCAAAAACAATATGGAGATTGTCTTACCCAAATGTAATAACTATGTTCAATTTAAAAGAAGTATGGAGTACAATGGAATAATTTTTTTTAATTTTCTAAAAAATGACATTAAAGAATGTAATAATTTTAATGAATTTACAAATAAATGCGTTTTTTTATACAACACTTGATTTAGTATCGATAATCGACTTTTACTTAAATAAATACATTTTATATTTTTGGCTATTAACAAATAAATTGAAATCTTATTTATTGACAAGACCATTCTATACACTAAGGGAATATTTTGAAAACATGCTTGATTGACTAGATACCTACTTTTTTTTTTCTTTTTATGTATATCCAAAGTGCAATTTAAATGTGAATGTAAATTTTATCGATACAGAATTATTGTAATTGTTTTAATCTTAATAATTTTGCATGCCAGCTGTGGCGGAACATGCATTCATGAAAATGTAATACCACTGACATGACTACTGTACCATCTGTGTATGTTTTTGCAAAATAAATGATTATGATTATGAGACGCTTCGATTCAGTAAATAACTTGTGCCCACTGGAACCCCATGCAATGATTTTACCATGTAAAAAAGTAATATTTATTAGGCGAATAAAGTGTCAGACTGTTCGCAGTGTAAGCATACGAGTCTCATTAATCATACTTAACCTGTTCACGCGTTTATGTGTGGAATTACTATGTAATTTATAAGCATCATAAATAAAGCTATCTTTTCGACATATCTCTTGCTGTTTTGGTTTGGTTAATGATGTTTTCTGATGGGCACCTGGTGTACGTATTATTTAGTTACAAAAGGTTTTATATATTGTTTGACATTGAACTCACAGATTTACAATACAATACAAATATTTTTTATTGCTCACCAGACAACAGAAATTAAAATACATGTAACAGTAGTAGACGACAGGCGGTCTTATCGCCTTATTTACCTGCTTAGGCCGGGTTTTATAAAGATCCTTTAGACCAAATGTCAGATTAAATTTCAGTAACTCAGTACATTTTTTGACATAATGAACCGACATAAGGTTTAACGGATCTTTATAAAACCGAGCCTTAGTATGCTTCTTTGAAAATGATTTGCTAAGTAATTTCGATCCACCACATTATTGTACCCACACTATTTTCAGCAAATAAACAATTTTATCTCACACCTGGACATAAAGTGGCAATTACCGCACGCTCCGCGCGCGGAAAATCCCACTTCCTGGCCAGGGGGTGACATAAAATTTTGTACTTACCTAAGTAATTAAGAAAGCCTCAGATCGCATAATTATCGCCCTTGCCTTCGGCTCGGGCGTCAAATACCTGCGATTTGAGACATTCTTTGTTTTACCGCCGTTGGTAAGTAATGTACTATACTTACTTACTTATTTACTTACCCCATTATTCATAAACGTCTATCAAACCTATATTACTTAATAACTAAGCCGCTCAAGTTCGTTTGTTCTTATTTGTCACTTTGACATCTACGTTTCTGAGAAAGGGATAAATATAAAATTATAGTTATCAGAGGTTTGTTAAATTGGATGAATAATGTTTAGGATTTAATCTAAGTTTGATATCGAAGAAATATAAATTAGAAATCTTATCGCACACCATTAAAATGAGTTGAGGCTAAAGGCGGGTTTTTACTAAAAACGTTGAGACTCCATTGAACCGCTGCTGGTTAAGTTGAAGAGTAAAGTGTAAATTCAATTAAGATTAAAAGAAAAATAGTGCTTTGAGACTCCTTTCTTTGAGAGAAATGTACTAACGGCAGAGGGTCTATTAACAATGTCTTTTTTCCGTCTACAAATAAGATAATTTTGTGTTCGAATTGTACATGTTTCTCGGTTTGCCTATTAATCTTAATCTCAAAGGTTAGCTGGAAGAAATCCCTTACAGGGATAAGCTCGCCTTTGTACATATATGTCAACTGTTCTTGTAATTTATGTTATGTTTTACTCATGTACAATAAAGAATTTTACATACATACAAATTAATACTCATTTATGTGTAATATTACAAATGTTACATTGTCAAAGTTATTATTATGGGAAAATTGTATACCACCGAAATCATGTTTATGTAAAATCTTGACTCGCACTGCCAAAAACTTATCAGATCCCATGTAGTGCCAACTTCTAACTACACGCTGACTCTATAAGCCCTAACTTCACTAACTCTATACCTTAGTCAAAATATGTGGCTTGGTCGTTTCGTTACTACAAGACCTTATTGTAGATAACAGACAAGTAAAAGACCACTCTTTAGCGATAAGGCCGCGTGTTGTTTGCCTCTACTCATTGTGTTTTTGTACTGTACTATATCCTTTAATTGAGGCGTGCAATAAGGAGTATTTGTATTGTATTGTATTGTATTATAATGAACAGTGAATCCACGCACCGGAAGACGAGCTGTCGGTAGGCCTCCGACAAGGTGGAGTGATGACCTGGTGAAGGTCGCGGGAATCCGGTGGAAACGAATGGCACAGGACCGGTCTAAATGGCGAGCCTTGGGGGAGGCCTATGTTCAGCAGTGGATGTCTTTCGGCTGAAATGATGATGAATGATGATGAACAGTGAATAAATCTTTCACCTTACGTTCATGTGACGGTAGCGAAATAGTTCAAAGATTGCCTCTTCACCCCCAAAGAAGTCTTTATCCGTTTGTAAAGGGACTTTGAAAAGCTGCGTCGAGTACATAAGTTTTGATTTTCCTGGACTTTGCGTTGGAACTAATGTTAAGTTGTACGTAACTTAAACGTCAAAGGAGATTTTAGTAGAATTAATTAGTAGTAAGTTTGCTGAAAGGGCCAGTTTAGAGTTCCGGGTCTAAGTGAGCATTCGTTACCTAATTAGGGCGAAATTACCATTACTTACAACAACACATAAATATTTTAAATCGTCATTCTTCTAGCATTTTTACCGCTTGGCCAGTGTCTCGGCTATTCTCATTTTAGTGCACGATGATGCAATAAGACATAGACATAGATTTTTTTTATTTAACACCAAATTGATAAGTGTTTACAATGCAATAAAACATTACAAGCCTTACAATAAAACTTAAATAGGCACAAATTGATATGTAGAAATAAAGACTTAAGATTATGATGCTAAAAATTATAACTACTATATGCCTCTACTTTAAATAAAATATTTTTGTCTTTGTCTTAATGATGATCCTTTCAGAACAATACCCTGATTGATTATTTACAATAATCAATAAATTGATCATCAAACTAGCATATTATAGCTATAAATGCAATCATGGTAATGACATCCACGGAAATGACAATGTAGACAAAAATGAGAATTGTAAAATCAATAAACATTGGTTAGGTAAGGCAGATCCACCACTATCCCTATTTTCTAAACCATTGATAACCATATTAAAAAAAGGCAGAAGAAAAACAACTGCCAAAAGGTTTATATGAAATCATTAATTCAAAAAGATGTTTCTCGCGTCCTAATTCGAGATCACTTAATAAAAATCTGTGAATAATATTTGTCTTGCTGTATAAACTCGAGGCAGCTCGTTACCGGGAAAACAGTATAAATAATACAGATAGTTCATTCCATACCACCAATAAAATACAATAATACAGATAGTTCATTTCACCGATTGGCTCCGACGGAAGACCAGCGTCGACCAGTTAGGTTGGCACCATGCTGAGTCGGGACCATTTCGTGGCATTATTGATTGTTTTCTTTTTGTTTTACACCTTTTTTACTATTTCTACTCGTTTTTCAACTTTAATCCTTGGTATGTGTATCACTCCTGTGCCACGAATAAATGTTTTTTCTTTCTTTCATACATAGAAAGAGAATTAGGTAGAAGGAGGATTAGTGAATCACCAAGGACGGACTTATGATAGGCTGACTAAATTGAGATGTATCAGAAAACTGATATGGATGTAGCACAATTCTGACATCTCGTAATTAGTCGTGCTGCATATATATTAGCGCCAAATTAAGTCGATAGGCTTGAAAATATTGATGACGTTTCGGTGACACAGGCCGGTGACAAATAATGCGCGATGAGGGACAGGAATTGACACATTGTATCTCGTTCCCACGTGTGTTGTTGTCTATGCTTGCATCTCTTTCACATATCTTTGTGTGTGTGCATTGCCGGCTCCAGTCTTATCCTTACTTCAAAATTCCGTATGACTACTTAAATATCCTACTAATAATTTAAATGTGAATTTAGATGTTTGGATGTTTTGTTACATAATCACGCAAGAACAACGGGTGAACTAATTATGATGAAACTTGGTAGACAATTTATAGCCAAGACTAACATAAAGTATACTTTTTATCCCAAAAATCATAACTCGAAGTGATGATATAGGTTGTAGAAGTTTATGAGGACGATGTAGCCAATAACTAGTGAAGAAGAAAAAAATTGTTCGACGACCGTGCCTTCGAAGCTAGAGGTCCCGGGTTCGAATCCCGGTCAGGGCATTTCGAATGTCGGGTAATTCCGAAAATAACAAATTCCAGCCTAACTAAGCGATTTTATTGCATCTCATCATCATCACCATAAAAAAAAAATGTTAATTTTTTTGTTGATGTTGGGTAGTGCAACAAAATCACTTAGTTAGACAGGAATCTGTTATTTTCGGACTCTTCTCAGCTAGGCTAGGTTTAGTGTACCAGCGACAAAACTCCCAGTAGCTCGATTCCACTCACACCTCAGATTCGGTTGAAACCGACCAACCAATCTCACTGGAGCGCAAACTCTTAGAGTATTCCAGTGTTCCAAACCACACGCGTGGTCGTGCCGGAGGTTTTCCCCTGGATTTTCCCCAAGCTACTACTCTCCAACCGCGCACTCCAATCGCTTTATTAGGCCCGGCTTATAAAGCCACAGTCAGGTTCAAAAAAAAATCGGAACTTGGTGGCTTGGTGGCTTCTCCTTCCTATGTTTTACATATTTAAAAAAAATGTAGCATTTATCAAATCAATAAGCTCTAAACAACGATATTATTATGCCACTCGATGGGGTAAGTCATTTTTTTTTTCGATTTCTCCTTCAGCTGTATGAGAGCCTCCCTCAAAAACGAATAAAAATAGATTTTGACTATTTGTGTGGCTTTGGGTCAACAAGATGCCTATACTGTTAAATTTTGATGACTGTACCTCCAACCGTTTAGCTATAAAACCTGTGTGACTAACAATGGACGGACCCTTCAGTTACGGAACCCTAAAAATAAAAATTCCTTGTGACCATAATGTTGGTTTTACAAATAATGTTGGTTTTACAAATAATGTTTGTTTTACAAATAATGTTGGTTTTACAAATAATTTTGGTTTTACAAATAATGTTGGTTTTACAAATAATGTATTAAATGGATTCTCTGTCATTTTACTCTGTGTCAAGAGCAATCAGAGGGGAGCAAACAAGGTATGAACTGTCCCGAGCTTGAGGACCATTTTACTTAACAATTCGTATTCAAAAATGATACCAATGTTGTATGAACTCGTTTCAATATGTTATTTTTTTATACAACGCCGGTCGCAAACAAGCTTGCGGTCCACCTGATAAGCGGCCACCGCAGCCTATAGACGCCCGCAACCCCAAAGGAGTCACGTACGCGTTGCCGACGCTTTATAATATTTGAGGATGCACTGTGTTGACAACAGAAGGGACAAATTTAGGTCCCTCGCTCTCAACACAGTGCATCCTCGGGAGCTCTGGCAACCTTGCTCACCTCCAGGAACACAACACTACATACTTGTATAGTAGATAATGTTATTATGCCAAACTCAACGGATGCCAACAGAGTGCTGCTCATGCAGAAACGTGCTGTGCGTGCGATGATCGGGGCAAAGCAGAGAACTTCGTGCAGAGACCACTTTTTGAGACAAGGCATTTTAACGCACTACTCACTCTACGTCTTCGAAATTATTATGTTCGTAAGAAACAACCTTGCTGACTTTAACACAGTAAATGCAATTGGCAAGACACTCCGCCATACTGGGCGTTTGAGAACAGTTCCCCGTCGCATGGCACTTGCAGGTAAGAACCCACGTGTCATTGGGCCCACCTATTACGAGCGACTGCCCGCTGATCTTAGACTTGAACCATCTGACGAAGCATTTCGACGCCGCCTGAAACGCCTCTTATTGGAAAATCCATTATACTCGGTGAAAGAGTATATGGATCTTAGCTTACTGACATGTAAATAATTATAACTCAATTTGAATTCAACTGATTTGTATTTTGTAATGGACATTATTATTATTTATCTGACTGACGATTCCGAATGGAAGATGCATTTATTTTTCTGTTTACTTTTTATCGTGTTTTGTATTACTCTAGTTGACATTATGTTATTTTTATTTTTCCTGTTATGACGATCATGATAACAATTCTTGTAATTTTGACATGTGTGCAAATTTATAATGTAATTCCTTATCATGAAATAAATTATCTAATCTAATCTAATCTATGGCTAATCCATCGTTCAGCTCAAAAGCGAGCCATAATGTTAACATCATCTCGGAATGCGAAATGTTGTGTCAAATGGACCTTCAGTTTTAAATCGAGATGTTATTGCAAGCTGAGTGTTAACTGGATTATTTTTGAAGTTACAGGTGCGTTCAAGTGACAGCATGTTTGCTTACTATGTATGTTTTACGAGATAAAATGAGAGTTAGGTAATTTTGAATTGTAGAGAGTGATTATGAGTGGTTGTTTAGAACAACTAGTAGTGGAAATAGGCAACATATTTAAAGAATTTGGACTTAAAATAAACACGCAGAAAACGAAAACAATAGTCACTTCAAAAATAATAAAACCTTAAATCCCATACGCATAACAGATACAACCACAGAACAAGTCGACAGTTTTAAATATTTAGACAGCATAATAACTTGTGACTCCAGATGTACCCAAGATATCACTATCTGAATAAAGAAAATAAATAAAGAAGGAAAGCATTCAATGCGAAAAAACACGTCTTCAAAGCCGAGATTTCTAGAAATGTAAGGAAACGATTTATTAGGACCTACATCTGGAGCATAGCTTTGTATGTAAGCGAGACTTGGACATTAACTCAGCGAGATAGAGAGATACTAAGTGCCTTCGAGATGTGGTGTTAGAGGCGAATAGAAGCTATAAGCTGGACAGAAAGAAAATCAAACACAGAGGTTCTGGATTTGATGGGATAGAAGAGGCTACTTTTGAGGACGATCGAGAACAGAAAAAGGAAACATGCTGGGGCACCTGGTACGACATGAAAATGACATAAAAACTATAATTGAAGGAAAGATAGAGGGAAGGAGAGGCAGGGGAAGACCGAGACGTGCGTTTGTAGATCAAGCAAAAGAGAAGGTCAATGTAATGTCGTAACAGGAGCTCAAAGCCTTGGCGAAGAACAGAACAGAATGGCGATTACTCCACCGACAAGAGCTAGGCTAGGCTCTTAAATATATGATGATGATGAGAGAGTGATTACTATAGTAGTTTATGCAACTGCTACATCATGAGAGGCACGTTGGGTTCTTTTTGGTACGTTCTTTGTTCAAGTAATTTAACTTTTAAAATTAGGTTTTTTTTGTCCCTATTTCAACTACTATGTATCTGAATCAAAACAGTTAAAAAAAAGTTGCCGCCATATATTTATTGTATTTTATTATTCATTGTAGGTAGATTATCTTTGTTTATTTATTTTCTCGCAATCGAAGTGAAAACACAACTCTGGTCTAAAAGCCATATTACCACTCGAACTATTTTCCTTCACATCGTTCGGGAAAATAAACATCTTGTGGTGATATAGCCTATATTAGACCCTTGTCATACAATCTACTATTTATTTATAGTTTACTGAATAAATATATTTTTATTTTTCATTTTGAATTCCCTAACTAGTAAACTAAGTAAACTTAGCCTGTAGCCTGTGTCCAGCAGTGGGCACAGGCTACCCAGTGCGGACGTATATATATAGGTTGAGGTATGATGATGTTGATGATGATAACTGTCAAGTAGCATTGGCAATAATTGGTCTACGAGACCACAGAAAAGAAAACGCGTAAACTTGTAGTTCAGTTATTTCTGTGCTCACATCAATTTATAAATCGATGCCCGACCTACTTGTCACTCTCAGGTCTAAAACAAGTGCCGGTTGGAACTTTTGTCTCAATCTCGGAGATGTTGAAATAGATTTCCTACACAGTAAACGCATTGCTGAAGCAGTATCTCAACAATTTTTTTTATTTAAACTTTAATATTGTCTTAATTGGAGTCTCCTTGGAGGAGGCCTTCACCTGATGAGGGGTTCTTGTCCGCAACTATTATTACATAATCGTATTATTCGAACCGAGCGCTTTGCATCATCTTTTACAATGCGTACTTCTAAGGTTTGGAATTATCTGCCGGCGCTTGTGTTTTCGAGCTCATATAACCTAGACGTTTTTAAGGCACGAGTGAATAGGCACCTTCTGGGTGAGCTCGCTTCATCGTCACCTCATCTTTGCCCCCTGGCTAGATGCTGGCCAAGAGCGATCCCATTTTTAATAAAAAAAAAGATATCGAAACTAATACTGTATTAATACTGTATTTTGTTGCTTAACTGGTGTAAGTACCTATGTAATGAATTAATAGCTTCATAATTAAGTAAATCTAATATTTTTGCATGCCGACATTGTTGGCGAGATATTATGGGACGTTATTATTGTGAACGTATTTTACTATCTAATGGAACCATATCTCTAGCGAAATAAACAATTTCATTTCATTTCATTTCATTTCATTTCATTTCAAATTAATTAATGATAAAACTGTAATTGAAATTTAATGTAATGATTATGCAAGAATGACATGGACACACTTTGGACTATATTAACTTCTCATGAAGCTCTACACACACACCAACACAACAACAACAACACAGCGCCAACTCACTGACAACTCGCGCAGACGTTTTTGGAAAACCGCGCCGACAAATGATGCGCGGTAAAATGCGCAGTAGTTACATGTCAAAAAGGGTCTTGAAAATAAATCCTATAATATTGGGTTGATGAGGCTTTTTTTGGTGTGGTGCATTGAGTTCCAACAAGCAATTTAATCATAGTTTTCCTTACTGTCGCAAAATTCGTGTGCGATTTGCGCCCTAGTACAGCGATCACGGATTTTTTTGTAGTGTTACTAGGAAATTGTTTATTTTTACAGCCAACTGGATATGAGAGAAATCACGGGTCCTTCTGGACTTTGCTCTAGTATTATTGTTCCACAGCCTGACAGTTATTTAGGCTCGGTTTTATAAAGATCCGTTAGACCTTATGTCGGTTTGTTATGTCAAAAAATGAACTGAGTTACTGTTTTATCTGACATTTGGTCTAACGGATCTTTATAAAACCCGGCCTTAGTATGCCGATTCTTAGTTCTATTGCATAACCGCCAGAGGCGCTGTACTTTTCCCCATACAAATTTTTAAGCACTCGCATGCGAGTACGGTCATGCAAACTCGTATGACGACGGTTTAGCCTAGTGGGTAGTGCACCTGCCTGTGAAGCTGACGGTCCTGGGTTCGAATCCCGGTCTGGGCAAATATTTGTGTGATGAGCATGAATATTTGTTTCTGATTCTTGGATGTTTTCTATGTATTTAAGTATTTATATCTATTAAATATATCGTCGTCTAGTACCCATAACACAAGCCTTCTTGAGCTTACTGTGGGGCTATAGTTCGATTTGTGTAGGATTGTCCTCTAATATTTATTTATTTTTATTTATTTACAGCCATTTTAGATGGTGTAACTAAGTGAGAGTTGGATGTATGGAAATACATGCGGAGGAAGTCACGAGTAAACGCTAGTATCTATAAAAAAATTAGTGAATCACATTGCCCTCACATTTTCCAAGGATCCTCTTATAATCTTATGGTTCTTGCAATCCACGAAGGCGAGTAGATTTAACGGAATTAGACTCTATCATTATAGTAATAGAAGCCACTCCACTTGCCTTCGGGAATTTCAATAGATTATACTTTCAATAGCTCCCAAACAACTATTTGTAATTGAGGCAAACTCGTACTAAAATATTATACCATTACAAAAGCTAGCTTGTTCACTTGTAACAGAGTCCAAATGCTTAGCAAATTTGTAAGATAAGACTTCGCTAAAAATAATGTTGCTGCTAACGACATATTTGACATTTGGGGCGTTTCGGTGATTCTTTAGAAAACTTTGGGGGCTCGATTATGACATACGGTGAGTGGCGAAAAGGTAAAATCAACGAGCCAATTTTTTCTCAATCGCTTTCTGGTTCTGCATCTGAATCTTCAACCAGAGATTTGGAAGGTGTAGTGCAAAATTAGAACTACCCACGTATACAGTCTGGTGACCCCTTTTACTTCCCATATTATAGGTATAGTATTAACAGAAGACAGAGAGACATATTTGGGATGTTTGGCAGTGATAGCGTCCCGCACAATGGTTAGGGAGGCGAATAGGGGAATTTTCGGTAATACTCGAGCGTGGCAGTTTAAGATATGAGAGATACCTTAGACCTAATAGAACAACCTTGTAAAGTATTTAGCTCTATATGTAGTGACGCGCGCCTAGGATAGACGATCAGATTAGTAAAAAAAAATCGATAGTCTGAAATACTCGAGCGCGTCAGATTAAGATATTGGGGGTTGATTTTAGTGTTTTAAGACTAAATTTAACTAATCTGACGATAAGTCCTTGACGCCGCCGAGTAATAGGGTCGCGAACTTGTAAAAAAAAAACGTTAATCCGGCATTCTCGAGCGCGATTTTTATTTTATTTATTTTGAAGAATATAATGTAAAACTTACTAAAAATACAAAATCTGCCGGTTTCCGCATGACCGGAAGTGTGGAGGAGCCATTTCGTCTTCCGAAAAACGCGTCGCTGCATATAAGTCGCGAACGATACATTTTACAAAAAAAAAGTTTAAATAAACAAAAAAGGTAATTTTATTTTACACAAAAAAGGTCTCTTTACATTTTTGTCCAAAGTTAAAACTTTTTGACTTGAAGCATCATAAAAACTCAAACTCCCGGTTTTTGAGTATACCTCGAAGACTGAGGGTGTTAAAAAAATTTGATATGAAATAACGATGATTAAATTATGTGACTTTTATTATATCTCAAAATTTTATTTTTCTAAAGCTTCTCGACAATTTTCGTGGACTCGGAAAAAGTTACGCGTATCTGTATACAAAAGTATTATTAACATGTACAGTTTCATGTATGTATATTATTCAATAGCCTGTTGATCCTCAAATTGTTTTTTGGACGTACCGTAAGCAAAACGAAGTGAAGAATTGAAGTAAATGTAAAGGTCATACATAACAATACAATTATAATACAATTTTTATATCATTTCATTTTTTTATACAATAAACTAGCTTTTGCCCGCGGCGTCGCCCGCGCACTAAGAGTAATTTTTAACCATCTACAAAAAAGGAGGTTCTCAGTTTGACCTGCATGTAGATATGTATTGGATGTCATTTTCGTAATCGGCACCCCGAGGAACCACAAAGATGAAACCCATATCGATTTTTAAGAAAAATAAATGTCTGCCATTTTTGATTTGAAACTGGATGTCATTTTCGTAATCGGCACCCAGAGCAACCTCGAAGATGACACCCAAATTGATAATTAAGAAAAATAAATCTCCGCCATCTTTGATTAGAAAATGCATGCCATTTTCGTAATCGGCTCAAACTTGGAACCCTCTTTTCACCCCTTAAAGGGAGCAATTTCGGAAAACGCTGAGACACGTTTTGTTGTATTTAAACAAAGAGTCTATATACGAAGTTTTAAATCTCTCACTTCAAAAAAGATTTGCTCTCCGTACAAACTGGGAGCCCCCTTTTGAACCCTTTAGGGGAGCAACTTCGAAAAACGCTTAAATATGTTTTGTTGTATTTAAACATAGAGTCTATGTACGAAGTTTTAAATCTCTCACTTCAAAAAAGATTTGCTCCCCGTACATACTTGAAACCCCGTTTTCACCCTATTAGGGAAGCAATTTCGAAAGACGCTTATATATGTTTTGTTGTATTTAAACAGAGAGTCTATATACGAAGTTTCAAATATCTCACTTAAAAAAAGATTCTCTCCCCGTACAAACTTTGAACCCTCTTTTCACCCCTTTAGTGGAGCAATTTAGAAAAACGCTGAAATACGCCATTAATATATTTAAACACATACTCTATATACAAAGTTTCATGTCTCTCGCTTTAATAAATACGGGTTTTCATACAAACTTTGGACCCCCGTTTCACCCCTTTAGGGGGTGAATTTTGTAAAATCCTTGTCAGTCAGTCAGTCAGTCAGTTTCTTCTTTTATATATTTAGATAATACAATTCGCACTACATTTCATCTACATTTCATCATCATCATCATCATCATTTCAGCCGAAAGACGTCCACTGCTGAACATAGGCCTCCCCCAAGGCTCGCCATTTAGACCGGTCCTGTGCCGTCCGTTTCCACCGGATTCCCGCGACCTTCACCAGGTCATCACTCCACCTTGTCGGAGGCCTACCGACAGCTCGTCTTCCGGTGCGTGGACGCCACTCAAGCAGTTTCTGGCCCCACATTTACGTTGGTTGTATCTATCGCTTTATTGTCATTCTTAAATTCCCCGTTTTATCAAGGAGAAAGAAAGGAAAAAAAAGAACCAAAAAACCTTTTTCGGTCAGATTAAGAGAACCCACCAACATTTTTGTCAGATTAAGAAAATATGCTTTCAGGATACCGAGATAAACCTCCCCTTCTGAAAATCTGACGCGCTCGAGTAAATTTTTTTTTTTTGCATTTTTGACTACTTTATATTCCTACCCCCACCACGCAAACCGGCAGATTAGTATACCGTTGTTATAAGAGGCACTTGGGGCATACGTAGTATGAATATCTGACGCGCTCGAGAATGCCCAAGTAACTGTTTTTTTTAACGTTTTTGAAACACCGTACACGCCAAACCCACCGCTAAAATGGTTTTTACCATACGAGCTTTTCTTTTCGAAATTATATTATCTTTCGATTTTGATAGGTCTCGACGGCGCCGTTGAATTACGCCATTTAGCTACCTCGCCTCCCTAACTACAAGTAATCTAACACAGAAATATTTTGCCCTTAGTATTAAAAAATATGTATGTTTATACTGCAGGTAGCATTTGAATTTTGTACTATTTTTACTGTTATTTTATATACATAGTACATTGTTTTGAAAAAATGACACCTCGCCGAGTTTCTTACGCCGGTTCTTCTCGAGGCAGAGGTTTATTTTATGAACCGGTGGTAGTGTTTTGACATTCATAAGTGCATGTAACATGCCTAAATTGTAGAATAAATGATTTCATTTCATGTCAACACATTTTTAATACTGTTGTTTCTAACAATGTCATTGTAGATTACACTTACTACATTTAAATTTAGTTATACTTCACAGATTACGCACGCGGAGTTTACCTTTAAGTAACTGTTACACTACTCGTAGAAATAAGTATGCATGTACATAATCTTAAGCATTGGTGTAAACATTTGTTGGTAAACCTTGATTAAATAAATAAAATAAAATAAAAATTTAATTACAGTGCAATTGGTATGATGACCAATAATATTTTTCTTGCCATTCGAACTAGTTTTTCGAGACTTACAAATGTTTGTATGGGACCAACTACAATTAGAGCAACGCAAAAGACGAAAATGAGAGGCAAGTACAGCATAGCTAACGAGCACTGAAAACGCTTCATACTCATTAACACGGAGGCGTGACGTCACGCCTGCGTGGCCTCGTACTACCGTTGTATGGAAGAAAGGGAAATTTGACGTTTATATCGTGAAATATTGCGTTTATGTACATACGAGGTGCGGTCCAAAAGTTTTCGGCTTGACAAAGAGAAGGAGTAGATATATTTACAAAACTTTTTAATTTTTCGATATAGTCTCCGTCTGTTTGATTACACTTTTCAGATCTGGAAATTACCATCTCTATAAGTATGTATATCATCACCTAGTACCCATAGTACAAGCTTTGCTTAGTTTGGGACCAGGTTGATTTGTGTAAGATTGTCCATAAATATTTTTTTTTATTCGTGACGATACAAACATAAAATATAGATAAATAAAAGTAATTAAAATGGAATCGTCACAAAAAGGTCTCGCCTCAGCGGAATGCCGACTCAGGGAGCTGGCGCTGATCTTCCGGAGAAACCTAGGTGGTTACTGACGGTGTGTGTAGCACGCTTCGCCTATAAATTGAACGCGACCTATTACTATTATTATATAGATACAGATTATATAGATAGATACCTATATACATACTTATATAGATAAATGTATACTTAAATACATAGAAAACATCCAAGACTCAGGAACAAATATTCGTGTTCATCACACAAATAAATACCCTGACCGGGATTCGAACCCGGGACCTCCAGCTTCGAAGGCAGGGTCACTACCAACTAGGCTAAAGCGGTCGTATAAATGTTTTCTTTCTTTCTTTCTAAAAAAATGCAGCATAGTATCAACATTTACGTTTTATAGACGGCCATGCCTTAATGTCTTAGTGTCGAGTTTTCTTTGTCAGAATTGTGTCACGGTCAAAACTAGCAGTTCCCTCTTCTAACTGAAAGAGCTCTTAGCATTCCTAACTTCTGCAACGGAGCTGTTAATATTTAAACAACTTGTCTTAGAATATACCGTCGAGTGAGAAGCAAAACTCACTAACAAATCTGTCACTACTCTTCGAAACCTCGTATCTCAGTACTGTAACAATGCTGATATACGAGCTTTATTTTAAGAAGGTATTTGTTACTTAGTGTCTTTTTAGTATACACAGCCATTATACCCGAACGGTAAAGCAAGCGATTTTGATCTGGAGATAGCGGTTTAGAAATACGGCTCTCCATTAGTTTTTGGGGTTCCGTACCCGAAGGGTCCAGAAGGAACCCTATTGTTGCCTCTTTCAAAAAAATTTCAACGCACATAGTCGTGTGGGGTATCGATGGATAGGTCTTTAAAAATGATATGGAGGTTTCTAAAAAACTTGTCCATTTAAGTCAACCGTTGGTGAGATATTAGCTGTCAAAGTCATAGAAAGTGTCCCCCCCCCACTCTAATTTCCAAACCATAAAGTTTAAAATTCTGAAAAAAATTGAGGTGGTGTGCATTAGTAAATACTTTCAACAATTTTTGGTTTGAACAATATAGGTTTTACGGTTTTTGAGTTTGACAGTTTTTCAGACATTACTCAAAAACCGTTAGACCTTATCGTGTTTAAACCAACATCCGTTAAAAGTATTTATTAATGTTCACCACCTCAATTTATTTTAAATTTTTAACTTCGTAGATTGGAAATTAGAAGGGCGGAGGCACTCTTTTTAAGACTGTGACAGCCAATATCTTACTTAAACTTCCTTAAATCATCATCAATATCATATCAGCCGAAAGAAGTCCACTGCTGGACATAGGCCTCCCCCAAAGAGTGCCATAATTACCGCACTTTGCATGGGGGGGGGTAAATGACATAATCGCCACGCTTAGCTTGTGGGTTGGCGATCGCACTCATTTTTTCCCACCGCACTCCAGGGATGCTGCTGCACATCCCCCGGTGGTCTTGGTCGTAGTTTTAGGACTTACCCGGGTCCACTTTCTTAAATGGACCTGTATTCTAGAAATCTCCATATAATTTTCAAGGTCCAGAGATATCCTACACGCCCATTAAATTTTTTTTTCAGCCCTCGGTTATATGTAATTTTGCATAATTTTTACGTAGCGGTTCATAGAATACACCTTCATACCAAATTTCAGTAATGTAGTGCTTATAGTCACAGACATACGGACGGACGGACAAACATGACGAAACTATAACGGTTCCGTTTTCGTCATTTAACCTTGGAATCCTGAAAAGACAAATTTTATTAATACGATTTTATCCTTAGAATCTTCTGTGTTACGGTTAATTTTTTTGCCAAAATTTCATGCATAGCAAAGCGGAAATTTGTAAACAAATGAGTATAACAAGGTTTTGTCTTATCGTATTATTAAATTATTTGTAAACATGTTTTTTTAGTGAACATAACAGAGAGCCCCTTAGAACCTTAGAATAAGAGAGACCTTTAGAATATTCACAAGTTCATTACTAAATCTTCATTCATTCGAGGATTTGTTGTTGGCAACCTAAATTAAATTATGTCTCAATACAGCAAAATATCCTTTGTCTATTCATAAAAGGCACTTCCCCTTTATGTAGAAGAAATTTCCGTGAAACATCCTGTCAGTATATAGTTATTTATTTAATAGAAACATGTTCATAGCGTGTACGGTATAACATAACTTGCCAGATAAAGAATGAATGACTTTGGCAATGGTTACCCTGAACCAAAGGAATTTAGAGTACTCCCGCTGAACTCCATCATTCGGTTTGTGGAAATGCTGGAGAGCAGCTTGGAGTAGGCATAAAGGAGGGGGCAATTGCACAAAAGATCCCACTGGGTCGAAGTGCATCCGCTAGGGCCCTCATCTAAATAAGATAAGATAAGATAAGATAGCGTGTACGGTAATAAAGTTGCACCGTAGGATACCGTAGGACGAGTTCAAAACATGTCGTCCGGAGTGACAATGAAACATGAGTTTTAACCGTTTAGCAATACGTAATCTTTATTGTTTATCAAAAAAAAAAATTGTACACTGAACTTAACCCCTCGTATGCTTAGACACGTATCCTTCCCAAACATTTTAACCTTTTGTTTTACATCTTAAGATCATTACTTGTTTTTTTAATACAACGCCGGTGGCAAACAAGCGTACGGTCCACCTGATGGTAAGCGGCCACCGCAGCATATAGACGCCCGCAACGCCACAGGAGTCACGTGCGCGTTGCCGAACCTTTATAAGATTTGAGGATGCACTGTGTTGCCAGCAGAAGGAACACATTTAGGTCCCTCACTCTCAACACAGTGCATCCTCGGGAGCTCTGGCTACCTTACTCACCTCCAGGAACGCAACACTACATACTTGTATAGTAAATAATGTTATTATGGCTGTGGTCTTCTGCAAGGCGGAGGTACTTCCCCAGTTGAACTGCTCCAAATTCGAGCAAGATGACATTTTGCTGTGCCCTACCTCTCTCAATTATTATGGCTGTGGTCTTCTGCAAGGCGGAGGTACTTACCCAGTTGGGCTGCTCCAAATTCGACCAAGATGACATTTTGCTGTACCCTACCTCTCTCATTGATTGGACAATTTTGATATCAACTTACAGTATTGTTCTTATTTTAAATCGAGCTAAATGGAAGATTAGAAATAAAAGACTGAAGAGAAAGAAAGATGACAAATATGGAAAATTACAAAACACATAGGACAAAAAAATGCTTTGTTTTTGGTTGCATTTAAATGTATATTCGAGTTATGAAATCATTTAACCGTAAAGGTTTCTGTTAAAAGTCCCTATCAGTTAAAAAACGCTCATCTATTTACGCCTTTTCTGTTTGAATTGACACGCACCTTGACATTTTGTCAATGTAACTATCTAGAACAGGACTATTGAGACCTTATGTCATAAACTTTAAATGTATTTATTGGATTTTTCATTAAGGAATATCGTTTCAAACATCACTCCAAATTAACCATTTTCAAGCTAAAAACTTGTTTTTTTCCGCATAAATTCTACTGCACACAGTAAAATCAAAAAGTTGCTATGTTACTATCTAAAAGTTTAATAAAATTATCGTAGCCTTAAATATTTTTATTGAAAAGAAAGAAAAAAAAGAAAATTTATTTCGCAAACCGTATTGGTATTATCAATACCTTTGTCATAATTTGAAATCAAAACATTAAATGCCTCTTAAATGATTTTAACAGCACTGTTTTGTCCAAGCATATGCTCATATTATTTTTCAGTATAACTTGAGATAATTATCATTTTCGAAAAACGGTCTTTGTCCCAGTTCCAATTCCATCTCTTATAGTTTCATGTTAAAGTTTCTTCGCCCTAAGATAACAGAATTTTCTCGGAAAGGTTCGCAAGTCATGTACGTAATCCAATTTTCTTCCATAGTACTTATCAAAATAATCTTGACAATAACCTTTACAGAGCGCATTAATCTTAGTTTTTATTACGTAACAACTTCACTAAGGCCGGGTTTTATAAAGATCCGTTAGACCAAATGTCAGATCAAATTTCAGTAAATCAGTTCATTTTTTGACATAACAAACCGACTTAAGGTCTAACGGATCTTTGTAAAACCGATCCTTAAGGTTTCATAGGGTTCAAATAGTTATGTGTGTCAAAGAGTCTCTCTCTCTTTCTTTCAGCATATTTGCGTCTACTGCTGGACATATGCCTCTTCTATGCCTTTCAGTTTCGTTCTGGACGTAGCGGTTCTGGTCCAGGTTGGCCCTGCCGTCTTTCTGATGTCATCCGACCATCTGGCTTGCGGTCTTCCCACGCTACGACCTGCCGCTCGAGGTCTCCAGGACAGAACTCGTTGGCTCCATCGGTCGTCGTCTCTTCGGCAAATATGATCGTCCCATTGCCATTTTAGTTTTGCCACCCTCTTGCCAATGTTGGTGACTTTGGTGCGTTTGCGGGTGACTTCATTCCGCACTCTATCTCGTGTCAAAGCGTGTGGAAATTATAATACTCGTATTTTTTATTGCTATTTTAAGCAACGTCGGCCCAGGTCAGTTATTGGATGGGTAACCTCTTTGAGTGGTTATTAACTGAGCGCTCCATTGATCTGGGCTGCTGTCTATGATATAATTTTGTGTTCAAAATATATTTAATTAATTAAAGTATGTCAAAGGTTTCAATTAAATCATCTTTTCAGCCGAAAGCCGTCCACTGCTGAACATAGGCCTCCCCCAAGGCTCGCCATTTAGACCGGTCCTGTGCCGTTCGTTTCCACCGGATTCCCGCGACCTTCACCAGGTCATCACTCCACCTTGTCGGAGGCCTACCGACAGCTCGTCTTCCGGTGCGTGGACGCCACTCAAGCAGTTTCAATTAAATAAGTTTTTTAAGATTATTATTATGTACCTAATGGTGTCGAAACTCTCGTTCCATGGGGTCACAGCGCGCACACGTTATTTACTTAAATAGCGAAGCGTTTGTTGACGTAACTAGTGACCGAAGAGCTGGCGACTTCCTCGCACAACGTTTCAGCATTACGATACAGCGAGGAAATGCCGCCAGCATCCTCGGTACAGGGCCGTAGCTAGGGGGGGGCATTATGGGGCAATGCCCTACCTTAAAATACTATTGCCCTACCTTAACCCATCGCATATGATATCTAGAAAACTGTTTGTTTATAATTAGCGTACCAAATTGAGACATATTAGGGTAGGCAGTGTATCGACATCTAAATTATCAGATTTAAGTAGCATGGGTAAGCAAAGAAAAAAGACAGAGTTTTTTTACTGGATGCTATTGAACGGTTTAGACAAGTGAGAACCTTGAATCGATGACGTCGCATGAAACGCGGTACAAACTTACCTCGACCAGGTTATAGCAAAGTATCGTTTACGAAAAGGTTTAACTGATACATATTAGACGCATAGTCAATGTATAGTCGACATGATAACTGACGTAAATTTCGAGATTTGAATTTGTCTGTCGGGTTGGTGGGTACTGGGTGGGCGTCTGATGAAGTCTACACTCCGACCAGTAGCAGCCCAACTCCAAAACCCCGAGAGCTTTCAGTCGGAACTCCAGAACCGTTTCGATTGCCTAATTGGCGATGTGGACGAATTCAACGACGGGTTTGTGGGAGCCGTCCATACCACAGGGTCTAAGTTCTTTAAGGCTCAACGGAGCAACAGAACCAATAGGCTCTCTAACTCCACTCAGAGGCTCTTTGAGGAAAGGAGTAGGACGGCTCTACAGTCTTCAGTCGATGCGACATTATAGCGGCAGCTCAATAGACGGATCTCCAAATCTCTGACCTGTGATCTGCGCCAATTCAATTCGAAACGTATTGAAGAGGCCGTCGAGCGAAACAAGGGCTCAAAAGTTTTCGCAAGAGATCTATCTATTGGGCAGAGCCAGCTCGCCGAGTTAAAACCAGAGGATGGTCTAACAGGACGTAAGGGCGGTGAGTTCCTTTTTAACTGTCTCATCCAGACCTGAGCTTCTGAGCGAGATAGAGCACTTCTATGGACAGCTATACACGTCAAATAGCAGACCCGAAGTTGGTCTAGTAAAATATCCAAGAGCTAGACTAACTCGGCACTATACCGATGACATCCCGAACATCAGCATGTACGAGATTAGAATGGCTCTTAAACAGCTCAAAAACAACAGGGCACCCGGTGATGACGGAATTACAGCCGAACTCCTGAAGGCGGGTGGAAAATCAGTACTTTTGGTCCTTCAGAAGTTGTTCGATTTCATCTTACTAGAAGGGAGTACGCCAAAGGCATGGAACACAGGCGTGGTGGTGCTGCTCTTCAAGAAGGGTGACACCACTCTTCTGAAGAACTATCCACCCATCACGCTTCTGAGCCATGTCTACAAGCTGTTTTCAAGAGTCATTACGACTCGTCTCGCACGCAGACTAGATGACTTCCAGCCTCCTGAACAAACCGGTTTCCGAAGAGGCTTTAGTACCATAGACCACATACATACGCATCGTCAGGTTATACAGAAGACTGAAGAGTATAACCTGCCCCTCTGTTTAGCGTTTGTGGATTATGGAAAAGCCTTCGATGCGATCGAAACCTGGGCGGTATTACAATCTCTACAGAGGTGCCAAGTAGACTACCGCTATATCGAAGTGCTGAAGTGTTTGTACGAGAACGCCACTATGTCAGTCCGACTCAAGGCCGGAACTCGGAAGCCTATTCCGCTGCAGCGGGGAGTTAGGCAGGGAGATGTTATTTCTTCTAAACTGTTCGCCGCTGCACTGGAGGATGTTTTCAAGAATCTGGACTGGAGAAGGCTAGGCATCAACAAAATTATTTTGTTCATTCCTTGCCCCGGGGCCCAACAATTAAGAACTTCCTCAAACTCGAAAATCGATTCACCAGATCAGACCAAGTTAATTTTCAGTAAATTTTTTCTTGCATAACTTGTGCCCTACCTGTAATTATCGCTGCCCTATCTTAAATTCAACTCTGGCTACGGCCCTGCCTCGGTACAATACCCCAAGGGCTTGTTTTAGATTTAAGTTAGTTTTAACATTATTTAACTATTATTACCGCTTGTAAATCAATAAATTCTATGCAGATTGTTATAAATAAAGTATAATAATAATTATCAATTAAGACGCCAGATTTAAATTTGAATATATACGGTATATATAGAGTAGAGTAGTAGGAATGCTATTCTTATCGAAACAACATTGAGGACCCACAACTAGAAACTCTTGACACCGCTAATTAGGGACTAATTACAGACTAGCAACAATCAAACAACAGATAAATAGATGTACATATATGTGCTATAAACGTATCCTATAATAGATTTAGATTTAGATTTATTTATTTCATAATATAACAATACAATATAAATTATCCTAAGTCAATTTATACGACTTTATATTATCATCGTCAAAAAAATACAAAGATGTATAAACCATCTTTGACAAACAAAATATGATTCAAAGACCTTTTGGTAACATTGGCTAAAGGAGTAGGTCTAGTATGTATTTTTCATATGTTTTGAGACAAATAAATGACCAAACTCAGTGGTATTATACATTGAACGAAAAACCTAGAACGTGACGAACCTTTTCCCTCGTCGGCAAAAAAACGTAGTAAAAAAACGTAAGTAAGCGAACGTATGTTTTTTCCGATAATGTAATAACGCGGCGCAGGGCACACGGACTCTATTTAACATATTTGGAATCGTTTTATCTCATTCGTAACTAGTACTAAGTATAACATGTTAGAAAGAGCGAGCCATCAAATATCAAACTGATATATTCAGTTGAATATGAATATGACAATGGCTGAGATGGCTGAGATACGCGTCATACTCGTGATCGGGTGCTGTTTGTGGAGTCGGGCCTGTTCATGCTTGCTAGGACATAGTGACTACGTTAATACTAGTGTCTTTTTACAGGGGATTGACGAGAGACATCATCCTGTTGTGGATTCGTTTTATTATTAGAGACCATATACATCTCTAACAATATTAAATTAATTTTAATTTTTGACGCTCAGAGACCATTTACATCTCTGGGAGTATAATGAAATTAATATAATAATATTAATTTCATTATACTCCTTGTTTAATCTTGAGACCTTATACATCTCTAACTTTACTGATGTTGTAATATTTGTAATAAATAACGTTGCAAGTTTATCTTCACTGTATGACATTAATTTTGTCATAATTGTAAACTCGAAATTATTATTCCTTCTTGAACTGTAAATTAATATTTTGACATGAATAATGTATTACATATTATAGTCAGACTTTCTTAAATTGTAAATTAATATTTTGACATGTGAAAGTGCCCTTGTGGCCTATTTGCAGAATAAATGTTTGATTTTGATTTTTGGCAATGTTTAATCATTTTAAATTGTATCATCTTCAGCATATATACGAAACACTTCTACTTATGAATAAAATCCAATGGGTAGTAGAACGTGACGCTTGCCAGTGTAGGTTCGAATTCACACACACTTTTCAATTTCTGTGCTGACTTAACCATGCGTAAGTTGCTTCACGACATGTTTATTGACAGAAAAACTGACAACAAATGATTATAGGTACTCCAGCACACCAGCAACCAGACACACTGTCCGTAGTCTATTCAGTGTACCAATCGTACATACTAATTATGCCCAGAATTCACCTCTAATTCGTATTTTAAAAAATTATAATAAAAGATTTAATACTATTGACTTATTCAATTGTGCCAAGCCCGCCCTGAAGACTCGTATTCAATCGCTGTTAAAGCATAACATTAAATAAGTGAAGTGAATTTATATTCCGACCACCACAATTTATACACTTACACACACACGCACACACGCACGCACGCACGCACGCACGCACGCACACACGCACGCACGCACGCACACATACACACACACATACACAACACACACACACACACACACACACACACACACACACACACACACACACACACACACACACACACACACACACACACACACACACACACACACACACGTGCAATCAAATTAATCACAAAGCTCTTTCAAGTGGAGTACTTTTTGATATTAATTTGTCTTGATAAATAATTTGTATTACACGCATGTTTTGAAACTTAATTCTTAAATGAATAGCCTCTGTTTTATCAGTTGTATGTTTTATGTTTTACGTTCTTTTTCAACTAACTGTATTTGTGTGGACATCTATAATTGGCTTTGTTATTAGCTATTAAGTTTTGTATTATTTTTCTGTAATGCTGTTGATGCTCCGAATAAATAAAAATAAAATAAAATAATACTCATATCTAATTCAATATTTTCGCGTTTTGGTGTTTCTAGAAAAACGAGCTCTAATAGAAATATGTTACCCATAATTTCAATAAATTGATCTACTTATTTTGTTTAACTGTGGTGATATCACATTACAGCAAACGAACCGTGACAAGCAACTTTTCTCATTCTTCTTCTGTATCCATTGGGATGTAAGGCCTATTTTGAGATCCAATTTGAAAAGATCATAAAACTTTACGTAGCTCATACTATCATAATGCGCGTCGGCATTAAACGAAGCTGGTGCATTCTTGAAGCCAAAAGGAATGCGAGTGAATCCAATTGGATTGTGTAAAGGTTGTTTTGGATCCAGAGATAGTTTTCGTGTGTCATAACAATAAGTGATTACATCCACCGAAATGGCTTTAGTGGGTTCATAAATAACGTATTCGAGTATGATTTACGTATCTTAGGTAAGCACAACTTCAAGAAATACTTAGGTATAACATTTTTTTGTAAAATGCAGTTCTGTCATGTCACCTCTTCTATCTCAAAAAGCACTATTTTGAGTAAATCGACTTTAAAGTTCCTGGTAAATGTGAAAACAACAAATCGCATGTATTACGTGAGTTTAGGGTATTAAGTAATATTTAAATCCTGTTTTGTATATTAATAAATGCGAAGAATATATCTTTATTTTTTTCTTGTAAACACATATAGTTATAGAAATGTATAAACATAGTTCGGCGTGACCACTGTTTCATACTTTTGGTGGTAGCGCGCAACTATGTTATTTTCAAGTTAGAAGACTTCGCTCATATTAAACCGCGTGACCATGACTAGCGATAGCGGGCTTGGGGGTGTCTGCGGTGTCTCGCGTTTATCTAAAGTTAGAAGAATATTGTATGAGTGTGTGGCAACCAGGGCATGAAGCTTATTGAGGTGGTCACGCGTAACACAACTATCTTAAGTTAAAAGAGTTTGTTGTATGAGCGTTCCTGGTAAAACGCATTACCAGACCAAGGCAGGTTATTCAAGTGTGCAATGTATTAACTTCATCAATTTGCTCAATCGACTCAGAAATCAGAAATCAGAATCAGAAATCAGAAATGTTTATTCGTGCAAAACACAAAAAAAAAAACAAGAAAATAAATAAAAACAGAAGAACAAGGTACTGCACGAAATGGTTCTGTCTCAGCGTAGTGCTGGCGCGATTACCAGCGCTGATCTTCCGACAGAACCATTAAGTGATTTCCCGACTGTCGAAATTATACGTATGTTTCTCGAGCGTCTATATACATTATATACGTTTGTACTTACCTATGTATTTTTTAATTCAGTTTTAGTAGTAGTTAAGTATTTCGTTTAATTTAAGGATATTTTATGTGTATCCCTTTCATTTGTCTATGTCTGTTTAAAAAAACCAAAAATATATATATTTGTAGTAATAGTTCATTTATACTAATGGTTGTTGTTATTATAAGAAGGTATGGTTTTAGACTTACCGACGATTATTCTGTTAGTGTATTGTTTATTTTGACAATGGGTTTGTATCCTCGAGATCAGTTTGTATACAAGCCGGTTTCTGAAAGCCCTATTTAAACATTATTTTCCTCCACTACAATTATTGTTATTAATAAATTCAGATTTCCATTCACGGTTGTTTCAAATAATTGAGAGCGACAGATTTGCCAACCGGTAAGATTGAATATAAAATTGTGTAAACCATTTTCATACTTAGTCCATCGGAATAAGTAAAAAAATAAAAACATCACTAAAAGCGTTACTATATGTGATAATCCACATCGAAAGGGACCTTATGGCGGTAGGCGCTTACGTTACACCTATTCACTATTGTATTGGAACAGCGGCAATAAAGGCGTAAGTGCCGACCGCCATAAGGTTCCTTTCAATATGGATTATCACATATACTGGCTGAGAAGGGTCCGACAGAATTTTCCCATTTCTTATATGTATTTTCATCAGCATAGATTCGGATTAGAAACCTTGGGTGTTCGGGCCGTTTTAGTATAGTATTGTGTGAAAATAATATACAGTCACCAGCATAAATATATGACTATGGGCAGATCTGCAAATATATCTGATCATCAATTGAAGTTATACGTAATTATATGACGATACATAGCCGGTAAAAATATCTGATGATTAATAACCGGCATAATTATCATTTGCCTGTAACAGCATAAGTATCGGATCGGATCGAGTAAAAGTATTTAATAATCAAGGAAATCGAAATTATGTGACATGTCACCAGCATAAATATCTATCCACTGGGAAAGCATTACCATCGGATCGCATATATACTGCATAAATATCTGACACGGTTGACAGTCAAAAATATCTCAACATTCTGCAAGAATGAACTTCATCTGCCTAACATAGAGTCGTAATTTGAATAAAGTTATGTGACACTTCTTGAAAACAGTATTAACCTGTCATTGGATATCGGTGTCTCACATGTTATAAAGTCAAATTGACAGATTCGATAATAAGTCAAATAATTTCCAGATTTTTAGCTCTCCCCGGTCATATATTTATGCTGGTGACTGTACTGCAACCTTTGCCAAAAGCCATGTAAATGTCATAAAGATTTTACCGTAGTATCCTTATTTTCCAACGCCATGTTAAATACTGAATATAAATAATTTGAAAGTCAATACAGTTTCGCTTCATTTTTAGAAATTCACTGTGTACCTATCCGATCCAGTGATTGACGAGTATTAGAAAGTTTGTAATTTGTTAATTTGTTGATAAAAAAGGTATATTGGGGTTTTGTTATTTACATAGGTTGTTTAATACAAAACATGTAGGTATAAACTTAGTATAATTAGATTTTAGTATGGCAAGTTACCAGGTCATCACTCCACCTCGTCGGAGGCCTACCGACAGCTCGTCTTCCGGTGCGTGGACGCCACTCAAGCAGTTTCTGGCCCCATCGACCGTCAGTCCTGCGAGCAATGTGCCCTGCCCACTGCCACTTAAGTCTCGCAATTTTGAAGGCTATGTCGGTGACCCCAGTTCTGCTGCGGATAGCTTCATTCCTAATTCTATCACGCAGAGAAACCCCGAGCATAGCTCATAGCGGGAATCCGGTGGAAACGAACGGCACAGGACCGGTCTAAATGGCGAGCCTTGGGGGAGGCCTATGTTCAGCAGTGGACGTCTTTCGGCTGAAATGGTGATGATGATGATGATGGCAAGTTAGCCATAAGTTACTATAGAATATTTGTGTATGGCAACACTCTTCTTCCCTCAATTCGCACCGGCGAAGCACGTTCCCGCGATTCATATATTGTAATTAGCTTAGAAAAGTGAATAAACAGTTATTTCATCAAATTCTACGCATTTTGATTTATACATAGGTATAGCCTGACTAGAATAGTACATTACTTACCAAGGGCGGTAAAACAAAGAATGTCTCAGATCGCAGGTATTTGACGCCCGAGCCGAAGGCAAGGGCGATAATTATGCGACCTGAGGCTTTCTTAATTACCGCCCGAGGTAAGTACAAAATTTTATGTCACCCCCTGGCCAGGAAGTGGGATTTTCCGCGCGCGGAGCGTGCGGTAATTGGCCAGCAGGCGAATCACGTAACTTTATGTACTAACGGTAGATAGATTTTACTGTCAATTTTGAAGTATAAATGTATGAGATAACAATTAAAATTTGACATTAAAATCTACCTAACGGTAGTACAAAAGTTACGTGATTACCCCGCAGGTGTGACTTAATATAATAGATGACCATTTTCGCTATAATTCTCAAGGGCGCTAATATTCTCATTTATATAGCAACAGAGTTCCCGAGGATGCACTGTGTTGAGAGCGAGGGACCTAAATTTGTCCCTTCTGTTGTCAACACAGTGCATCCTCAAATCTTCTAAAGGGTCGGCAACGCGCACGTGACTCCTTTGGAGTTGCGGGCGTCTGTAGGCTGCGGTGGTCGCTTACCATCAGGTGGACCGTACGCTTGTTTGCCACCGGCGTTGTATAAAAAAATTGATAACCGAGATACAGGTTGTAACAAAAATAGTCGCAATTCTTTTAAAGGCATTTTCGGTATCGTGTTCTGATTAGGAAAAAGTATACGAATTTTTTTTGACGCGAAATTTTTTTTTCCATGGGGCAGGTCGTCCAAGTCAGCCAACTGTCCATACAAGGGACAAAAAATTATTGCATCAAAAAAATGATTCTTCTACTTTTTCCTAATCAGAATACGATACCGAATATGCCCTTAAACGGATCCTCACTATTTTTGTTACATCCTGTATACGTAATTACGATGAATGTTATCACATGTAACCTGTAAAACTTAGCTCTTGCTAGTTGATTATATACTTTGTTGTACTTATGTTAGAAAAATCACATGGAAAATGCTGTTCTCTCTTCTCTACTCTCTCTCTCTTATTTAATTTTATACATATATAATGACTTAGTATGCAGTAGCAAAACGCGCCCGTCGGGCACGGTTAGTATAAGAGCGGCTTTTTTAAAGCCACCAATAGCAACGCTTCACATATCCCTACCCCTACCCTACTTCGCTTTATCCCTACCATTGTAACATACGTTACAATCAAATTATCAAATCTTGCTCGTCATTACCTATTCTTGGTTCTCACATACAACCACTTCTGCACATACCTCTTTTGGCCAAGCTATTTTGTAAATCAGCACCTATTGAAATTATACAGTCAACTTTACATCGAAGTTTTATTTGAGTCGTCGAGTTTCATCATCACCGGCACCGGCGTCTACAATGCCATTTTAGATCATTCTTACACTCGAATAAGTATTATTTTAGACTGCGAAATTTTTGACGGCTCCCTTCAAAAGGAGATATATGAGATACACAAAGTCGATTTACCCTCGGGACAATGTCACATAAGAATAATGTCATCATTTCTTAAGGAATATTACATTTGTCATAATAATGCGTGCTTCCAGGCTGTTTTAACATGAATGAAATATTACTTTGGGACAAAAAGTTAGCCACTAAATCTCAATTTGAATAATGCTGTAAAGATTATAAACATGAGGACTAGGGATATGTTATGTACTTATAGTTTGGTTGGTCGGTTATGTGGTTAACGTTTTAGTTTTGTCATTTTTACTCCCATTTCTTCCCATATTACGTACATGTGAACTACCATACTAACTTCACATCCAATTGCATTTTCTCGGTGTTATCAAAAAATCAAAATCAAACATTTATTGTGCACATATTTAGGCCACAAGGGCACTTTTACATGTCATAATATTAATTTACAATTTAAGAAAGTCTGACTATAACAATACATTTTTCATGTCAAAATATTAATTTACAGTTCAAATTCAAATTCAAAAAAGAAACAAAATGTGTACAGTACAACGGATCTCTTATGACATAACTTAAAATAGACACTTAAAATACATATTTATTGTATTAGGTTGGGCAATGGGTGCTCGTCTCAGCATATGCAGGGCTTTAGGCCTTGCGCTGATTTTCAGACGAGTCCCTTACAGGGTTGATACAGTGAAGATAAACTCGCAAAGTTATCTATTACAAGTATTGCAATATCAGTAAAATTAGGGGATGTATAAGGTCTCAAGATTAAACAAGGAGTATAATGAAATTAATATAATATCCTAGAGATGTACATGGTCCTTGAGCATCAAAATTACGATTAATGTAATATTTTTAGAGATTTATGTGGTCTCTACGTCACTAATAATAAAAACGAATCCACAACAGTGTAACGTGTAAGCTGTGGTATTTAAGTTTTCTGTGCGACAGCCCCACTTACTTGAGTGTGATGGTTTCTTGGTTAGGTACAACGTCCTTCCACACTTGTTGGTATGCCTCGGTCTAGTCAGCTGAGAGTATTTTCAGGGATGAACGTGGGTAGGTTTGGGCAGCGGTCGTGGGTCTACGCTAATAGTATGCTCGATTGGAATAGAGAAGATAGAGGGCGCCAGGCATTTATATTTATACTCCAAATGCCAAGAGTCATGGGTTGAATGTATAACGGTTAGATAATTAAAACAAAAACTTGAATTGAAAACCACCTGGTATGTATATTAGAATATATAAGAGCACACTAAAACAATGTTACACGGCCATGCCTGCTTACATTACTTTATTCTTATATCTATGTGTCATGGCAAATGGCTGTCCCGAGCGGACTCAACCTGACCAAGGTTTTGAAATCGACTCTCTAAAGTAGAATATTATAGTTTTCAAGTTTAAAATAAAGGCTAAGCGGCTGTGTGAGAACTTGAGGTGTGTTACAAATTATAGACCTCTTTTACAGAGTATATCCGGCAACACAGAATGCGTTATATTACGTTGAGGTTAGAATTTTGATTGCGGAACGATGTCACCTGTCAAACGTGGCGTTCGCGGCGGAGCTCACGCACGCGCAGACCACGACACGCTTCTCCCCTGATGACCGCAGGGGCCACCAGCTCGTGACGGGTTCCACGCTCGGTGCCGGCGCATGCGCCAAGCTGCACCTCGACGCTCACGGCGTCCGATCGACGGCCTATGGATAACTGGGGCAGGGGGAAACCCAGCGGCCAGCATCCAATCGCTGGCTAGATACGAGACTAAGCTTAAGGTGTATTCCTTGGTTAAGTTCTTGTTTTTAAATTTTAAATCATCTACTTTTCCATAGTGTCATCGCCCAAATTCTTTGCGAGATGTTATTAGATTAAAACTGTTACATAGTTGCAAGCTAAGTTAAAAAAATATGGCCGGAGGCCGTAGCGAATACCAGCGAGTACGTGCTCTCTCTTCACATGATGGCAACGCACTGATTGATGTCTATTCCTTTCGCTGCTGTCTGTGACATGAGCAACGATGCGTTCTCGTATGTCGGACTCCAACAATTTTGTAAACAAACAAAATTTCGAGACAATTAATTAGTTTGAGAAGTTTATAATAATCTATGCCTTTTTTTAATATCTTTGTTTATTATTTAAGGACTTCTAGTGAAAACTATTTATTTGGATATCGAAAACAAAATCAAGAGACGAATGATCGGAACATGCGCTAGCGTCGCCGTCCGTACTCTCCAGATGGCTCTGTACCTGACTGCAAATAGCTGATCACAGATGGCGCTAAGAGTCTCAAAACTATAGATAGCAGACGTGTAAAATTACTCCGTAACATTACCGCTATAGTAGAATTTTTTTTTTTTGAAAAAAAAAAAAAAGATAAGATAAGATAAGATAAGATAACAAAAGGAAGCAACTACCTCGACCAGGCGGGGAAAACAAGACTTCAACAAACATCATCCATCCGAGAGAGCCCGATGCCATTGAACTAGCCTATGAACTCTTAACAAACATCCTCATACAGAGGTCAATGACCCTTGACCTACATGTGATTACCACCTTATAAGTATACACCTTGTAAGCCAATAGGTGCCATTCCATTAAGCTTAACTCTAGAACCGGTTATCCTATCTTAATGTTTACCTATATGCGCAGGCGTCCCCACTATTATGCTACAATCTTCACTACGAATCTAGCTAAGACCTAACTATTTTCATGTACCCATACGATACCTATCTATCTTACGGTATGTACCTACCTATTCTAATGATTATACTTAATCAAGTTAAGCATTCACTTATTTGACTATATTGTATGCTATGTTTACCTAACGCAAATGTTGGCCAGCCAAAAGCGTATCCTACTATTTAGGTCGACTGTACATTCCGGTATTTTCCGTGAGTGTGTAGTCATTGCCCTACAGCAACAACCTAGGAGAAACTACGTCCCTATATCCTACTCAACGAATGACGATTTCTCAAGAGATGGGTAGAATTCCATTATAGGTATAACACAATACATAACGTAATGTGCATATTATGGTTTCTTTATTACCTACATTACCTACATGGTTTAGTTATCAATCGGTGGTCAATAAAAAGAAACGCTCTAATTAAAGGTTTCAATTATATAAACAGAAAGTTATTTATCTTGCACTCTTGTCATGGATAAATCACGAGTCTACCTACAAGGCTGGGATATTTTATTTCCCTGATTATGACTCAGATCATTATGAGCGTGTTTTATGCACTATACGTACCTACATCAGAACAAACATAGTCACGATTGAATGTATTTGACCTAGTTAGTCTCAGGTGCTAATCGTTTGAGTCTGACTGAGATTTTAGGATGTCTTTGACATGCCAAATACCTAGCGACTTCCGGGTATTAAAATCGCGGAGTTCATACGTTACAGGAGATATTTTCTTAAGTACTACACACTTCTTGAACTTGGGTGCTAGTTTTTGCGCGAAGAATTTACTAGCGTCTGAGAGTGGAAATTCTCTTTTCCAGACTACTTGTCCTACGTCATACTCCACGTTTCTCCTACCCCGATTATAATACACGCGGCTACGCTGATATGACTTCTGCAGGCGGTCATTGACCTTTTCAAAAATGGGTTTCAAATGTGGTAACATAGAGGAGTATAGGTCCCTGTCTGTGAACTGCAAATCTTTACCGCTCGGAGGTCCCGAAGGATACCATTCTCCAGACAGAATGGCCTCTCGCCCACTATTTAGAAAATATGGACTAAAACCAGTGACCTCGTGAACAGCTGTGTTAATAGCGAATTCGATCGCACTGACTTGCTGATCCCAAGTGCGATGATCTGTACCTACGTAAGAAGCAATAGCCGAAGATATCACCTTGAGCGTGCGCTCGGCGGGATTATTTTGCGGTGTGAATCTACAATTGTAAAAGAATTTAGGTATTTTATATTTTTCCTTCAGTGACTGCATGTGGTTAGACACATACTGTGGACCATTGTCCATAATAATGCACTGAGGAACACCGTACTTTAATATGACGTTATTTTCAATTAAATTCACAACAGTTTTAGCTAAGGAATTTCTCATAGGAAATATGCAAGTATATTTAGTAAAACAATCACAGACCACCAAAATGAATTTGAAGCCCTTATAACTCCTAGGAAGAGGCCCCAGGATATCTGTACACACCACCTGCCAGGGTCGTTGAACCTTTTTAGGGTTCTCCATCAAACCTGCAGGTGCCTCGTTAGTGCTTTTGTAAGCTAAACAAATTTGACAATTCTTTATGTATTTCTTAATATCGCTCAGCATTTTGGGCCAGAAATAAGTTTGCGCCACCCGCTTTAAAGTTTTGAAAATACCTAAGTGTGCAGCATCCGGTCGATCGTGACACTGCTTAAGAATATCCTGCCTTAAGTCACTTGGAACGACTCGTTTCCACTCCGTATCCCTAGACAGCGGATTTTTATTTCGAATACGCTTATACAAGCTATCACCTAAGATTTTGTAATCAGGATATTTTTGTGGAGATTTCTCGACACGGTTATAAGTGTTGGTATACCAAGTGTCATTAAGAATATTCACCGGACAAAGAAATTCAATCGCTTCAGATGGCACTGGAGCCCTAGAGAGTGCGTCTGCCAGCTTATTTTCTGATCCCTTCTTATACTGAATGTCGAAATTAAATTGAGATAGTCTGAGAGCCCACCTAGCCAAACGTCCGGTTGGTGACTTTAAACTGACCAGCCACTGCAAACTACTGTGGTCCGTGTAAACTTTCGTTCGGAACGGAGAGCCTTCTATGTATCCTCTAAACTTCTCTAAGGCAAATACGAGAGCATTCAGTTCTTTTTCAGAGACAGAGTGGTTCCTTTCCGAACGAGTTAGTGTCCTGCTAGCATAAGCAACGGCATGTTCATGTCCTTCGTCATCTAACTGCGATAAGGCACATCCTAAACCTACATCAGAAGCATCAGTCGAGATGATGAAAGGTCTATCGAACTTAGGGATAGATAGGATTGGTGCTGTCACTAACAATTCTTTAACTATTTTAAACGCTTCATGGGCCTCCGTCGTAAATTGAAAAGGGGTTCCTTTTGGAATTTTTCTAGTGAGCCTATTCAACGGAGCACAAACTGAGGAATAACTCTTTATGAAACGGCGGTACCAAGATACCATTCCAAGAAAACGTCTGAGTTCCTTTTGAGAGGCGGGCGTAGGAAAATCTACTATAGCTTTCACTTTATCACCATCTGTACGTAGACCTCTGCGATCTACGACATATCCTAGGAATTTCAAAGAAGAGCGGCAGAAAACAGATTTATCCAAGTTAATAGTGAGTCCCGCTTGTCTCAATTTCTCACAAGCTCTCCTCAACAAGGTCATGTGTTCCTCAAACGTTTCAGAAATTAATATTATGTCATCGACATAGTAGAAAATATTATGAGCAAACTCTGGTCCAAAGACCTTGTCCATGAGTCTCATCATTCGAGCACTAGAATTTACTAGGCCAAATGGAAGCCTGCGGAACTGAAAGCTACCCAGCCCCGGCAAAGAGAAACAGGTTTTCTCTCTCGACTCCTTAGATAGCATAATTTGAAAAAAGGCTGACTTCAAATCTAAAGAACTCATATACTTGGCATTATTAAGGGAATCCAATATTTCTTGAACCCTAGGCATGGGATAGGTATCCACTTTGGTTAAGCTGTTCAGTTTTCGACTGTCTAAGCACATCCTAAGTTCACCATTGGCTTTAGGTACTAATAAAATTGGACTGTTCCAAGCCGAATTACTTTTCTCTATAATACCCATTCGCAACATGTCATTGATCTCTTTTCGAACGTATTCTCGATGATGAAATGGAATTGGATAATACTTCTGCTTTACCGGTGGATGATCGCCCGTATCAATGACGTGTTCCTCCAATGGGGTACAGCCTAAACTTTCTTTAGTAGCCGCGATATTCTTAAATTCGGATATAACCCTATTTAACTGAGCCTTTTGAACATCACTCAGGTCCTCCAGATCGTGTAAGTGTACATCAGAGTCTTTCAGCAAGTTTATATCAGAGGGAGAAAAATTTTTATTTTTCAAAATGTCAGAACAAAGATGAAACTTGACCAGAAAATCCACGCCCAATATGAGAGGAGTGTTCACATCTTTGCACACAAAGAATGTGACATAGTGTAAATCATTTTTGTAAGAAATGGGTACTTCTATTTTTCCCAAGACCGTTAGGCGTGCACCGTTACCTACAGCTAAGTCTTTCGCACATGTCTGCAAAGGAAATTGCAAGCCTTCTCTCTGCAATAGCAAATGAGCAGATTCACTAATAATCGACACGGCTGCTCCACTGTCAGCTAACGCGTTACACTCCAAACCTAAAATACCTACTGATAAGAAGGGTCTAGGATCTCCCAAGTTTTCTTTAAATAAAGGACGGTATGAACTCTTCTGAAGAGTGTCAGACGCACATGCCTCTGTCTGAGTAGATTGGTCAGAGACTCGAGTAGTCTCAGAAGCATTATTGTTAACATTAGTGTAAAATGTCTCTGACCTGTGACCTAGTTTTTTGTACAAGGGCAGTTTCTAGTGAGGATACCGGGTCTCTTGCACCTAAAACATATGGTCGTGGGATATGCGTCACAACGAGAGTGGTGGTGGTTTCCACCACACTTTCCACAGTTCACAGTGGGTCTAGTTTGTCCCTGGCTAACGTTGCGAGGCCTAGCATCAGATGATAACGGCATTTGGTTTGAGATCCCACTACAAAAGTTAGGTACCACAGACTCTCTACCGGTGTTTAAAAATCCACGGTTTTCGCATTTAAACTTTGACACCTCTAAGCGCGCACAAATACTCTTAAGTTCCCTCACGGTTTGTACTTCCGTCAAGGCCAGACGCGAGATGAAATACGGATTCATGTTAGTCATGATGATATCGAGCTGCTCTGCATCAGTGATAGGCACTGACAGGCGTAAAAATAAACCTTCCATGATATTAACATATGATCTAATCGATTCATTCTTGTCTTGCAACCTAGCCCTAATCTGGTTTAATAGACACCGTTCGTATTCTACCGGTTGAAATTCATTTTTAAGCGACTCGATAAGATCTTCAAAAGTACCAAAATGAGACTTATTTATGCGAAACCACGTTAGAGCTTCTCCAGAAAAAAGATAAACCGCGTTTCTCAACAATTCTACATCTGAAACCTCCGAAGCGTATTTGAGCTCTTGTAATCTAAAGACGAAGTCATGGACAGGAGCCCTACCGTCGTACACAAGACCCCACTTAAGTACCTGAGATGTATGTTTTTGACAGACTAAAGAAGCAACAGAGTCAGCAGTATTCGTCGCAGAGCTTTGAGAAGATGTGCCGGGCTTTGGATTACATCTTAAATTTTCTGTAGCGTTAAACGCCTTCGCCACCAGAGCTATCTTTCTCAATCTCTGTTCAGAACTAGTCAAAATCAATTTCTCTAACCTGAGTATGACATGAGACAACTTCGATAGACACCTTTTCCGACAGGACAATGATGAGTGGTCAGTCCGCAGCACTGCATCCAGCTTCGCTTCGCAGACCTGAAATTCGTCGGCAACGGACAAGCCTGAGATGAAAGTGTTCGCTTTCACACTGTCAAGGGAAGTGCCTTTAGCAGACTTAAATTGTTGTCTAAGCTCATCTACCGTGTTGCTAGGATCTACATCTATGCCTCTTGTTTGCAATTCAAACAGTAGTTCGTCCTTGGTCAGATTTTCGACTTCAATTTGTAATGCCATGTTTGACAAGTATATAAGTGTATAACACTCAGTGAAACAAATAAAACAGATAAGTGGAACTAGTCCCTAGTGTTAATTACACTTATCTTTTTCATTTAGGAGAAGATAGGTTATTTAATCACACTTGTGATTTTACATAGAAGTAGAAAATTATTCTTAAGTAATATCAAGAGTAACTTATGTATGAAATTGACAGTTCAATAATTATATAGTGGGTTAGCTTATTTACTAAAACCATCCACAGATTGTGTTCACTTGGAACATTAGAAGCAGTAAAGTTTTACTCATTTGAGTGAAAAATATTTAATCACATCTCGCAAATACACAACAATAAATCTAAAATATGTTGACACAATGGAGGATACTTATCAATCTATGATGCTAAGTAAGATAGTAGTCTTGTTTTAATCACAACCACAAGCCTCACACACAGCAAATAACGTTTAAAATTCAAGTTTGTTTAACAGATTATTATTTATTATTCAATGAAGTAAGAGCGTACATCCACAAACCCAAAATATTCTCCCAAAAGCCATACGTTGGGCCGCCAGAAATGTAACGTGTAAGCTGTGGTATTTAAGTTTTCTGTGCGACAGCCCCACTTACTTGAGTGTGATGGTTTCTTGGTTAGGTACAACGTCCTTCCACACTTGTTGGTATGCCTCGGTCTAGTCAGCTGAGAGTATTTTCAGGGATGAACGTGGGTAGGTTTGGGCAGCGGTCGTGGGTCTACGCTAATAGTATGCTCGATTGGAATAGAGAAGATAGAGGGCGCCAGGCATTTATATTTATACTCCAAATGCCAAGAGTCATGGGTTGAATGTATAACGGTTAGATAATTAAAACAAAAACTTGAATTGAAAACCACCTGGTATGTATATTAGAATATATAAGAGCACACTAAAACAATGTTACACGGCCATGCCTGCTTACATTACTTTATTCTTATATCTATGTGTCATGGCAAATGGCTGTCCCGAGCGGACTCAACCTGACCAAGGTTTTGAAATCGACTCTCTAAAGTAGAATATTATAGTTTTCAAGTTTAAAATAAAGGCTAAGCGGCTGTGTGAGAACTTGAGGTGTGTTACAAATTATAGACCTCTTTTACAGAGTATATCCGGCAACACAGAATGCGTTATATTACGTTGAGGTTAGAATTTTGATTGCGGAACGATGTCACCTGTCAAACGTGGCGTTCGCGGCGGAGCTCACGCACGCGCAGACCACGACACGCTTCTCCCCTGATGACCGCAGGGGCCACCAGCTCGTGACGGGTTCCACGCTCGGTGCCGGCGCATGCGCCAAGCTGCACCTCGACGCTCACGGCGTCCGATCGACGGCCTATGGATAACTGGGGCAGGGGGAAACCCAGCGGCCAGCATCCAATCGCTGGCTAGATACGAGACTAAGCTTAAGGTGTATTCCTTGGTTAAGTTCTTGTTTTTAAATTTTAAATCATCTACTTTTCCATAGTGTCATCGCCCAAATTCTTTGCGAGATGTTATTAGATTAAAACTGTTACATAGTTGCAAGCTAAGTTAAAAAAATATGGCCGGAGGCCGTAGCGAATACCAGCGAGTACGTGCTCTCTCTTCACATGATGGCAACGCACTGATTGATGTCTATTCCTTTCGCTGCTGTCTGTGACATGAGCAACGATGCGTTCTCGTATGTCGGACTCCAACAATTTTGTAAACAAACAAAATTTCGAGACAATTAATTAGTTTGAGAAGTTTATAATAATCTATGCCTTTTTTTAATATCTTTGTTTATTATTTAAGGACTTCTAGTGAAAACTATTTATTTGGATATCGAAAACAAAATCAAGAGACGAATGATCGGAACATGCGCTAGCGTCGCCGTCCGTACTCTCCAGATGGCTCTGTACCTGACTGCAAATAGCTGATCACAGATGGCGCTAAGAGTCTCAAAACTATAGATAGCAGACGTGTAAAATTACTCCGTAACAACAGGATGATGTCTCTCGTCAATCCCCTATAAAAAGACTCTAGTATTAATGTAGAGAGTCAAATCCTCATCGCTCAAATAATTACCCTGAGCGAGATTTGAACCCGGCACCGCAGGGTCAAATTGTTAATATACTGTCGTCCATAGGTTGCGGTGACCGCTTACCACCGCTTATTTGCCACCGACGCGGTATAAAAAAAAAAAAATCAAAAATTTCGGTTTACCCTAAATTAAAAACCGCAATAGGGTTTTCTAAATATTTTACACTAGTTATATTTACATGATATCGTAATACTCTACAGTATTAGCAATTCCCGCGATCCTAATATTATTATCATAAAAATATCAATCTTCAAAACGTGACGATTTTTGCGATATCTCGCTCCGTTAACATTGTTTTTTCATGGAAGGAGTCCTATTTAAATACGGAAAGGTTAATCTTTTTAACTGTTATTTTTTCAGGTTAGATGTCAAATTCAATGAAGATCATTACAGGATTATAAAACTGTACAAGTTTCCACTAAGTTAGGATCTATAAAGGTATTTTCACACCTGCTATTCAGAAAAGAGTTATTGTTGCCTTCGAATGAGGGATCAAAGTTGTACTTTTCTTCCCTCATTTGAGGGCAACAATAAGTCTTTTCCTCATAGAAGGTGTGAAAAGCAGTATGTGAGACACTCTGTAGTAAAATCATTTGTAAGATATTTCATGTTTTTAGCAGCGGGCCTCATAGACGGTGTCAAAAGCAGTATGTGTCACACGGTAGCAAAATTATTTCCGTCTTGGGCGTAAACACTTGAATCCCTCGCTACGCTCAAGATTCTACTTTAGAATCCCTCGCTACGCTCAGGATTCTATTGTAGGATCTTTCGCTTCACTCAGTATTCAATATACCGCCCTCGCCATAAATATATCATTTTGCGCCCTTGAGACACAATCTACTATTTACCGACCCGTATTGTTTGTCCGCGAGTGTACGAGTACATTAAATAAATAAATAAATATTAGAGGATAATCTTACACAAATCGAACTAGCCCCACAGTAAGCTCAAGAAGGCTTGTGTTATGGGTACTAGACGACGATATATTTAATATATATAAATACTTAAATACATAGAAAACATCCAAGGCTCAGAAACAAATATTCATGCTCATCACACAAATATTTTCCCTGACCGGGATTCGAACCCAGGACCGTCAGCTTCACAGGCAGGTGCACTACCCACTAGGCTAAACCGGTCGTCATTCTTGGTTATACAGTAGGCCTATAAAATTCCTAATCGCAAATAAAAGGATATCCGAGTAAATGAACTTCCTAGGCCGGTACATTCAATGGTACCGATATCTATACATTTTTCGCCTTATTCCATTGCAATAAGGTCCAAGAATGTATACATATTTATGCACTCGAATGGAGACCTCAAACGAATCGGCATTTCTTGTTCAACTTTTCTAATTTAAAGTTCCTTCCCGAATACCAAGCATTATTGGTTTAGTTGGTCTGATTGGACTTGTGACCTGCGTAGTTTAACTACCTATTGTTATTTTACCCAAAATGTTACCCATGCAGGACGTGCAAGTTAAGAGCTCTTTAATACAATGTAGTGGGTCCACTAGCGCCACTCGTAAATAAATGTAATTATTTAAATTTAACGATATATAACTAAAAAAGGGGGCCGCTATGTACTGTAGTTTGTATTTAAGTACTTTTTGAATCCATCAAACTAGTTTTTACGTTGCTGGATTCGTCAATCTATGAGCTCAAAATTAAAACGGCCGTTTTAACTTTGGACGAGTGGCGCTAGGGGACCCACTACATTTTATTAAAGCGCTCTTATGAAATGAAATGAAATGAAATGAAATGAAATGAAAATGAAATGAAAATAATTTATTCGTGCCATAGACACTACAAGATAATACATTTATAACTAATAACTAATAAAATTGCCACGAAATGGTCCCGCCTCAGCATAATGCTGACTCACAAGCCAGCGCTGGTCTTCCGGCGAGACCATTAATATTAGACCTTAAATTACTGGGCGTTTATGGGCGACGGTAATGGGGGCTATCGTTTTTGTGGTCACCAGTTGGCGCCACTGTCAAGTAAGGTCCAGCTGTCAAAAATTGTTATTGGTTATTATGGACATGAACAAAGTTTACATTTAAATCATATTCAATACTTTAAAACCGTACCGTAAAAATATCGAACATACAGCATTGTAGCGTGGTCCCGTTTTGTTCGGAAAAAGGAGGAAATAAGTTTCCGAAAGACAAAACTGTCTCAAAGCCCTGACAGTCATTGACCCTTAACTCATATTTGCCATAATCAAGCTCAGGTACTGCAAAATAATCACCATATTGTTCCAATTAGATATTAACCCGCGTAGCGCAACCACAAAGAGTGACATTTGACATTTCGGACACCCCACGCTACACTAGCGCCTCTAGCGGCGAATTCATATGCGATAGCCCTCATTGCTTACCATCAGGCGATCCGTCTGCTCGTTTGCCCCCTATAACATAAAAAAAATACTAACTCTTATTCATAAACGCCCATCAAACCTGTTTTAGTTAACTAGCCACTAAAGTTCGTTTGTCCTTATCTGTCACTTTGGCATTTACGTGTGTGAGAAAGGGACAAAGAACATAGGTTTGTTAGTTTTATGAATAAGGGGGTAAGACTAGGACCATATCAAAATAGCTTCAAAATTGTTTGTATGTCCAGTGTTTGTTTTTCAAGTGCTGAAAGTATAAGGCATTTCTATCAATAAATTGATGATTCTTATAATTGTTCTGGAGTTCTGAAGTTCTAAGCGTCCATAGGCTACAGTGTTTAATTATCATCAAGCCGAATGCTTGATAGCCTTCGTAGTAGTAAAAAGATGTAAATAATCCTCCTAGGCGTTTTCTCGGTTATGCCCCAAGTTAGGTAGCCCGGGTTTTGCTTTGACACTTTATCCCAATTGGCGTAGGAACAATTTTTACGAAACAGCTGCTATCTGACCTTCCAATCCAGATGGAAAACTAGACCATGTTGGGATTTAGACCACGACATTGTCCTTCATTGAGAAGCAACTGTTAAATATGAAATGATATTTCTTAAAAATTCAGTAAGTAATACGAGCCGGGGTACGAACCTACGACCTCCAGATTGAAAATCAATCATCGCTCAAATACAGTGGTTCTATCGAAGAATGTAAATTACAACGCTAAAACACTCGACTAGTTCAGGCTCCTTAAACTAGATGTAATGACTCTAACATTTTGTCTGAAGACATCATTTGGCTCTCGCAGCGCTAATGAGCGTGAAGAGACGTTTTAAACAAGAATAATAGCAATAGTAAATACTGCAATAGTTAAAAAAATCTGGAATACTTTGAAAATCAGTTTAGGCATATTACAGTAAACATCGAAAATATATATACGCAATATATTGAGGTGTCTAATAAATAAAGTCGGTTCGACAACTTTAATAGGTCGTATCTAATGATTTTAAGTGGCGATGTAAAGTGGCTTTAGAAGGTTCAAGTGAGACCGATAATCGACCACTGCTGGTACTGGGTTGGTTTTCAACGGCTTCCTTTATAGCCTCAATATAGATCGAGAGGGCGGTCGATCTTTAAGGGTCAAATCTCCACTATTAAAACGATTAAACCAACGCTGTGCCATCCGTTCATTTAACACGCCTCCCCCTTCAACTTCACATGATTTTCTTGTTGCCGCTGCTTTAAATTTTTGTTACCAAAAACGTGTCAACAATACACGAATTTCGTATTTGTCGCCTTCCATACTTTTTATTATCAAAACATGTTACGTCGTCAACTAAAAAAACAGTATGACCAAAATAAAGTACAACAATTGCATTCTTTATAGAACTAGAGAATTGTCTTAACATGTTACGACATGCATAAATAGTGGTGTAGTAAATTTTTAGTTACGAAACCCGTCATTACTTGTGAGACACCTTCAGTAGTGACAAAATATGCTCTTCGAATAATTTCCAGTTTATTTATTTATTATCTAAATATTTATTCCTGTTAAATGTTGGTAATAACAAATTTTCGTATTTTTGTGTCCGGGAAAATAAAACTGTTATTGAAATAGACATTTCAAGAGTAAATAAAACGAAACCTGTGAATAAGTGTATATATTTTAATATTCCATTGGAATTCGGTCCAAAAACATATACATAAGTACTTATTACTAATATCGAGAGCTATTATAACCAGAGCTCGGAATAGGTAGTGCCTATTTACCTAAACTTCGCGGGAGGACGTAACTAAGAGTGGTTACAACCACAAAAAAATAATTACTTCTTTTTATTGAATGTGGGGTTTCCCGGGATTTACTGTATTATTCTAGAGGCTTAATACATTTCTCTTTACTAATAAATCTTGTTATATTGCATATTATTTGTTTAATTACTTACCTTTAAATAACAATCAGTCATTAAAAATATAATATGGATCAAATTGAATCAAAAGGATTCCGAAATTTGATAGTTTTTAGTTGACTTAGACAGAATTATACTCCTTTCTTCCATGAGAGGGGACCTGTGTCCAGCATTAGGGCGTATATAGATTGGTGATGAGACAGAACTATGATATCGTATACAAAATTCCGACATTCATTCCGACGTTTCGAGTCCTTTACAGCACTCGTGGTCACGGAATGTATTTTAAATTCATTATACACGATATAATCGGTTGAAAAATAGTTTTATTTTATATATAAGTACATGTATACCATCATATTAGAAATAAATTAGAATACATCTGTACGATATTTTCTATGCCATATCATAGTTCTGTCTCATCACTAATCTATATACGCCCTAATGCTGGACACAGGTCCCCTCTCATGGAAGAAAGGAGTATAATTCTGTCTAAGTCAACTAAAAACTATCAAATTTCGGAATCCTTTTGATTCAATTTGATCCATATTATATTTTTAATGACTGATTGCTATTTCAAGGTAATTAAACAAATAATATGCAATATAACAAGATTTATAAGTAAAGCGAAATGTATTAAGCCTCTAGAATAATACAGTAAATCCCGGGAAATCCCGCATTCATTAAAAATAAATAATTATTTTTGGTGCTTGTAACCACTCTTAGTTACGTCCTCCCGCGAAGTTTAGGTAAATAGGCACTACCTATTCCGAGCTCTGATTATAACCGAGAAATAGGGCATACGATATTCAAGCTAAAGGTCATAGATTTCCCCGGTTCGTACCACACAGGTTTTAAAACAAATTGTTAGTATTTGATGTTTAAAAATTGCGTTTCGTTGAAAGAAAACATCGTTCCCATGAGCAGCGTTCATATGGCGATAATTTAAGTCTGACAGCATGCTGCACGTCGCCACTGCATTTTATATTTTCACCATTAAGGGGATTTCTCGATTATGTCAGCCGGGTCATTCTACTTTTTCATGACCAGTTTTCTATTACAAAAAAAATCTATATTATGTATTGAAATAGTGTACAAAAATAGGAATTCGAAATAATACCTGTACCTAATAAAAGGAATTTACAGGTAAAAATTCTTAAATATTAACATATTGCTGTAAAAGGTGGGTAACACAGTGGTAAAAACCATTTTTTCATACAAATGGTGAGACATCCAAGGACCACTGAGTTCCTCGGTTTATGGATATTAGCTGTGGTTCGTTAATTACCTAAACTATCGGAAGAGATGCTGCAGTTAAACCTCTTTCTAAATAACAATACAAAAATATGAAGTGAGGGCCAAGTATTCCAAAATCTACATTTAAAAAGAAGTGTCTGAAAATTTTGTACATGAAAAAGTAGAATGGCCCGGCCACGCCCCTCGTGAAAGGCACGCTCAAGTCTTTCACGTATAACAAAGCGGGATGCAACACTCTTCAGGAACCGCTTTTTTTAGAAAAATGTCGATAAATATCCGATTATGTGGAGTATAATTAAATTTCCTCTCGACATAGTTTAGATGAGGTTAAATACCATAATATTATGTCCGTGGGGTCCTGGCGCTCTAAGCCTCTTCAAGGGACTATCGAAGAGGCTTATTGATGCCACAGGTGACCGAAGAGCTGGCAGCTACCTCGGCCAACGAATAAGTTTGGCTATTCAAAGAGGAAATGCTGCCAGTATCTTCGGCACCATGCCGCGGAGGCCATTTTTAGATTTAATTTAGTTATATTTATGATTTAATTTAGTCGGAATTAGATTTATTTTTGTTAGTTAATATGTTTTTATTTCAAAAATGTCAATACTTGCACTCTCATAATATACATATCATAATAAAGATACTTAATCAGTAATCGCACACTGTAAAAAAAATATTAAATTAATTGTGTAACGGTAGATAGATTTTACTGTCAATTCTGACAATCAGAATTTGACATTAAAATCTACCTAACGGTAGTACAAAAGTTAAGTGATATTACCCCGCTGTTCTATAACATTGAGAAAATGTCAAGATACGTGTCAATTCAAACAGAAAATGGCGTTAATTGATGAGCGTTTTTTAACTGACAAAGACCTCAAACATGCAGTAAATACACTCCTTCATAAACATTAACTGCATTTACAAACGCATTTGGAAACGACAACGGAGCAGCACAAAACGGTGTATAAAGGATGATTCACACTAGGCCGTTCCGTGTCCGGGCCGGCCCGTTTTCTATGACAGAAAATCAACGGCCGCCCGGCCACGGACGGGCACGGTGACGCTCGGAAACGGGCCGGCCCGGACACGGAACGGTCGCTCTATTATCAAAATGACGCTTAGAGACCTTATACATCTCTAACAAATCTCGATTGTTATTAGTTTCTTAGTCTTATTTTTGACATGTAACACTACATTTAATTAATGATACTTTGATTATTGTATTATTTTTATTTGATGTACCTAGATAGATTTTGACTTGTAAATGTGCCCTTGAGGCCTATTTGCAGAATAAATGTTTTGATTTTGATTTTGATTTTGCAAACGTTTGACGGCCGATCTACCTACGTCCGAGGCTCGGAAACGGCACGGTCCCGGCCCGGCCCGGACGCGGAACGGTTAGCACATTGACACACAAAAAAGCTCGGAAACGGGCCGGGCCGGAGACGGAACGGCCCGGAGACGGAACGGCCCGGACACGGAACGGTCTACTGTGAATCATCCTTAAGCATGCAATTATTCATCCCGTCTGAATGCGCTGACCTACAAACGGGGGGCTCGTTTAAACTAACAGCGTTGCGCCGAGTTCTTGGATGCCACTTAAAAGGCGAATTTATAGCAGCCTTTGCTTTGTTAGTAAATAATTGACCGAGTGAAACGAAGGTCTCTGCTTTAGCTTCGACAGAAATGCTTTGTTCTTGTCTACAGCGGGATAATCGCGTAACTTTTGTACTACCGTTAGGTAGATTTTAATTGTCAGCTCATACGTTTATATTTAAAAATTGACAGTAAAATCTATCTACCGTTAGTACATAAAGTTACGTGATTCGCCTGCAGGTCGCAATTCTCAACCGATTCTCGTGAAATCTCGTGAGCAGGTTCGATAGTTATATAGATTTTTTTTTGTCGAGACGGTTTTTGGAAATTTCCAAAAACAATTTTTTTATCAATGATTTTGTAAATTTCTGCGGGCGTATTTCGGTTTGTTCTCCTCTACAGGTCGCATTTCTCAACCGATTCTCGTGAAATTATGTGAGCAGGTTGGATAAATATACCGATTTTTTAGGTCGAATAAATTTTTGGAAATTTAAAAAAATATATATTTGTTCAACGGTTTGTTCTCCTCTACGGGTCGTATTTTGAAAACGTTTCTCTTGAAATTTTGTGAGCGGATCCGGTAATTATATAGAATTTTTTTGTCGAGTCAGTTTTTGGAAATTTTCAAAAACAATATTTATTTCAAAGATTTTATAAGTTTCTGCGTCTGAATTTCGGTTTGTCGTCCTCTACAGGTCGCATTTCTCAACTGCCTCTCGTGAAATTTTGTTAGCAGGTTCGATATTCATAATTGATCTTTTTTATGGAGGAGTGACGTCACGGACGGTAACACGTACACTTACGTTCGCTTTGTTTCGCTAAATAAATAATGTCAATCGTTAATTGATTGCGCCGGCCGTGTTTACATCGTGAGTCCCGGTGTCCGACTGACTCGTGCGAGTGTTTGTTATCAGCTGTGCGCTGGCGATCGGATGTTTATAGTGCATTTATAGCAAGCTACAGCACAGTGACATTTATTACTAGGTGGGTAGGAGTACATCTAACTCTACAAAAATAAACAATGAGTTTTACCTTTTAAATATATATATTGTGTACTTATTTTCAAGGCATTTTATTAATCCTAACTTATTTCTAAACCTACCAGCTAGTTTAACGCATTCACTGCCACCCTCTTTTCCTTGCCATTCGCCAGACTCAGTGCCATCTAGTGTCAAGTAGCAGAAAATGGCCCCGTCAATGAAATGCTCTGCCTGTGCGAAGTTTCTGGCTTCTGCTTTGGCTGTCCAGTGCACCATTTGCCCCTGTGTGTACCATAGAGCCTGCCTAATGATACCTGACAGTGCAGCTATAGCCAAGGACTGGTCCTGCCCCGAGTGTAAAAAAAACAGAGGCGGACCGACAATAGCTGCACTCCGGTGAAAGCCGCCTGTGGCAGCCAGGACGGCATGACGACGCCTCCAGCGGAAGCTCTGGTCAAGGGGGCGCCTCAGACTACGGCACCCTGGGCGATGCCGCCCGAGCTGGCTAAGTACATAGCCGAGCAGAGGGAGTTCCGGTCTGAGGTCCGGGCCGTTCTAGGCAATATGGCCGCGCGGATGGACGACATGGAGCGTCGACTGACGGCCGTGGAGCAGAGGGCGGCGGTGGAGCCGGCGGCGGCGCCGGGCGGGGGGGAGGTCGACGAGCTGCGGAAGAGCGTGGCGCGGCTGCAGAGCGAGCTGGCCGAGCGCGACCAGGACGCGCTGCTGGCCGACCTCGACATCGGGCACCTGCCCGAGGAGCGCGGCGAGAACCCCGTCCACGTCGTCACCGTGCTCGCCGCCAAGCTCGGCGTGCAGCTCGAGCCGCGCGACGTAGTGTTCGCGGAGCGAGTGGGCGCGGGGGGTGCGGCGGAGGCCGGCGCGGCGGGGGCGGGGGCGGCGCGGCCGCGGCGCCTGGTGGTGCGGCTGGCCCGGCGAGGGCTGCGAGATGAGTTGCTGCGGGCCGCGCGCGTGCGGCGCGGGCTGTCGACCCGCGACGCGGGGCCGGCGGGCGCCGAGCACCGCGTCTATGTCAACGAGCGGTTGACGCGCGCCAACAGCCAAATATTCCACCGCGTACGCGAGGAGTGCCGCAAGCGACAGTGGAGGTACTCGTGGACCAAGCGGGGCCGAGTCTACGCCAGGCAGGCCGACGGCTCGCAGGCATACTGCATCCGGTCCGAGGAAGATCTGCGGCGTGTTTTTGGTGATGGCGCCGTTTGAGGAACAATTATTAGTATTTGTAAATGTTTATGTTATTGTTCAGTTCCTTTCTATTTGTTTACGTGTTGTTTTAGTTTTTATTGGTAAACCCCAGCATACCCACTATTATCGAGTAAATAATAAGTACCGTAAGTGCCTCTTGTGTCCAAACATGCCTACCAACTTGCTTATTTTGTTATATACCCTAAGTAATGATTAAGAAATTGATTAGGATAGGTTTGTACAATCCAGGTTCTCTTGGCACTAATCATGACAGCTTCATAGCGGCAACTACTCGGCAGGATGTTGACGTGCTGGCAATTAACGAAACGTGGTTAAGGGACGGTGAAGAAGGAAAGGCGCCGGTACTACCAGGTTGGAGGTTGCGCCATTTACCCAGACCACAGGGCACACGGTCGCGCGGGGGAGGTGTAGGTTTCTACATAAAACGCGGGGTCAATGCACGAACCTGGCCACACCCGGTCGATCCTCTGCACAGGACAGTTGAACAGATGTGGGTGACCTTGACCGTGAATGGAGCAAAGTTAGTGATAGGAACGGCATATCGACCACCTTGGTTGGATATTGGTCTTTTCTTTGATGCTATTTATGACTCGATTAGCTCTATTCCGGATTATGATAATTTGATAGTCTTAGGTGATTTTAATATAAATTTATTAGCGAATTCCGACAACAAAATTACAAAAATGAATGACTTTTTAACGTGTTTTGGATTAACTCAGTTAGTGTCGCAGCCTACACATTTCACAGACAGTACTCAGACACTTATTGACGTAGTGTGCACGGATCTACGGGCAAAGAATGTGACCGTAGAACATGTGGGCTCGCTTTTTGGACACTGCCTCGTGGTATGCGAATTTAATTTTAAAATTGATAAACCTAAACCTCAACGTGTCACCTACAGGCCTCTCAAAAATATTCACCTTAAAAATCTAGATGTGGACTTGCAGTGTGTGAGGTGGGACTCAATGTCAAGGTTAAGCAACGTTAATGACATGGTTGCTGATTTCAACCTACATATGACTATACTATTTGACATACATGCACCTATAAAAACAATCATAGTCAAGGGATGTTCTTACCCCTGGATCACAGACACTGTTAAACTAATGATGCGATTACGAGACAACGCTGCGGCTGAGTTCCATAAATGTCAGAGTGATAGTAAAAAACTTTATTATAAAGACCTGAAATCTACAGTAAATAAGGCAATTTACTATGAAAAATCTGCTTATTTTGAACAAAATATTAATAAAAAATTACATGACCCTAAGTCTCTATGGCAAAACCTTAAATCAACAATATTACCTAAAAAAAACACAGAACTACCTAGCTTTTTTGACGACCCTAACATCATAAATAAACATTTTTTAACCTTACCTAATGCTTTAGGAGTGCCCATATCTTACCTGACTTATTTCGAGTTCCACAGGTATACTGACTCTGTTTTCCACTTAGAACCAATCAACTCGAATCAAATTATGAAAATCATAACAGGACTAAAATCAAATGCCGAAGGGTGTGATGGTATTAATTTGAACATGATTTTATTAACATTTCCACATACTTTAGACATAATCACTAAAATAATAAATACCTCTATTTTGACATGTACTTTCCCAGACTTGTGGAAATTGGCAATTGTACATCCACTCCCTAAAAACTCAAATCCGTCTGATATAAAAGATCTTAGGCCTATAAGTATATTACCATGCCTTTCAAAAATACTGGAAAAAACAGTCTGCAAACAATTAACAGAGTATCTTGAGAGCAACAACATTTTACCAGATGTGCAGTCAGGTTTCAGGAAAGGGAGAAGCACCACAACTGCTTTGCTCGATGTCACCGACAACATTTTGCACTCTCAAGATAGTGGTATGTGTACTCTGCTGGTACTGCTGGACTTTTCCAGAGCTTTTGACTGCCTGAATATTAATATATTGCTTTCTAAATTAAGTTACTATGGATTTGATAGTAATACACTGAGATGGTTCCATAGTTACCTTACAAACCGGTTCCAATATGTAAAACTGACTCTTAACGATGGTTCCATACTATATTCAGACAAAATTGGGCTCACTGCAGGGGTACCGCAGGGTTCTGTGATCGGGCCGATCCTATTTATTTTGTACACTGCTGACATTGGAACACTCATCACACACTGTAAGTTCCACATCTACGCAGATGATATTCAGGTGTATATCTCATGCAGGCCTTCAGACATTGATAGTGCCATTGAAAAACTTAATTCCGACCTTACTAGAATAACCTCTTGGGCCACTAGTAATTGCTTGTTGCTAAATCCTAGCAAAACTAAATATCTCATTTTTGGCAGTAAACAACAACTAATTGGTATTCGGCCCACACTTAATGTCACCTTGATGAATGAACCTATTGAGCGTGTATATGAGGCACGTAACCTGGGGCTTCTGGTAGATCCTGGGCTTCGCTATGAGAAGCATACTGTTAATGCTGTTAGGAGTTGCTTCTACAAACTTAAGGTCCTTTACAAAATCCGGCCATTTATAAATGAAAACTTGCGCATTAAGCTGGTGGAGTCATTAGTACTATCCAGATTGAATTATATGGATACAGTGTTTGGACCATGTCTCCTTGCCAAAACGAAAAGACTCATACAGCGCGTACAAAATGCGTGTGCTCGCTTCTGCTTCAGCGTTCCGTTGAGGGCCCACGTCACACCGTTCTTGAACAAACACAACATTCTTAAGATGCAACACCGACGTAAGCTACACTTGGCTTGTTTGCTCTTTGGGGTAATCAAGTACGAGTCTCCCAGGTATCTTTTTGAAAAGTTGTCTATCCGCCGATCTCGTAGTGCCCGGCCATGCGCATTACAACTGTTGACGCCTCGTCACGCGTCCGCAGCTTTCCGAGGAAGTTTCCGTTATGTAGCAACTAAATGTTGGAACATGATCCCGCCGCCTATAAGAGATCTGAAATGTATAAACAGCTTTAAAATCAAACTTAAAAAGTACCTGTTTGAGCATCAGCAAAGCCAGGAAACTTGCCGATTGGACACAAGTTGTATTTAGGTAGGAAAAAGTTTTATTTGTGTATATGTACTCACCACTGGGGTATGTCTCATACGTATAGGCTTAGGTATGAAGTTATTGTTCTGTTTTTGTCTTCTGTCTAAGTATAGTAGTTATTTTATGTTGGTTTCCTTATCGTTTTTATGTTGGGTAAAATAGTAACCTCGATTTGTGTCATTTGTGCATAGAAGCACCATTTACAAAGTTATCCGGTACGTAATTTCTTCTGGATTTATGTGAGCATTATAATTATGATATTTTTATTTCAAATGCATTATAAATGTTTCACTTGTTTGTTAATTATTAGACATAATCAGTATATGACGCCATGTTCCAAATATTCATTTAGTTCCTTTAGTTACTGCCTGCCATTCCAACTGTCATTGGCGCTAGTTTAGCTGGAACAGATAGCACAGGCTGCTGCGTTCATATATCACGGTTTAAAAAAAAAATATGTCAAACTTTGTTTTTAAAAGCCGTCTTCTTCTTCTTCATGTTAATCGTTCTTTATTTATTATTATTATTATTTTATGCTCGTACAGTTACACACCGTGATATCACTCGACGGTCCCATCGGAAGACCAGCGCTGGCGATTGCCCGCATTATGCTGAGATGGTACCGTTTCGAGATAACACAACTTTTTTGTTTATTTTTATATTCTATTTTTTGCTGTATTAATTGTTGTCTTTGTCTCGAATAAATATTTCTTATTTCTTATTCTTATTTCTTATGATAAAAAATCGCTCACAAGGTCTGCAGCTCACAGAGCCACTAGTATTATAATAGTACCACATTGAACTATTATCAAATTCACCACAAACGATGAAATAATGAACAATTAAAACTCTCTATTTCCTGAAACAGACACACACACACGAGCTTTATGTAATGGTAACTGAAGAGCCAATTGCATTGGTGTGGACGTCTAGTGCGAATGCCGTCATCAAGACTGCCTAAAGCAGTATTCTACTCCGAGCTAGCCACAGGCAAACGCAAAGTCGGCGGACAATATCTACGGTCAGGGCAAATATTTGTGTGATGAGCATGAATATTTGTTTCTGAGTCTTGGATGTTTTCTATGTATTTAAGTATTTATATCTATTAAATATATCGTCGTCTAGTACCCATAACACAAGCCTTCTTGAGCTTACTGTGGGGCTAGTTCGATTTGTGTAAGATTGTCCTCTAATATTTATTTATTTACAGTACAGAGATGTCCTGAAACGCCACTAGTTTGCAAACGGCATATATCCTGTGAGTCGTGGGAGGAGACTGCTACTCAGCGGTCGGACTGACGAAGTGCTGCCAATACGGGTCTCAATGACTTTCAACGCACTCTTCTCGAAGCTCTGGATACTAAACGCCATCTTATTTCTTGTTTTGCTATGATTGTTGCTCGCAGCTTGCGTTATGCGCGCTCATTATTTGTACCACCCTCTTTTTTAAGTACTTATTTGTCTTTGTGTGCTCATGTCAAAGTCTGTTTTTATTTATATGTTATCTCATGTAAGTGAATATTATAATTCTTTATGAGATTAAATGATCTTAAACCTTATCTTCGTAAAACTCGAGCCAAGCCCTTCTACCAATACATTTATAACTAAAGTGAAGAGCTAAACTGTTTTACATGTTGCCGGAACTTTAAAACCAAGTTTGGCTTTGCAAGTCATTCTCGTGCACATGCTTGTAAAGAAAAAGAAAGTAACATCTCTATTGTTATACAGAATAAAATTGTCAGTATGTCGCCGTCGACGAATGCGTCTGCGACGACATCATCATCATCATTAGCGTATTACACGTTTTTTGTTTTCTCTATTATATTATTGTTGTATTACAGTATCTAAAGCTAAACTGTCAAAATTATATTATTCTGTATACCAGTTATTATACAGTGCAAAATTTTGTAGCCGAATAGCTCGGAAAGAAAGAAGAATTATAAAATTTTGATGAGGAAGATGGAACAGTAAGAAGCAAATTACATATAATAGTTAATTAGTTATATATAATATTTTACATTTTTTTGGTCGGGTTCGGATTTTAGGCCGTCATAGTGGTATGGTGGTTGATAAATGCCACTTTACGGCCCAGTGTGACGTTAATGACCCACTAAGAAAGTAAAATCGCTGCTTCAGTAGTCTCAGTACTAACTCATCCCGCTCGTCTTATCTTGAAGCCCTTCCAATCCCGTAGGCAATTATGTACCTTAGAACCAAACAGACTGTAGTCTACTTAAATGTTCAAGCCATTATAGCACGTAAAGCTATGTGATAAATAACATATTAGGGTGTAATTTTGAGTAGGTTTGAGTCATTATGGTTCTGAATGGCTTGTGAAGACACACGAATGGCTGCGATAGAATCTGCATGACTGTAATTTGCTGAAACGACTTTAGAACTTTCTCAAAATTTGATAATCGAATTATGTAAGTCGGCGCTTCGTTTGCGCGAATAGCGTGGATTGAACTCGGTTGATTAAATTTGAATTAACTTAGTTTAGTAGAATGTATTGATCTGAATTTAAATTTAGAATGAAGGAAACATTGAAAAATTTATCCCGGCACTCGTGGCCAGTCGCTCTAGCCAACTGAGCTGTAGGTGCAATCGCTACCCAGTTCCAAATTCATCAACCGTTCCTTCGTATTAAAAAAAAATGTATTGATCTGACTTGCTCAAGAGTAAAAAAGGGCAATCAACGCCACCTACAGATACACAACACACATATAAAATATAAAAACACATTCATTTGCGTAGGGCGAAGTCTTTAACTAGGGTAGGAATAAATTTTTGTTCAATTTAAGGTTTCACTCGACTCTAATCGGCTCTTTAAATCGGCTACAATATATTTTTTTAATTTGTAATCATGCTGTAATTAAAACTTCAAACCTTTATATGAAGTACACCATGAAACCATGTAGGTTTGTCTTGATGCACGTACAGATTCCACCGCAATGTTTATTACAGATTAAGAGTACCTGCATGCAATATACATCATAAAACTGAAGTTTGGTCAGTTTATCAATAACAGTTATACCTTGTTACTTATAACTAGTTACTTGGGTCATTATACTTTTTCATGACCAGTTTTCTATTACAAAAAAATCTATGATATGTATTGAATCAGTGTACAAAAATAGGAATTAGAAATAGTACCTGAACCTACTAAAAGGAATTTATAGATGAAAATACTTAAATATTAACATATTGCTGTAAAAGATTGGTAACACAGTGGTAAAAACCATTTTTTCGTACCAATGTTGAGACATCCAAGGACCACTGAGTTACTCGATTTATGAATATTAGCTGTGGTTCGTTAATTACCAGAACTATCGGAAGTGATACTGCAATTAAACCTCTTTCTAAATAACAATACAAAAATATGAGGTGAGGGCCAAGTATTACAAAATCTGCATTAAAAAAAAGTGTCTAAAAATTATTTACATGAAAAAGTAGAATGGCCCACTTATAATTATCTAATTTGAGCCACATGGAACGAAGCGGAATAGAGGTAAGAAGCCGGACTATTCAAACAAAAGAAATCGCCGGCGCGCATCTGCAGGGCGAACCTCTACAGGATGCTCCAAATATATATACGAAAAAACTTAGTATAAGATTTCAAGCTTACATGGTCATTTACATTAGAATTACGATTTGATTTGATATTTACCATGTATATTTGTATTTTTGAGTTCCCGATATTCTGTGAGTGTGGTGTGTCGTGACCGTAATCGAGTTTCAAGTGACAAGGCGGACGGTGGTAGTGACGGTGACACTGTGAGAAAAAAGCGAACCAGGAAGGGGATAGATCGCTATGGTGTGTGGGTAGACCACAACTAAAACTCGCAGCACGTCAGTTAATCCTTGATAATGGCGCTTGCAACAGTGCCGAAATATCGGGAACTCAAAAATACAAATATACATGGTAAATATCCCGTTTCAAATCGAAAAAACTTAGTTTTCACAGTTATTATAAAACTGGTTAAAATATTCTTTTTTGAGTAATCTTAAGATTATTAGGCGTTATTTGATCTTTGAACTCTTTCGATAGACCATTGATTAAGCCTGGTATTATATATCGTGATGTTCTTTTACCATAATAATTAACAAATGCAATTTTAATTGATTCCATTGTCATGAAATTCATATAGATAACTTTCGTTTGATAATAGAATCAATTGTATTTGATTTAAACCTACGGTCACGAAAATTTTGTCCTCACCCAACTGCCTTTGAGATGTGGTGCTGGTGGCGAACAACAAACGATGAGGTTCTGGATTTCATAGGAGAGAAGAGACTGCTTTTGAGGAAGATCGAGAACAAAAGAGGAAACATGCTGGGGCACTTGATACGACATGACAATTATATTAAACCATAATCGAAGGATAAATGGGAGGAGAGGCAGGGGAAGACCGAGACATGCGTTTATAGATCAAGCAAAAGATAAGGTCAATGTAATATCGTACCAGCAGCTCAAAGCATTAGCATAGAACAGAACACCGCCGGCGGGGACGTCCACCGCGCGATCGCGACAACACTAACACATATAGAATAGAATAGAATAGAATAGAATAGAATAGAAATGTATTTATTTAGCACACGTTATTAAAAAAGTATACAATTTAATTGTAAAACAACTTGTAGGTACATCTTATGTGCTAAATAGGACACCCACTCAGCATGTTGTCACGGAAACCGTGACGCTGGTTTTCAGTGAGTGCCCCAAAACTAGGAATAAAATAAAATAAACTAAACAATAAATAAACAAAACTTTTATAATTTTTAGGCAACTTATTACCTAAAAACTCTAAAAGTCACATATAGTCCCTATTCGTCCCGGTACCGCCGCACACCGGGTAGAGTCAGTCCGACCCAGGTCGCGCCTAGCTGAGTTTCTTGCTGGACTCTTCTCAGCTAGGTTAGGTTTAGTGAACCAGCGATAAAACTCTCAGTAGCTCGATTCCACTCACACCTCAGATTCGGTTGAAACCGCTCAACCAATCTCACTGGAGCGCAAACTCTTAGAGTATTCCAATGTTCCCAACCACACGCGTGGTCGTGTCGGAGGTTTTCCCCTGGCTACTCTCCAACCGCGCACTCCTATCGCTTTATTGGGCCCGGCCTATAAAGCCACAGTCAGGTTCAAAAAAAGAGAACAGAACAGACTGGCGATTACTTCACCGACAAGAGCTAGGCTCTTAAATATATGATATAAAAAATAAAAAGAAATAAATAAAATAAATAAAAAAATATTATATTTTTAGCAGTGAAAGACATATAATCGATAAATAACAACATTTAATCGCTGTTTCTACAAATATACAAAGAATCTGCATTAAATTAACAATTTATGGACACAGAGCAACATTATACGCGCCTAACCAATCTTAGCAACAACTGTCAAATCTACCGTTTCCCGCGCGAACTGACAGCGGTTGTCAGTCGGGGTATTTGAGGCTTTGTTAAAAACTCATCGAATCCAATAATATGATAATAACCCCCCCAAGTACCATTGGCACATATTTCAAATAAAACGGTGTCCAAATGAATTCAAAATATCGTAGACGTCTTTAACTTCGTACAAAAACATGACGCATACACATGGTTTTCAATAAATATGTCGAAATGACAGGCAATCCCAAGGCTTTCAATTATATGTAAGTGGCTTATCCCGCCAAAATACGGGTACACAATCAAAAATCATAATAAAACCGTATCGCACTTGGTCTAGAATTTTGAATAGATACTTAATCTCTAACACTTTAGGATTCGTTTTTCCGTGATGTGAACGTAACAGTTATGCAATTTTTAAATTTGCATACCGTATGAAAGCCCGGGTCATAATACGTTGTGGTGTTCAAAAGCAAATTGTACCGATGCATCAGTGTTTTCTTTTGTTTTTGAAAGTCTTTGGAAATTTGTAGTATTATGGGATAATTTTTGCTATATTGCTTCTAAAATAAACTTTGTTCTGCATGTTTTAGCTATCAAAATACCTTCCATTAACGAATTTTAAAAGCATTTTAGCTAAAACAGGTTTGATGAACGTTAATGAATAAGGACTTAAGTTATATATTTATTATGAGATAAATAAATATAGATGTTTATTAAGAGAAAGCATTAAAAAACAGACAGGTAGTTAAAAGAGTAAATAGAAGAATAAAACTAATATTAAATTATAAAACTAAACCTTGAACTTAGAAAATAAATAAATGAAATAATTAATTAAGTAGCTTTATTTAATTTACTGTTTATTTATTACCGTTATGTTTAGGGTTCCGATGGTCCAAACGGAATTATATTGTTGTCACGTGTCCTTTTTTTTTGAATCTGACTGTGGCTTTATAGGCCGGGCTCAATAAAGCAATTAACAGGAGTGCGCGGTTGGAGAGTACCCTGGGGAGTCACGCGTCCGTCTGTCCTTCTGTCGTCTGTCACACAAAACGGTTAGAACTAGTGCTCGTTAGTTATGTTGTACTTTGCCTCTCATTTTCGTCTCTTGTATTACTCTAATTGTAGTTGGTCACACATCAACACTTAATTGTCTAAAAACTGGTTCGAATGGCATGATTTGTTTTTTGTCATCATGCCTATTGTAACGCCATTTTATTTGACTTTTTCAATGCGTCCATCTGAGCAGACTAAGATCGTAGCTCATAATAGCTTATTGGACACCGTAATTCATAGTGGTTGATGCTAAGTTGATACCTTTTGTTATTGATAAAATTTAAAAGTATTTATCTACACCTACAATCATCAAATTTTCACAGTATAAGCATCTCGTTGACCAAAAGCTATACAAATTGTGAAAAATATTTTAATTTTATTTTTAAACTGGGCTCCCTTACAGAAAAGGAGCCTTTTTTGCGATTTTTTTTTAACCTGCTCCATCGAGTGGGATATCGTTGCTTAGAGTCCGTTATAATTATAGTACTAGATAAATACTGTATTTTTGTAACAATATTAGAAAACAAAGGAATAGAAAGCCGATAAAGACAGTTAGTTTTTTTTTAATTTTTGCACCAATATTTTTTTTTAACTTCCCACTAACCTATGAACTTGTGGTGGTAATGTTTCTTTTTAATACCCAAAGATACCAATATGTTGATAAATTAGATTTTTTCTTTAATATTTCCGTATTTTTCCTATTAAAAACAGCTTAATTTTGCGGTTGGTGCGGGACCTTAAATGTGCGCCACACACTTGGCCGGATTTTTAGAGATTCACTAGTTTACAATAAACTGCAAAAATCTTCTCACGGAATTAACATATACAACCTAAAACATCACCATTTTTCCTTTGTCCTCTCTAATTTATTCCTAATTTCTACTTGTATTCCAAATTCCAATCTGTGCTTCATAAAATAAGGCTCAATTTTGCTGGAGAATGAAGTCCGAATGGAAATGCAAATTGGCAATTGGTCTTCTTTGATTTTCAGTTGTTTTTTTTTTACTTTTAAAGAGAAGATTAAGCATGGCCTTTGTTTGTTGACTTGAACGATCTCGGACTTTTATCAGCATATGGGGATTCGATATCGATAAAAAAGATGTCGACATATATATTATACATCAGTGCCTTTACCATGAGTTTGCATGACTGTGGCTTTATAGGCCGGGCCCAATAAAGCGATAGGAGTGCGCAGTTGGAGAGTAGCCTGGGGAAAATCCAGGGGCCTCCGACACGACCACGCGTGTGGTTTGGAACACTGGAATACTCTAACCCCCTTATTCATAAACGTTTGTTAAACCTATTTTAATTAACTAGCCGCTAAAGTTCGTTTGTCCTTATCTGTCACTTTGACATTGACGTTTGTGAGACTGGGACAAAGAACTTTTTAGTTAGCAGAGGTTTGTTAAGTTTTATGAATACGGGGGTAAGAGTTTGCGCTCCAGTGAGATTGGTTGATCGGCTTCAACCGAATCTGAGGTGTGAGTGGAATCGAGCTACTGGTTTTGTCGCTGGTTCACTAAACCTAGCCTAGCTGAGAAGAGTCCAGCAAGAAACTCAGCTAGGCCCGACCTGGGTCGGACTGAGTTTTTTTTTTTTTCAACTACTTGTCACCGGAACATCACAAGTCAAGCGACCGTCTTAAACCTTATCCGATTTTGCACTTACAATAATAAGATGATATATTTGAGGTAATATTACGCTACGATGTTACGAAGTCTAAAATAATCATGCTCAAGAAAACCCCACGGCTAATACGTGAATATCATATTAACTCATGGATTAGTGAATATCCTGACATACAACTACGTGAGTAAAAGTTATTTTGCTCTAAATGCATTATCAGTTTTCGCCCGAAAATATATTAGATGTAGTATTTATTCATACGAGTATAAACACCTCAATTTATAATATAAACACATAATAAAACAAATAATCTAATTAAAATTAAATAAATAAATAAATATTAGAGGACAATCTTACACAAATCGAACTAGCCCCACAGTAAGCTCAAAAAGGCTTGTGTTATGGATACTAGACGATGATATATTTAATAGATATAAATACTTAAATACATAGAAAACATCCAATACTCAGAAACAAATATTCATGCTCATCACACAAATATTTGCCCTGACCGGGATTCGAACCCAGGACCGTCAGCTTCACAGGTAGGTGCACTACCCACTAGGCTAAACCGGTCGTCAAAAAATTAAAATTATAAATATTTGATCCAGATCGATCGCTGTCAAATGGTAGGGTGCCCAGAAGGCTGGCTGTATTTCCTCGCTGCACGGCAAAATACTTATTCGCTGAGCGAAATAGAAGCCAGCCCCCTGGTCACCAGAAGCCTCTATTGGGCGCTTCGACAGATCTTTATATAGCCGACAATATTATATAGATGTTGACAATAACATCGATATATTTTTTTGTATATAAAATATTTTGCTACATAACTTTAGTATAGGTGCCCCGAGTTAGCACGCCTACCGCGAATTGTAAACGAAGTTTTCCCTCTCTGTCGCACTTGCAAACCTGCAGGCGAATCACGTAAGTTTATGTACTAACGGTAGATAGATTTTACTGTCAATTTTGAAGTATAAATGTATGAGCTGACAATTAGAATTTGACATTAAAATCTACCTAACGGTAGTACAAAAGTTACGTGATTACCCCGCTGTACGTAAGTGCAACAGAGGCAAAACTTCGTTTGTGGTTTACTGTAGGCCTTCAGATTAGTTAATCAGTTAAAAACGCTCATCTGTCCCCCTCAAACCACTTGTTCAAAACTTAACAAACGGCGGGAATGCCTAAGTGGGTCATGCTTAGTTGAAAAAACAAAAGTCCCTCCTGTGGTAAATAGTTAACGGCTTATGTGCATGTTAGCTATCTTTATATTACAGGGATTTATAGAAACGGAGACACTGTTTATGCGGATTACTGGTGCATTCCAAAATTAAGCTTTGTAGTCCTTAACTTTAGGTATGTCCACAGAAAAGACGCGAATCTAAATCTGTGTATGACACAAGTGTACGTCGTGTCTGAGTTATTATCACTGTGCAAAGCGGCTTGCCTTCATCGCAAAGTGCCGTTTTTTAAAAGGTTACTATTATAGGAGACCTATGATCATTATCCAGATAACTAATATCAATAATATCACTCCTGCTAAGGCAAAACTAAAATATAAAAGCGAGAGATGTTTTTAAAAAAGTACGTCTAATAATAAGTCCAAATTAAGAACCTTTCAAACAATAATCAGAAATTAATATAGACTTACAAAATGTTATTAACTACATTAAGAAATTTTGAAATATCAAATTACTTTCAATAAGACGGGACCATGATTGAAAGTAATTAGAGTTCCCTGTCAACTTTTAAGTTATTTAATAATGAAGCTGTAAATATTTCATCGAATCTTTGTGGTGCGATGATAAGGAATCCGAATTAATAAGTTTGCAAAATATACAGCCTTTAGATATATCGGAGCGAACAAGGTGCTCACAAAAATCTGAACATGGCTGTATTATCAAAATATCCTATATAGAGGTATTTATTAAAAACATTGCCATAAAATTCATAATATAAACCATTGGTAATTTAAAAAAAATGTAATTTGGAATGGAACTTTTTACAAGCTTCTACTTAATCGATACAAGAATAAAAACTTAACCTAGGCAAACAATAACTAACGATTTAATCATTGGAATATTCTAAGAGCTTGCGCTCCATCGAGGTTGGTTGAGCGGCTTTAACCAAATCTGAGGTGTGAGTGGAATCGATGTACTGGGAGTTTTGTCGCTGGGTCACTAAGTTGATAAGAGTCCGGAAAGAAACTCAGCCAGGCCCGACCTGTGGGGCTACCGCGAACCACAAACGAAGATTTCCCTCTCTGTCTCACTTATGTACAAACTTGCAAGTGCGACAGAGAGGGAAAACTTCGTTTGCTGTTCGCGGTAGCCCCTCTGGGTCGAACTGACTCTACCCGGTATGCGGCGGTGCCGGGATGAATAGGGACTATTATGTTTGTGTTTGTGTTGTCGCGATTCCGCGGTGGACGTCCCCGCCGGCGGGAATGCCTAAGTGTACGCTGTGGACGTCCTCGCCGGTGGGACCTTGATATGTATTATCCTTGCAATTGTTACCCAAAGAGTGCATCTGTATGTCTGTCAAATTAAGCTTGACAGGGCTGGCTTTCACGTGGCGGCTCCCTTAGATTGGGTCATCATCATCATCATCATTTCAGCCGAAAGACGTCCACTGCTGAACATAGGCCTCCCCCAAGGCTCGCCATTTAGACCGGTCCTGTGCCGCTCGTTTCCACCGGATTCCCGCGACCTTCACCAGGTCATCACTCCACCTTGTCGGAGGCCTACCGACAGCTCGTCTTCCGGTGCGTTGACGCCACTCAAGCAGTTTCTGGCCCCATCGACCGTCAGTCCTGCGAGCAATGTGATGAGATTGGGTTGCACCAATGTAATCCTAAGCGGTCGCACCAAAGTCACCGACATTGGCAAGAAGGTGGCAAAACTGAAATGGCAATGGGCCGGTCATATTTGCCGAAGAGACGACGACCGATGGAGCCAACGAGTTCTGCCCTGGAGACCTCGAGCGGCAGGCCGTAGCGTGGGAAGGCCGCAAGCCAGATGGTCAGATGTCATCAGAAAGACGGCAGGGCCAACCTAGACCAAAACCGCTACGTCCAGAACGAAATGGAAAGGCATGGAAGAGGCATATGTCCAGCAGCGGACGCAAATATGCTGAAAGAGAGAGAGGAGAGAATCCTAAGCGGTGTTCGTTAAAATATGATTGTATAGAAAGTTTGATAAGTTTCTATGATATTACCACAACTAAAACTCGCAGCACGTCAGTTAATCCTTGATAATGGCGCTTGCAACAGTGCCGAAATATCGGGAACTCAGAAATACAAATATACATGGTAAATATCCCGTTTCAAATTGTAATTCTAAGTTTCTATGAGATGACAGCTGCCGGCGCCATATTTAACGTTAGCCGGTCTGTATTCGTAAATTGGTGCAACCATGATACAATAATATACTGCGCCAGGTATGGTAATCCATCGGTTTGTATTTTGGGTGACACAATCTACGGCATCAGCCTATCCGTGGTATGCGGGTAAGTGTGAGGGTGTCGTCGACAGTGACGTCACTCGCGTCACGATTAGGATTGTCAGACCTTGTTTTCTTAGACCATTTGCGCACGACATTCTTTATAAGCAAATAACCCTGAATTGCTCCCGCTTTCGTGTCCTTACTAAATAATTCAGGTCTCTGCCTCAACTGTAGCGCTTCACGGAACGTGAAATGCCTGAAAATAGACATTTATTGGATTTTTTATAAATATGAAAAGCAGCGAAATATGGTGTTCAACTGAATATTACAAAATATCGTTTTTAGGGTTAGGGTACGTGAAGAAGGAAAAAATACGGAAGCCTTATGGAATCACTTTCTTGTCGGTATGTCTGTCTGTTAAGACCCTTTATCTCCAGAACACGTGGACTTATGGAGTTGAAATTAAAACCGTCCCTTGAAACTGTAAAAATATCAAACTACAATTTAAAAAAAAATAGAATATAAACTAACCTTAAAATAAACTAAACTAAAAACTAAATATTTACAAGTAAAAAAGAGGCTCCAGCTCGGAGCTCGGCGGTGGGTGCCTAGAAGGCTCTTTTTTACTTGTAAATATTTAGTTTTTAGTTTAGTTTATTTTAAGGTTAGTTTATATTCTATTTTAGTTAATTTGTCTGTTCATTATCAATAAATATATTATTTTATTTTCTTTATAACTGATCTAATTTATCTGTGGTCAATTGTATCTGTCAAACGAGTATGTCAACGCTGCATCGATGTGCATTGCAAGCAACTTATTTTAAAAAATGAGTGTTGATATTTATGTTTTTTGCGTCATGAACGGCCATGCCGCAAAAAACATTAATTTCGACGCTCTCAAGCGATTTGTTTAAACGGGTCTTACGCGGTATTTATGTATTTACATTTTTTACCGACGTTTCGACAAGGATTGCACCGGTCATGTTCGCAGCACAACTGTCGTCTTAGCAAGTTAGATTAGACGACCGCTTTAGCCTTTGGTAGTGACCCTGCCTTCGAAGCTGGAGGTCCCGGGTTCGAATCCCGATCAGGGCATTTATTTGTGTGATGAACACGAATATTTGTTCCTGAGTCTTGGATGTTTTCTATGTATTTAAGTATATATTTATCTATGGGTACTAGGCGACGATATACATACTTATATAGTACAAGCTTTGCTTAGTTTAGGACCAGGTTGATTTGTGTAAGATTGTCCACAAATATTTATTTAAATATTTATTTATTTAAGTTGTCAACGGAGATATGGGTACACAACATTATGATAAGAGTTTAAAAAACCCTCTACCGCTCGGCTACAGTAGCTACAGAGGCCTTACTTCATTATCAAATTATCTTCACAAAGTTATCAGATGAAGACAATGGCGATAATAAGTTTATCACAACGATAAACCGACCCAGGAAGTATTTTGAGGGCGGGAGATCCAATCTACACTTGTGGCCGCCCGTTTTACTGCGTCCATTTGGGGTTTGTCCGAGCGTAGTGAGTGTGGATATGGCATTTATAATAAATAATAATAATAAATAAATAAATATTAGAGGACAATCTTATACAAATCGAACTAGCCCCACAGTAAGCTCAAGAAGGCTTGTGTTATGGGTACTAGACGACGAAATATTTAATAGATATAAATACTTAAATACATAGAAAACATCCAAGACTCAGAAACAAATATTCATGCTCATCACACAAATATTTGCCCTGACCGGGATTCGAACCCAGGACCGTCAGCTTCACAGGCAGGTGCACTACCCACTAGGCTAAACCGGTCATTTATTGAAGCAAAGAAGCGGAGCCCGCGTACCGCGTGCAGTATGTATGTATGTAAGCACTTTATTGTACACAATAACAGGTTAAAACAATATACATGTCACATTAGATTAGAGTACAAAGGCGAACTTATCCCTATGAGGGATCTCTTCCAGCTAACCTTTGAGGGATTGAGTGTAGAGAATGAGATAGACAAACTTACACAGTGTACTAAAACTTTTCAATAAGGAAACTAATAGCTAAAACCAAAACCAAATAAAGTGGTTAACTCTTGGAATACAATACAATACTCTTACAATACAATACAAATATTCTTTAAATGAAAGATGTTGATGGTAGACAACAGGCGGTCTTATTGTTAAAAAGCGATCTCTTCCAGAAAACCAGGTGGTGGAGACACGAAAGAAAAAAATGATATGAGTAGGTGAAACAGTGATATTAAGGCTCGGTTTTATAAAGATCCGTTAGACCTTATGTCGGTTTGTTATGTCAAAAAATGTACGAGTTACTGAAATTTGATCTGACATTTGGTCTAACGGATCTTTATAAAACCCGGCTTAAGTAGTATAAACAACTGAATCATAAGAAAGATCATACACTTACATAAATACATAGGTATATAAACGTACATAAATATACAAATACAATATCGAGACGATGTAACACGTCGTAACAGACTTACAAACAACAAAAATATACATCAGCGAACAATTACGGAAGAGATAAATAATGATCCTTTAATCTTAGATGGGTGACCGCTTTGAGTGGTTACTGGGCGCTCCCGTACTAGGTCTAGGTTTCCCCTTGGATTGAAAATTCGGATGGCATTCACTTCCGTCAAATTCAGTATTTAGAGACCCCGGGCATCCTTCAGGAGATATAACAGACATAATTTAAAACTTGTTACATTTTTTTTTTAAGCTTTCGTCAAAATGAGTCAGCTCCAGTGAATCTAAACTACTACACTTTTTTTAAAAATTTTATTATAAAACTACATTCATACCCTTAATAAAAACTACAAAATATACAAAAACTGCAAAAAAATTGCAGATTTTTATATTACACTAGCGATCCGCCTCGGCTTCGCACGGGTGGAATGCTGATGCATGTATTATTCATATAAACCTTCCCATTGAGTCACTCTATCTATTTAAAAAAAACGCATCAAAATCCGTTGCGTAGTTTTAAAGATTTAAGCATACATCCCTATGTATGCTTAAATCTTATCCCTATATAGGGATATAGGGACATAGGGACAGAGAAAGCGACTTTGTTTTATACTATGTAGTGATGATATTTATTTGTATGTAATAAACATGCAATTTGCTCCTGAGTCTTGGATGTTTTCTATGTATTTAAGTATCTATTTATCTATATAAGTATTTATATCGTCACTTGGTACCCATAGTACAAGCTTTGCTTAGTTTGGGACTAGGTTGATTTGTGTAGATTGTCCACAAATATATATTTATTTATTTATTTAAACTTTACTGCATATTACAAAAAAGTACTGATGGCGGATTTAATGCATTAAGGCTTTCTCTGTCATAGGAATTCTAGTAATGCCGCATCCATTCTTCGTATCCTGAACCATTGACCTAATGTTAAAAATAATAAGGCACTCAACCCGGGGCACGCACGGCATCAAGGTCGTGGCCTTTGAGGTCGTCACGACAGATTTACTTGAAATAACGCTGGGAATATTCCAATGTTCACTCAGTCCACGCAACGTAAAGAGTAAAGAGAGTAAAGAGTAAAGAGTAAATTTATTGATTCAAACACAAATGATACAACAGGTTACACGGGATTTCTGGTGCAGTCCAAACTAGGCGAATCTGTATCTTGGAATGCACCATTTGTAGCAGTTACGAGTATAAAACATGAAAATTAATAAACTAAGTAAAAGTGTTTGTGTGTAATATGTGTGAAGATGTGTGAGTGTGTACGTGATGGTGGCTATATAAGATTTCAAGCTTACATGGTCATTTACATTAGAATTACGATTTGAAACGGGATATTTACCATGTATACCTACATATATATGTATATTTACATACTTTGGTTGGTTAAGGAAGCCATTGAAATCCAAAGGCATAAGAATATCAATCGGGAAGATGGGTTTCAACTGTCATGTGTCTGGCGTCCAGTGATCCGAAAGTTCTCAAATCGAAAAGAGACTGTTTCCGGAAAGAACTCGTGTATTGATACTGTGAGTGTGGTGTGTCGTGACCGTAATCGAGTTTCAAGTGACAAGGCGGACGGTGGTAGTGACGGTGACACTGTGCGAAAAAAGCGAACCAGGAAGAGGGTAGATCGCTATGGTGTGTGGGTAGACAACTAAAACTCGCAGCACGTCAGTTAATCCTTGATAATGGCGCTTGCAACAGTGCCGAAATATCGGGAACTCAAAAATACAAATATATTACATGGTAAATATCCCGTTTCAAATAGTAATTCTAGTGATGGTGGCTTTTAACTCTTAAGCCTTCGTCGACCATCTTCATTTCTATTTACACAACTGCCCAAAAGTGATGTGTTCAGGGTATGTATGTATGTATGTGAGATTGTTTGTTCGCCCAGAACTTCTCAACAACTTAACCGATTTAGATGTGTGAGGTATCGTTGGATTGCCTATATCATCCCGAGTATCATAGGATATGTGATGTTGCAATTAAAATAATATGGCGGACTTTGTACTCCATTTCCTCTGCTCTGAAGACAAAAAAATCTTATCATCAATCCTAATCCAGCACTATTAGCAGCAAAAATCGTACAAATCTATTTTTAATTTTTAGCTCTTTTGTTTTTGTACTCCAGATGCTGTATGTAAGTAGTAGGTGGTTTTTGGTTTATTTATATACCTACCTTTATTATATATTTCAGTTATTTTTATTTTATTTATTTTTTACAATTGTATGACGTTCCGTGAGTCACCGATGGTACTGGCTGAAAATCAGCGCTGTAGGTGTTTGACACCTCAGCATAATGCTGAGCCAGTGTCCGTTTCACTGCCGCGGGGACACACATGTTATGTGGTTTGTGTATAATATGTTTTTCTTCATTTATCATTTTTGTCATATGTGTGTCTTCTGTGTCTGTGAATAAATGTTTCTTTCTTTCTTTATCAAAATGAAACCAGACCCAGTTTAAGACCGTCTCGCCTGTTTCCATGTACCAAGTGCACTTTTTAACAATATAAAAATAGTGTCATCTATTAGCCATTAAGTTGTCGAGCATTGAAACGTGTACCTTCCTACCATTCCCCAAGCAGTTCTAGACTAAACGAGCATAAAGTGGGGCTAGCACAACTTGCTGACAAATATTATCTCGCGCGACTCAGCGATTCCTGTCTCGCTCGAACTGTGCGGGTTAGAAAGAGGAGGGTAGATTTTTCTCTACTCGCGTCGCGTCGCAGCGGTAGTTGTGCTAGCCCCCCAGAACTCGTAAAGCAGCCATCGACACGCGTGGGTTCTCGTTACTCCACAAATATTGAATTTTGATTTATTTCACTACCATTATATTACCCTAACTTTTTTATTACGGTCACTTAGAGCTCAGCTCCATGTTGAATCACAGATATTCATTTTATATGCTGAACAGGATTCGTATATTTCGAACTTTGGTAATGACTTCTAAATATAGCACCTACTTAGATTTTTCCTCGCTTTCAAGAAATAAATGTAGGAACGTAACTTTCTTCTAGAATCCGTTCAAATGTGAGAGCTCAGTGCCTTTACCATGAGTTTGCATGACCGTACTCGCTAGCGACTGCGTAAACGATTTAGTATGCCGATTCTTAGTTCTATTGCGTAACCGCCAGAGGCGCTGTACTTTTGCCCATACAAATTTTTACGCAGTCGCTAGCGAGTACGGTCATGTAGATTCATGGTAAAGGCACAGCTGTTTTTTTGGAAAAAGCAGGTTGATGGAGAGAATAAATATGAAGACTTGAATGTGCTTCGTTTGGTGAGCAATAAAGAATATTTGTATCGTATTGTATGTGTTTGATATTAATTCATACAGCCCTCACAGTTTCGGGGTCTCGATTTCATTTTAATGAGATTGATATGGTGGTTTTATAAATAATTAAATGACGTCTAATGAGATTGGTTTTACGTATCACGAGTACCACATAAGATTATAAAACGCGTCGGTTTTAATCGAACTTTTAATGGTCATTTTCGTATTCATCGACGACCGGTTTAGCCTAGTGGGTAGTGCACCTGCCTGTGAAGTTGACGGTCCTGGGTTCGAATCCCAGTCAGGGTAAATATTTGTGTGATGAGCATGAATATTTGTTTCTGAGTCTTGGATGTTTTCTATGTATTTAAGTATTTATATCTATTAAATATTTCGTCGTCTAGTACCCATAACACAAGCCTTCTTGAGCTTACTGTGGGGCTAGTTCGATTTATGTAAGATTGTCCTCTAATATTTATTTATTTATTTATAATATTTATTTTCGATCACAACGGAAGACCAGCGCTGGCCCTGCCAGCATTACGCTGAGCATTACCAATCCGTGGCAAAATGTGATTCTGTAATGTGATTGTTTCTAAATTGTCTTGTGTTTTTCTCGAATAAATATATCTCTTTTTCTTTATCAGTTAAAAATCGCTCATATATTAAAACTATATTTTTTGTGAATTGACAAGTATCTTTACGTTTTTTTTTAGTTAAGAAAATAGTACATGACTATCGCGGCCTAACATCATAGATTGTTCGTGTATAATTTGAATTTTTATACGGCAAAGCCAAAAGGAAGGGTATCATTTCAAACGTCACTACAAATCGACAAAATTCAAGTAGAAAACTGTTTTTTTTTTCGCTTAAATTCAACTATATACATACATAATAAAAGCAAAAAAATAGCTCGCCATACCTATCAAAAACTATTACCTGTATAAACGTAGGACTATGTTTTAATCAGTTTATTGGAATTATCAATATTATTGTCTTAATTTGATTTCAAAGCATTTTTAAATAATTAATACAAAAAATAAATAACACATAATTTTACTGTACATGACTATTTTAAGGCAAATATCCACTGCAAATGACCCCCTCTAACACGCGTGAGTTTGCAATTAACCATCCCGCTCTCTACGGAAGCTCTGCGCGTAATTTCGTAAATATTTAGTACATCATCTCATCTTAGCTTTGTTTATTTGTCACGATGTTTGAAGTTCTCATTTTAATTGAGTTTTAGAAAAACTATGCTTTTTAAAAAAAATATCACTGTCGTTGATAATTACAAAACCTGCGGCATAAAAGTTTATTTTTACCATAATAATTAGGAATTTTTGATTTTTCAATATTTCGTACGGTTATTTTGTGTTTTTTTTAGTCCATAGTAATTTCTGTGTAGTATAATTCTATATTACTTCTTCAAATTGAAACCTCAAACTTCAGTATTTTCGTCAGATTTCTGAAAAGGCCTTGACTTAAGAAAACATTTAAGAATTGCCTTTACCACGAGTTTGCATGACCGTACTCACTAGCGACTGCGTACACGATTTAGTACGCCGTCGCTAGCGAGCACGGTCATGTAAACTCATCTGCCGTGCTTATTACAAAGGACGCATATCAGTTGCATAGGTTTCGAGAAATGAGTTATTTTGTTATTTAATTCACGGCACGTTAAAAATCAACATCGAATTATGCAAATTTTTCAAATATGACAAATATTTTTTACGGGAATGCATTACTTAAATTTAAATTTAGATTTTTTGTTTATATTGTTTAAAAATTGACATGCGTCTCATTTACTTAAAATTTTGAAATAAACTACTACGGTAATGAGATGTATTTCCAACCTACGTCCCTTTGGCTTAGTATTTCATATTTGCGTTTTTATATATAAAGTATAATTTAAAATTTAATAATATAAAACTTCATTTTTAATATTTGTTTATTAGTTTAAGTGTATGTATAAATGATTACAAAACACTATTTAATTGTACTACACTATTTGCTTTACATGCAAATGCTATGTACATGTCAAAAACTGTATTCAGCATATGTCAACTAGCAAGCAAAATTTAATGTTCAGACACGGGTAAATCTTTACAAAATTTCAACCTTGTTTTCATAATTATAGGCTTCAAGACCTTAATAAGATTGTTCTTCTTTTCCATCGAAGTACCTTTAGGTTTGTTGTTTTTTGAATCTTTCCACACTTCGTGAATTTTGCCTTTAAAAAATTACACGAGAATATTTCACCATCGTAGGATCTTCGTATGTTAAACTTTTGACATCCACGTTTTGATGATTGGTGAACGGCCTGGCAAAAGTCCTGGAAATCGTAAATTTTACCGCCAAATCTCTTCATTGACAATTCCACTCTGTGATGAAAAGAATCAGCACTCATAAAAGAGTGACCAGGCTCAAAATATTTCAGTGTGATTTTTTCAGTGTTCAAACACACTTCAATGTTAACTAACACCGTTAACATATGTATATTATTTAATTTAGCTGCGACATTACCGCGATGATTTGCTTTTTCAAATGATCAGTAATGACTGTTTACAGATAAAAATGCAGCCGTCTTAATTATGCGTCTACCTACATTATGAGTAGGTTCATTGCGAACACTAAGCAAAAGTAACGCAAGGCAGAGATATGCGTCATTGATTCATTAGTAAAGTGGAGATAAGGCGTTGTCGCTTAGTATAAGGCATATAGGGCCAGCTGGCTTAGGAAATAACATATTTTTGGACATGTGCTAAATTTTCTTAGTAATTTCTGAAAAAAAAATCTAACTAAAAAATTTTTTTTTAATGTTCATATGATGCATTAATACCAAATCTATACAATAGTGTTGAAAAGTGAAATTTGATTTTTTTAACATGCGTCCTTTAGAATTAGGACGGCAGTGACATGGTAAAGGCACAGGATTAATAACACAGTGCGTAGCCGATACAAAATCTCGACCCAAATATTGCAAAATATTCTTATCCCTAAATAAGGATTATGATTATCAAGAATCTAAATCATGACAGGCCCTCGAGCAATTAATTTATGTCTAGACTTTTTCCTTCATCAATTAAAATTAATTGAGTTCTGGGGAATACAGACAGATTTTAACCGGTTTAATCTAATTGAGAGCTAAGAATCTGGATTGAATTAAATCCTTGTTAAAGTTAAGACCGCAGACGGTTGAAACTACTTAAGTACCTATTTTTGTACCTAAGTACTTTCTCTATGCTTACTTGTTAGTTATGAGACATTGGTTCTAGTTTTTAAGATCATTAATTGATATTTCATTGGTATCACTTACAAATGACCGATATTTTCTATTAAACTGATCGACGACCGCTTTAGCCTAGTTGGTAGTGACCCTGCCTTCGAAGCTGGAGGTCCCGGGTTCGAATCCCGGTCAGGGCATGCATTTGTGTGATGAACACGAAGATTTGTTCCTGAGTCTTGGATGTTTTCTATGTATTTAAGTATTTATTTATCTATATAAGTATGTATATCGTCACTTGGTACCCATAGTACAAGCTTTGCTTAGTTTGGGACTAAGTTGATTTGTGTAAGATTGTCCAAAAATATTATTATTCTCTTTATTTATTTTCCTTCTCAGGTCAGGCTTTTACAATATCTTTACAAAAAGTAAAATATAAAAATACACTTACAAAACATAAAAATATTATAAAATCCTAACCTAGGGTGCCGCCGGCAGCGAGGCGGGGCCTAAGCTACCGGTGGTTAGGGCGACAGAGAGAGGAACCTCCTGACTATCCGCGCCGTGTCCAGGAGTACCGCCTTCTGTATCTGACCCTTGACCCAGCCATCTAGCGAGAGTCTCTTGAGGTGTTGGTCGAGACTCTTCGCTATTAGACCGTTCGCAGAGACGACTATCGGGACAATGATCGTTGAATCAACATCCCACATGGCGGTCACCTCGTGTGCCAAGTCTAGGTACTTGCTGGCTTTGTCCTTCTCGGCCTTCACGAGGTTCTCGTCATGGGGGATGGTGATGTCAACGAGCACTGCCTGGCGCTTCGATCGATCTGTCAGCACGATATCAGGTTTATTGGCTACAATAGTCCTGTCCGTGATGACAGATCGATCCCAATAGAGCGTGGCACGACCATTTTCGAGAACTGGCGCAGGTGTATACTTATAGTACGGCACTTCGAAGTTCACAAGACCGTATAGAAGAGCAAGTTGCTGGTGAATGATTCTGGCTACTAAGTTATGTCTGTGCAAGTACTCGCCGTTAGCAAGATGACCACAACCGGAAATGATATGCCTGAGTGACTCTCCGGGACGGCGGCATGCCCGACAAATGTCGACCGTACCGTCCTTCAGGATATATTTCCGGTAGTTGTTCGTCATGATAACTTCGTCCGCAATTGCACAGACAAAACCTTCAGTTTCCCCGAAGAGATCCCCGAAGCGTAGCCAGTTCACCGAAGCAGGCAGGTCTACGTCGGGCCCTGTGAGGGCCCTGTAGAACCGCCCGTGTAGCTCCTTACTCTTCCATTCCGCCTTGTGGTCCTCGGTGCTCCATACTTTAAGTCTGCGCCAGTTCTCCTTTGCCATGGAAAGCGGGGTGAAAGATGCGTCTACTGCCACTACGTCCCGATGCATCCCACACTCGCTGTTAAGGAAATAATCCCTGAGACTGCACAACTCACGGTTGTGGAGGTCTTTGGCATTTAGAAAGCCGCGACCTCCACACTTCCGTGGGATGTACAGTCTCATAACAGACGAGCGTGGGTGTAGCATGCGGTGCGCAGTGAGCAGTACACGCACCCTTCGGTCCAGGGCATCCAGCTCAGTCTGAGTCCATCTTAGTATGCCAAAGGAGTATGTGAGTAAGGGCATCACCCAGGCGTTGAAGGCGCGCACCTTGTTGCCGCCCGACAAAAGACTATTAAGTACTTTTGTCAGGCGACAGAAGAAGCGCTCCTTCACCGCCCGCTTTACGCCCTCACCCTCAATACCCAAAGACTGTGACATACCAAGATATTTATAGGTTTCTGCTTCGGAGAGAGATCTGAGGGACATAGTCTCGGAAAGCTGTAAATTTGTGGAATTTACAACTTTCCCCCGTTGTACATGCATGACCGCACACTTATCCACACCAAATTCCATTCTAATGGCGCTACTGAAAGCTTCTGTTGTTTTCAGTAGCTCCAACAGGTCCTGTCTATTTGGTGCAAATAGCTTAAGGTCATCCATGTAGAGCAGATGAGAAATGACCTCACCGCCTCTCCGGAGCTGACAACCTAGCGCTGAATCCTTCAGCAGAGTGCTGAGCGGATTCAGCGCTAGGCAGAACCATAAGGGACTAAGGCTGTCACCCTGGAAGATACCCCGCTCAATCCTAATAGAGTCCTGCGGACCAGAGGGGCCGTCTCCGCCCCCTGGTTGACGAAGGACTGTGGTCCACTGCCCCATGCAAGCACTTAAGAAGGATCTTAAAGCTGCATCAACTTTATACAGCTCCAAGATCCGCCTCAGCCATGAATGAGGCACCGAATCATAGGCCTTCTTGTAGTCAATCCAGGCGGCCGATAGGGTCCCTCTGTTCCGCCGGACTCGTTGGCAAATGGTCATGTCTATGAGGAGGAGCTCTTTAGTACCACGCGACCCAACCCTACAACCATTTTGAGCTGGGGCCAAAATATTGTTCGCAACAATGTGCGTGTTAATTTTTGCTCTCAAAATGGATGTAAGGAGCTTGTACAGCGTAGGCAAGCACGTGATGGGTCTGTAGTTCTTCGCTTCCGTGGTACTACCGGACTTATAGAGCAGGGACGTAACCAGTTGTTAAGGGAGGTGGTAGAGAACCGAGCTCGAGGGCTTGCTGGAACTGCGTTGCCAAACGTTCGTGTGAGCATCGAAACCACTTAATCCAGAAGTTGTGCAATCCATCCGGACCCGGACTTTTCCAGTTCGGGGCTGTACGGATGGCACAACTTACGTCTTCGGGGCTGATGGTAACAGACCCCATGGGTTCGATGGACTCACACTCACGTTCGACAACACCGATCCAGTCGCCCTCGGTGTGTTCGACAGGAACCGACCAGATACTACGCCAAAAGTTAACCATGGCAATAGCATCCGGCTGTTGTCCGTCGGACACACGCTGGTCGGTTCCCTCTCACTTCCGGTATACCTTCCTTTGATCACTCTGGAAAAGGCGATTCTGTTGGTATCGGTCCACACGCTCTCTGTAGCGGCGAATACGGCTTGCCCATGCATAGACTTTCTGCTTCAGAAAGTCAATACATATTTTTACATAAGTTATTAGTTAACTGAAGGCCAATAACGGTTATCCGTTATTTACATATTTATATTGCCCAATGTGCAAGCAGCAAATCGCTTGGAGCAAAGAGAGATAACAATGTAACATTTGTAATTACTAATTGGGTGCTAGGTACTATATATTAAAAGCAACGTGTCAGTAACAATCGTTATAACAGACAGTTTTCTTATGAGAATAGCAGAGATGAGGTGGTAGATATAGATAACTGAATAACATCATCAAGTTAATAAAGATATATACGTCCATACCTCAATGTTGTTTTGTTGTACTTGATAATTTTAGTGTTAATACAAATACAAACATTTATTCTGCAAATAGGCCACAAGGGCACTTTTACATGTCAAAATATTAATTTACAATTTAAGAAAGTCTGACTATAATAAGTAATACATTTTTCATGTCAAAATATTAATTTACAGTTCAAGAAGGAATAATAATTTCGAGTTTAACAATTATAACAAAATTAATGTCATACAGTGAAGATAAACTTGCGAAGTTATCTATTACAAATATTAAGTTAGAGATGTATAAGGTCTCAAGATTAAACAAGGAGTGAAATTAATATATTATCCCAGAGATGTACATGGTCTCTGAGCGTCAAAATTAAAATTAATTTAATATTGTTAGAGATGTATATGGTCTCTAGTTATAATTGTGATATCTCATAGTTTTAAGCGTTTGGGTGAAATACTGTTAGCTTATACACTAGTGACGATCCGTTTAAGGGCATATTCGGTATCGTGTCAAAAAAAAATTCTTCTACTTTTTCCTAATCAGAACAGGATACTGAATATGCCCTTAAACGGATCCTCACTAGTTTTGTTACAGCCTGTATGTGTGTGTTGAATAAATGAAATAAAATAAATAAACTTGGTGCAATCTAAATTATTATTATCTAAATTAAATAAATAAATATTAGAGGACAATCTTACACAAATCGAACTAGCCCCACAGTAAGCTCAAGAAGGCTTGTGTTATGGGTACTAGACGACGATATATTTAATAGATATAAATACTTAAATACATAGAAAACATCCAAGACTCAGAAACAAATATTCATGCTCATCACACAAATATTTGCCCTGACCGGGATTCGAACCCAGGACCGTCAGCTTCACAGGCAGGTGCACTACCCACTAGGCTAAACCGGTCGTCAAGTTATAACTCATAGCCATGATGTGTACATATATTTTTGGACTGTAATCTAGTCATGTGTGTCTTCTTATATATATTGTTTCACTGTACGTTTCGATTACTGTCTGTTTTATGTACCTTTCGAAAAAAAAAAAAAAACCATACTTAACCTTACTTAATCTGCTCTAAGTTAAAAGAAAGAATTAGGCCCAAAACTTTCCAATCACAAAAAATGTTATCCACTTTCCGAGAAATTGGTATTCAGGACAGAGTCTGCCCTAATGGCTTTACCCTGTTAGATATGCCCCGGGAAAGTTCTAGAAAAAATCACAGAAAAATAAATTGCGGCATGGCTATTTTTGCAGAATTTATTTGTTTGTGGAGAAAATGATGAAGGTTTTAGGGTTCCGTAAATCAAAAGGAAAAAGCGAACCCTTGAATTATCATTTTATTGACAGTCTGTCTTTCAAGAACCCTTATCTCGGGAACGCGTAGTGGTATCAAGTTGAAATTAAAACCATATACTCAAATCTAAAGTCCCTTCGTTCGTCTCAAACCAAGGACATATTGCCACAATTCCTTTACAAGAACAAAGATCGGTCACCGCTGATTGGTATATTACAGTTTGTAAGAGATGCTGGCCGAACTTCGCCGAGGGAAACCCAAACGACGTGTCATCTTACATCACGATAATGCGAGCTCCCACACCGCCCGTAAAACAAATCAATTTTTGAACGAGGAAAACGTTGAGTTGTTGTCCCATCCTCCATACAGCCCTGACCTGAGTCCAAACGATTTCTTTACGTTTCCTAGAATACGATTAACACGAACGATTTATTGCGTGGTCAGCGGTTTCAAAACCCAGAAGCCGCCGTGGAAGCCTATAAATCGACCATTTTGGCAATGTCAAGTTTAAACTGGAATTAATGTTTCAATGACTCATCATCATCATCATCATTTCAGCCGAAAGACGTCCACTGCTGAACATAGGCCTCCCCCAAGGCTCGCCATTTAGACCGGTCCTGTGCCGTTCGTTTCCACCGGATTCCCGCGACCTTCACCAGGTCATCACTCCACCTTGTCGGAGGCCTACCGACAGCTCGTCTTCCGGTGCGTGGACGCCACTCAAGCAGTTTCTGGCCCCATCTGATGGCATCTTACATCACGATAATGCGAGCTCCCACACCGCCGGTAAAACAAATCAATTTTTGAACGAGGAAAACGTTGAGTTGATATCCCATCCTCCATACAGCCCTGACCTGAGTCCAAGTGATTTTTTACGTTCCCTAGAATTAAAGATTTATTGCGTGGTCAGCGGTTTGAAAACCCAGAAGCCGCCGTGGAAGCCTATAAATCGTATGATGCTATACAGCACGTCCACGGAGGATTTCTTTATTTGTTTTGCCGTACATATTCACGAAAAAAAATGTAGTTATAATTAAAAAAAATGTACTCATGCGGTTTCGGCATTGCGACATAGAGCTAATGGTCGTGCTAGGTAGATGCTACCTGGCACGACCACAGACAATTTTGTTATTTCTTTTGCTGTGCGTATTCGCGAAAAAATGTACTTTTAAGTAGGTACTTTTATTGAAATCAATGTACTCGGACGGTAGTCCATAATGTACTCTTTATTTTGCTATTATTTTTGATCAGGCGCTAAGAAATCTAAAATAAGTATTAATTACCTATTATTATTCGGCCATTTTGGCAATGTCAAGTTTAAACTGGAATTACTGTTTCAATGACTGGTTTAAAATAATGCAAAAGTGCATTGATTGTAACGGAGAGTACTTCGAAAAACAATAATATATAATTTATGTATCAAGTGTACTTAGTTTTTTAAATTCCCGATCATTTCGGTTTGCCCCCGTAGCCTTTATTTAAAGTACGTAATAAACACCTACAAAGTACAAAACCCTCGGTGGGCGAGTCCGACTCATACTTGTCCGGTTGTTTTTGGTTATACAGAAAGTTAAGATCGCGTCTTTTATTGTGAACATAACAAAAGTTAATGGTTTAGAACCTAATTCTTGGTTGGACTCAACTTGTTATGCAGATTCTCCGTCTCTATAAATTCATGTAATAAGAAAAATGTATATATTGGCGGACAATCTTACACAAATAGATCTATTCCCAAACTAAGCAAAGCTGGCTGAGATACGCGTCATACTCGTGATCGGGTGCTGTTTGTGGAGTCCGGTCTGTTCATGCTTGCAAGGACATAGTGACTACGTTAATACTAGTGTCATTTTATAGGGGATTGACGAGAGACATCATCCTGTTGTGGATTCGTTTTTATTATCAGTGACTTAGAGACCTTATACATCTCTAACAATATTAAATTAATTTTAATTTTGACGCTCAGAGACCATGTACATCTCGGGGATATTATATTAATTTCATTATACTCCTTGTTTAATCTTGAGACCTTATACTATACATCTCTAACTTTACTGACGTTGTAATATTTGTAATAGATAACTTTGCAAGTTTATCTTCACTGTATGACATTAATTTTGTTATAATTGTAAACTCGAAATTATTATTCCTTCTTGAACTGTAAATTAATATTTTGACATGAAAAATGTATTACTTATTATAGTCAGACTTTCTTAAATTGTAAATTAATACTTTGACATGTAAAAGTGCCCTTGTGGCCTATTTGCAGAATAAATGTTTGTATTTTTTTTTGTATTTGTACTACGGTACTAGGCGACGATATACATACTGTAGATAAATACATATTTAAATAAGTACATAGAAAACATCCATCACTTAGGAACAAATATACGTATCACACAAATAACTGGCCCGACCGGGATTGGAACTCGGGACGTCCATCTTCGTAGGCAAAGGTCACTGCCACGTTAACCTCTTGCCTGTGTCTGATAAAGATCAGTATAATCTAAAATTAACTCTATGACAAAAAGGAAAAACACTAATTTCTTCAGCACTGTCGGTTTCATAACAAACGAAAGGTTAAAGTAAAAGGTCAAATGACTCATTAACTGTTTAATTAACCTGTCATTTCGACATTGCTATAAACACACACATTACTATTGTATATTCGTATTCGTACGGAAAGCTAACTTTTCCCCACAAACGGCCAAAGCCACAAGCGCTTCCTAACTCCGAAATTGTTAAGTTTGAGACTTGGAAAATACGAGTTGTGTGTTTTGTTCTTTCCGTTGTTCGATGTCTGTGAGCTTATTTATAACTTTTCGGCACATCGTACAACACAAATATAAGACAGGTTTGTATTTATAGAAATAATTATAATTTATTGTTTGTTTGGTGCTGGTATAATATTTTGGATTTGAGAATTATTTAATTTTAGAAGCCATGTTATGTTGTGTTGTGTTGTGTTGGTGGTTATGTTTATTCAGAAGATGGTTTTAGAGAGGCAGCAGGGCATAATGTTATGTCGTTCGTATTTGAATATAATATGATTGAACTGAACTTCCGCATGCGGTATGCGAGGTTAAGCAACGTCGGCCTTGGTCAGTTATTAGATGAATGAATTAATCACCTTTGCACGTATTTTTGTTTTATTAATTCCTACGAGATTATGCTGAAAGTACCTTATTTCAATAAAGAAAAAAAATGGTTACGTGATAAAGAATTATCCTTGAAAAACCACTATATATACAAAGTTATTCAGTCGCTCAAATTTGTAACAAAAGTCACTGATAGATGGCGTCCAATTTCCACACCATGTTGTTGAGATTTTCCTGATTTAATAGGGTTGGAACCGGTACACATCTGTATACGGAACCCTCGGTGCGCGAGTCCGACTCGCACTTGACCGGTTTTATTTATTTGTAAGTAGGTTTTTATCTTTAGTTTAGTTTTCTCTTGTTTTTATATTCAAATGTACCTTGCAAATAATATCAATCATCAAATAATTATATAGGGTTTCAAAATAACGAAATTGTCACTAAAAAGAATCACCAAACAATATCTCGGAGACCTTATACATCTCTGAGGATATTTATTTATTAGATTTTATTATTTTCATGTTGACGCTTAGAGATATACTCGTATCTCACAATATTTTATTATGATTAGTGTACACTAATCATATAGGTAGGTACCTACCTTATTACCTTTTATCTTGACCCTTAGCGACCTTATACATGTCTAACAAATCACGATTCTTATTAGTTTCTTAGTCTTATTTTCCACATTTAACACTACATTTAATTAATGATACTTCATTTATTGTATTATATTTATTTGATATAGATAGATTTTGACTTGTAAAAGTGCCCTTGTTTGCAGAATAAGGGTGGGTTGCACCAAACCGTCTGTAATCGTAAGCGGTGTTCGTTAAAATCTGATTGTATGGAAAGTTTGACAAGTTTCTATGGGATGACAGCTGCCGGCGCCATATTTGACGATGACCGGCCTGTGATTCTATGTTGGTATAACCGACCCTAAGTGTTTTGATTTAGATTATATAAAAATGTTTACCTTAAAATTAATATTATTTATTTATTTATTTATATTAGGAGAACCAACAGCAGTACAAACAATGTAACAACATGCATATTAACAAAAGAGCCAATTACAGGATCTCACAGATAGCGCTAGAGTGTATATACTGAACTAAAGTGCGCACTCGTACACAATTACAAACGTTATTATTTCAAATGAATCAATCTGTTTATTGCAATTATTAAAGCCTGTGTCATATTTTGTTTAAAAAACATTTTTAAATATGTACGACTACTTAACAAAAGCTATCAGTCATAACTCATAAAATACTGGAATAAATGGGAATCTCGTTCCGGTCCAATTTCTGCGGTCTCATTTTCATTCGCACCAAGCAGCCACTTGGCATTAATGAGGCTACAAGCGGAATATATTTATACTATAGTGGCTCTATGAACTATAAACCTCAGCCTTTTTAGGGTTCCGTACACAAAGAAAGAAAGAAAGAAACATTTATTCACAGACACAGAAGACACACATATTACAAAAAAAAACAACAACAGAAGAAAACAAACCACAACATGTGTGTCCCCGCGGCAGTGAAACGGACACTGGCTCAGCATTATGCTGAGGTGTCAGACACCTACAGCGCTGATTTTCAGCCAGTACCGTCGTTGACTCACGGACCGTCATACATTAAATAATAGCCAAAAGAAAAATAATTAAATATGACTGCAAAAGAAAAAATAATACATAAGAGAAAAATAATAATAATATCCACTTACTACTTACATACAGATATCTAGGGTAGAAACAAAAGAGAACTAAAAATTTTAAATAGATTTTAACCGGTTGGTATATTTGTTGCTGCTATAGTGTTAGGGTAAAACGAGACCCTGTTACTAAGACTAGGCTGTATCTCATGAACCGTGATAGGTAATACTAAAAACCAGAGTTAAATAAATATTTAAGGGGGCTTCCATATAACAAACGTGATTTATTTGCAGTTTTTATACGCACGAGACCCTTCGTGCGCGAGTCCGACTCGCACTTGGCCGATTTTTTACGTTTTCAACGCACAGGCTCTACCACTAACTAAAAACCATACTTTTCATAACTGCTATTCAGAAAAGAGTTATTGTCGTCCTCAAATGAGGTACCAAAGTCGTACTTTACTTCCCTCATTTGTGGGCAACAATAAGTCATTTCCTCACAGAAGTGTGAGAAGCAGTATGGGCCACTCGGTAGTATAATTATTTGTAAGACATTTCATGTGTTTAGCAGCGAGCCTCATAGGCGGTGTAAAAAGCAGTATGTGTAACACGGTAGCAAAATTATTTCCATTTTGGTTGTAAATATTCAAGTGTTTCCCTCGCTAAGCTCAAGATTCTACTTTAGAAACCTTCGCTACGATCAAGATTCTATTGTAGAATATTTTTGCTTCACTCAATATCCAATATACCTACGACCCTCGCCGTAACCATATCATTTTTCTCCCTTGAGACACAAATGACACAATGATTTTTAAAGGGTCGGCAATGCGCATGTGACACCCCTGGAGTTGCAAGCATCCATAGGCTGCGGTGACCGTTTACCATCAGGCGGGACGCGTGCTTGTTTGCCACCGATGTGGTATAAATAAAATCTACTATACCTAATTATCGAACCTGCGGGGTAATCACGTAACTATTTTACTACCGTTAGGTAGATTTTAATGTCAAATTTTTATTGTCACTGCATACATTTATACTTCAAAATTGACAGTAAAATATATCTACCGTTAGTACATAAAGATACGTGATTCCCCTGCTGCTGACAAAATATTTTCAGAATTTCGTTCGGGTCATAAAAACACTACATAGTGTAGCGTTAATAACGCTACTGTGTATTTTTTAATTTTAATTTTGATTCCTGCATAGGCTTCCACGCCATCTATACGTCAATAGGCGAACTTTTAGGCTGTGGTTAGAGCGTTTGATTTCCTGCCGTTAGTCGTCGTTCCGAACTGCTTCGTAGTTTTGCTCAGCGCAAGCAGATGGCGCTTTTCTTAATTTTACAAACGATACCAAAACGTGTTTTACCTTCGTCGTTATATTTCAGGGGTTCGAAACTGTCTGGTTCAAAAAAAGCTAGTCAGATTTGAAATTAGATTTCGCGCTTCGTAATTTGAAACTATTCGTTTGACGGATGTGCAAACAAAATTTGGTTCATTCTGCCATTGAGACTCTCCGAGTGAGGACATATTTATCCATCTTCCATTTTTTTCCCTGAAGTGGCAAGAGATTTTATCTGTGTTATTCAATAATAGTGCCGGAAGTGGTTCGAGGGTTTTTAGCATCAGCGGACACTAGTGTCGAAGTGGTCCGGGAGGATTTTATCCTTCTCTTTCCAAAGAGTCAAGCGTTTCCTAAGCGTTTGGGTAAGTGTTTCGTGATATTCGTTTAAATGTGCTTGGTGATCATGTTGTGCCGTGGCATAGGTCTCACCTAGTGTATTGTTTTAGCTCTTCCGTCGGGACGGAAGCCTGACTAACCGGCTGACCTAGACGCGGGTTGCCTGACCGCCATTCGTGAGGCCTAAGCTTTCGTGTTGCCTGAAGCTTTGAATTCTGTGGACTCGTGCACGTCGTGGTCGGAGACGTGCGTAATTCGACGGCAGCCGTCAACCCGAAGCTGCCCCGGACCTTCTGCGGAGTTAAGTGGTGGCGGCATACGGCGACGTAGATAGAAGTAAACCGGGTCGACTCATATTGATGTTGCAAACAAAACGCGGGGTTTTCGTGTAGTTCTAGAAATTGTATGTCGATAAATCCAGTGCCTTTCTTTTATGTACTTTAAACTCTCTACCCAGGGAAACTTGTCGTTGGAAAGCGGTAATTTAACTTATTTTTTTTTAACGTGTCTTTCAATTCTCTAAATTCAGAAAGGTATATTCTATCTACCGACGTCATTTTTATTTTCGGAAAACCTATTAGGCCGTATCATACCACCCTATCCATCCCATTCCATCTTCATTCCCGCAACCGTGATTTATTCCGGTATACCCAGAATCAAAAACTTCAATTAACAATTATTTTACCCAACGTTTACAGTTTTCCCAACGATCAATATTTCAATAACTCCCAAAGGGGCATTCATTTCGTATGTGTTAAGATTTTTTATAAATCAGTTTCGGCTGTACTGTTACAAATAAATTTTACGTGATCTTGGAGTGTGTTTTATGTGCTTTATTTTATAATTACACTACAATTTGGCGCCCGACATAAGGTAAGAACCCTGGTTCGTTTACTTTTTATGTGAAATTTCAACATTATAACATTGAATTTTTTTTTTTTTCAAACTTGGTGAGAGGAAGGTGACCGATTCTCGGTCGCGTTTAATTAACTATTTATTGTGTTTCAGTGTATCCTTGATCGAAGCTCATCCCTTACGTCACCTGGAACGAGTGGAAAACGTAATTCTTCTTAACCCTGTGTACGCCATTGACAGCTTCGCTGCATTGATTTTTTATTGCTTTGTGTTGTGATAATAATTGATTTACGACAAGTTTTGCCTTTAACCTATTGCGTTGTTCTTCTGTCCCCAACCTTATACCCTGTGTCACTTATTTAGTAGACTAGTTGACCCTTAGTTATTTCCCGTAGAGTCTAGGGAAAACCAAGGTAAGTGAGCTTTAGCGTGCTTTATTCCTTAGCTAATCTTTTCAGTGCAGGAATAATAGTCAGATTGGCATTCGACGTTTGTGGGCAGGTGACGACGGTTATACTTGTTTTTTCGGTACAAGCGTCATCAAGTCGTAACTCGTAATTCTTAACTAGTCGTTATTTAGTTTACGTGACGTAATCGACCTTCGTGTAAATTTTGAATAGGCCGAGCCATATATAGCACTTTTTCGTATCACCTTATAAGAATCAACTTGGCTCAGTGGGAAAGCGTTGATCAGGCAAACATTTGTTCGTGGTTCGATTCCCGGCAGGAAACATCTTTTTGTTTTTTATTTTAGGATTTCTGCATTTTTAGTTACGAATTAGTAATTTCAAACTAATTTTAGTAAATATTTTTTTTTTTCACAAAAAAAATAGTTTGTTTATTTTTGGGCTTGTATACCTAATCCAGTTTAGTCTCGTTGGTACTCAGGGAGGTCCGAGCTGGGCTAAGAGTTCCCTTGTCCTCTTTCTATTACTGGTACAGTTCGCATAATAGTTATTTTCAGTGCTGGTCCGTGTCCTCCCACGATTTCGCGATTGTATTTCAATCTCTGTCAAATACACCTAGTGACTCATGTGACCCTTAATTCACTTTTAATCACTTTCAATTGATCCCAATTCATCCTCGTATTGACCTTCGTCAACTTCTTGAAACTGTTGTTGTAATATTCGCAATTTTCTGGTTTTTTTGTTTGGATTTTCGTTACCTTGGGGAGTCTTGAGGAGTCTTGAGGAGTCTTGAGGGATCTTTGAATTTCTTTGAGTTTCTTTGAGTTTCTTTGAGTTTCTTTGAGTTTCTTTGAGTTTCTTTGAGTTTCTTTGAGTTTCTTTGAGTTTCTTTGAGTTTCTTTGGGTTTCTTTGAGTTTCTTTGAGTTTCTTTGGGTTTCTTTGAGTTTCTTTGAGTTTCTTTGGGTTTCTTTGAGTTTCGTTGAGTTTCGTTGAGTTTCGTTGAGCTTCGTTGAGCTTCGTTGAGCTTCGTTGAGCTTCGTTGAGCTTCGTTGAGCTTCGTTGAGCTTCGTTGAGCTTCGTTGAGCTTCGTTGAGCTTCGTTGAGCTTCGTTGAGCTTCGTTGAGCTTCGTTGAGCTTCACATGGTTTCGAAATCTTCAACATTTTTTAATTGTGCTTAGTAACAAACCTTTTAGTCATCCATTACAACGTTTATATTACGTCAGCAGTCTTTGTCCGGTCAGTGGTGTAATGAATTTTTTATCGGTTTATCGACTTTTATAGCGGCATAAACTTTTAGCAACTTTTGAATTTTTGTGTTGATTTTTCTATCGACTTATATAAATTTTCATTTGACTTTACCCTCCTCAACTGCCATCGGCTTTTGTTTGATTTTTATCATCGCTCATCTATAACCGATTAACTGTCATTGATTTTTTTTTTTACTTCGTTTGGCTCTCGCCTTCGACGGTGTTTGATGCTTTTATTAGCCCTCATCGATTTCATCATTTTGCGTCGTGCATCATGTTCCGTCGTGTCGTTCGTCGAGTTTCGCCGATTCTTTTCTGGTCGGGTTCCGTCGACCTATTTTTGTGTCGTCTCATCGATTTTTTTTATTTTTTCGTCAAGCCTCGTCGACTTTTTTTGTCTAGCTTGGATGACCCTTTTGGCGAGCTGAAATCGACCATTTTTGTGTCGACCTTCGTTTTTCTTTTTGTCCGTTTTTTTTTCTCGTCGATATTTTTTTTGCTTTCGTCGAGATGTTCCTATCTTCTGTCGTGCTTCGTCGATTCTCGTCGACACCCCGCACCCCACCCACTAGCATTTTTTTTTGATCTTGCTAGTAGTTATTATTAAATAAGTAGGGTACCGATTGCCTTCGGTGTCGTTTGTGTAATTTCGTTTCATAGTTTTAGAGTTCGTTCTATATATGGTTGCATGGATTCTGCAGGGGCGTTAGTGCTCAGCTTGAGGGCCCATGGTTGGACCTCAGGCGAGGTTATGGTTTATCCGGAGCGCGTTGATGGTCAGGCTGAATACCAAGAGATGGGACTCAGTCGGGCAGGACGTGCGACGAATCTCCGTACTTTACAGGATGTGTACGCTAAAGTTGCTGACGCTTGTTGACCTATCTGAAACGGTATTTTCCATTTCTTGTTTATTGTAAGAGTGTGTTAGTTAAGCTTTTAGGTTAAGCCTTTTTTAGGCAAATTAAATAATTTCGGACTTGACTTAGATCGTTTTAATGTAGGATTTCGTGTGTAGTACGATCCTCATTAGCGATATGACTTGGCTGTGACGTCGTCATTGGTCAAGGGGTAATATTCAATTCTTTTGAAATATGAATTCCCAACCTGGACAACTACAACCTCACTCAACGTAGTGATGATTTCTTAGCATATGAACGGAGCATCCACGACTGCAGTCTGATGTTTTCATTCTCCCTCTGTGTAGATCAGTGGTCGAGTTCGTGGTGGTCGCTCACCTTATCCGGACGTTTGATTTTAATGGCCTGGCTAACTTTGTTCAGGACCATAGTATATTCTGCGGTAGCACCCGCCCATAATTTAATTTCAAAGGTGTTGTTTTACTTTAACCGGTAAACCGGTAATGGTTTTTTTTGTAGTAAACATAGGTTAATGTAGATGGTAAGGGGGTTAACCACCATAGGTTTTCGGTTAATAATTCAAAGAAAAGAATTATTAGTCAATGACTGAATGTTGTGGTTTATTATTTATTAGTTCAGGTGTTAGTTTAGGAGTGCACATATTAGCATAATGACCGTTGGTGTATTTCCTGATGTTTGCCCGGATAGGTCCAAGTGTTCGTTTATGGAGCGTTCAATTCTCGTCGATATTTTGTGGGTTAAAATTGAGGTGTTCACATATTTTCTGTGTCAGTATTGCTACGGTGATTATAGTTTTGTGACGGATGTAGTCTCCTTCAATATATTATTTGGGTAGTATCCTTTTCTGTCGTTGTTTTCTTTTGGTAGGGAGATGTCTGTAGCGTTAATAACGCTACTGTGTATTTTTTAATTTTAATTTTGATTCCTGCATAGGCTTCCACGCCATCTATACGTCAATAGGCGAACTTTTAGGCTGTGGTTAGAGCGTTTGATTTCCTGCCGTTAGTCGTCGTTCCGAACTGCTTCGTAGTTTTGCTCAGCGCAAGCAGATGGCGCTTTTCTTAATTTTACAAACGATACCAAAACGTGTTTTACCTTCGTCGTTATATTTCAGGGGTTCGAAACTGTCTGGTTCAAAAAAAGCTAGTCAGATTTGAAATTAGATTTCGCGCTTCGTAATTTGAAACTATTCGTTTGACGGATGTGCAAACAAAATTTGGTTCATTCTGCCATTGAGACTCTCCGAGTGAGGACATATTTATCCATCTTCCATTTTTTTCCCTGAAGTGGCAAGAGATTTTATCTGTGTTATTCAATAATAGTGCCGGAAGTGGTTCGAGGGTTTTTAGCATCAGCGGACACTAGTGTCGAAGTGGTCCGGGAGGATTTTATCCTTCTCTTTCCAAAGAGTCAAGCGTTTCCTAAGCGTTTGGGTAAGTGTTTCGTGATATTCGTTTAAATGTGCTTGGTGATCATGTTGTGCCGTGGCATAGGTCTCACCTAGTGTATTGTTTTAGCTCTTCCGTCGGGACGGAAGCCTGACTAACCGGCTGACCTAGACGCGGGTTGCCTGACCGCCATTCGTGAGGCCTAAGCTTTCGTGTTGCCTGAAGCTTTGAATTCTGTGGACTCGTGCACGTCGTGGTCGGAGACGTGCGTAATTCGACGGCAGCCGTCAACCCGAAGCTGCCCCGGACCTTCTGCGGAGTTAAGTGGTGGCGGCATACGGCGACGTAGATAGAAGTAAACCGGGTCGACTCATATTGATGTTGCAAACAAGACGCGGGGTTTTCGTGTAGTTCTAGAAATTGTATGTCGATAAATCCAGTGCCTTTCTTTTATGTACTTTAAACTCTCTACCCAGGGAAACTTGTCGTTGGAAAGCGGTAATTTAACTTATTTTTTTTTAACGTGTCTTTCAATTCTCTAAATTCAGAAAGGTATATTCTATCTACCGACGTCATTTTTATTTTCGGAAAACCTATTAGGCCGTATCATACCACCCTATCCATCCCATTCCATCTTCATTCCCGCAACCGTGATTTATTCCGGTATACCCAGAATCAAAAACTTCAATTAACAATTATTTTACCCAACGTTTACAGTTTTCCCAACGATCAATATTTCAATAACTCCCAAAGGGGCATTCATTTCGTATGTGTTAAGATTTTTTATAAATCAGTTTCGGCTGTACTGTTACAAATAAATTTTACGTGATCTTGGAGTGTGTTTTATGTGCTTTATTTTATAATTACACTACAATAGTTATATTATTTAGCTATAAATTGCCATATTTATACCTCACTACAACTTTCAACATAATTAATAGTTAAAAAAAACTGCCCTTGACAAACGGACACACACTGAGTGATCGCATAAGTATTTCGTCTGACAAATTTTGGTACAGAAAACCAAAAAGAACTTACAGCATAATACCACGAAAGTACTTAAAAGAACTTACAGCATAGTACAGTCGCCATCAAATATATCTGTACTCTTCAGGGTGCTCAAAAATATCTGAACATGCACTTTAACGCCTTGACAATAGAGTCGTGTTCAGATATTTGTGAACACCTCGTTCGCTCCGATATATCTGATGGCGACTGTACCACGAAAGTACTTAAAATAACTTACAGCATAGTACCACGAAAGTACTTAAAAAAACTTACAGCATATTACCACGAAAGTACTTAAAAGAACTTACAGCATAGTACCACGAAAGTACTTAAAAGAACTTACAGCATAGTACCACGAAAGTACTTAAAAGAACTTACAGCATAGTAACACGAAAGTACTTAAGAAAACTTACAGCATAGTACCACAAAAGTACTTAAAAGTACAAAAGTGGCTCAAAGAAACCCACACGAGGGGACCAGACGATTTCCGTATCCTCTTACAAATTGCCAGCCCTTGAAATTGTTTGCCAAACTTTATTGTTAAAAACATTTCCTATGAAGTCATAACCTTAACCTTCGCTCCAGTTGGCGCTGGTAGCTGGCGCCAACGGGCTGTCCTGGGAGGTCAGTGAAAGGTCAAGTGTGAGTAAGACAGGGTGAGGGGAAAAGTGACAGAAGCTAGTCGTTGCTTTTCTCAGTGTTTCTATAAAGAATCATTAATCATAAATATATCATCAATTAGCAGTATACTGGACTGGTTGTGACAGGTTACAATACAATACAAATAGTTTATTTTGCAAGAAAAAGGGTTAGTGGCTCTCGCTCGGACGCGGCAACACGAAAATCAATGAAAATAAGTGTTTAATTTAAAATCAGTTGTGGCTAATAACTAAAAAAAAACGGTCAAGTGCGAGTCCGACTCGCGCACCGAGGGTTCCGTACACAGATGTGATACACGAGTACACAGCTGTGTCGGTGTCTTATTGAGATTGATGATATAAAAACCGGCCAAGTGCGTGTCGGGCCACGCACAGTGTAGGGTTCCGTAGTTGCCCGTCCATCACGTCACCGGTCATATGCAGAATTACGGACCCGTCGAAGGGTTTTTACTGATCTTAGTACTGATGATGTACTTTTTTGAGATGTTGTGTTGTATACATATTTTTGCCCTTTACGGTAATATCTACTTAGCTGTGATAGTTTTCCTTTTAAATTCATCGTATATACTACTACCATGATTTTTTTCACATGCCTAGTAGCCACCGTTTAGCTGGCAGGGGGATGGGACACTTGACCATAGCAAAAATTATCACTTCAAAGCTTAATATCACGCCAACCGATTCTTTAATCGAAAAATGCTCTTAGAAACCTTATAATAGTTTTGAAATATCTATCCAACGATACCCCATACGATAGGGTTTGGAAGAAAAAAAAATTGCACCACCACTTTACATGTAGGGGAGGTACACTAAAAAAAAAAAATTATGATTTTATTCTATCGTTTTGTCGGCGTCATTGATATGTCTACTTATGCTAAATTACAGCTTTCTAGTACTAACGGTTACTGAGAAAAGCGGGGGGTGGACGGACGGATATGGCGAAACTATAAGGGTTTTCTTTTTGAACCTGACTGTGGCTTTATAGACCGGGCCCAATAAAGCGATAGGAGTGCGCGGTTAGAGAGTAGCCTGGGGAAAATCCAGGGGAAAACTATACGGGTTCCTTGTTTTCTACGGAACCCTAATAAAAAAATAGCTAACATGCACATAAGTTAAGTTGACCACAGGAAGGAAGACTTTTGTTTTTTTTTCAATTAAGTATGACCCAATTCACATATTCAGCCTAAAAATTCGTAGTCAACAGATTCCCCGTGTAACCTTCTCCGGGCAGACTGGCGCCGATGGCGAGTGCCAAGCGTCAGGGCTAAGGTTATGTTTTATGAGATCTTCGCTTTAGCAGACTTCAAGGGCAATCGATATAGACAGCTTCAGAGAAACCTGACCACCGTGCCTTATAAACTTTTATATCAACTGGAATGGAATCGAGCGTTTATATTGTTTATATTTCTATTATTTTAAATTTGACTACTGACATTGCCTGCGTGGCCCGACACGCACTTGGCCGGTTTTATTACAGGGATTTGTAGAAACGGAGACACTGTTTATGCGGGTTACTAGACCAATCCAAAATTAAGCTTTGTGGCCCTTAACTTTTGATATGTCCACCGAAAAGAAGCGAACCTAAATCTGACAATGACCCACATATTTAGTTTATAAATAACACATCTTTTTTGCGTTGCGCGCCAGAGGGGATTAAAAAGAATACCTACACAAAAACTGCGAGCCGTACTTAATTATTCTTTTCTCCAATCTCCGCCAAAATGCCTGCTTCATAAAGTTCTACACGAGGAAACAGTTCCTTTCATTTGATATTCTTGCGAGCACGTAAAGTTTGAGCCAAGTTTGCAGGAACTATGGAGCAATAACACCGCCCGGTGCCATCTTAGCGTATTCGAAACAGTGTCTTCATTCTAAATTATTATTATTTTATATTACTCCTGTGTACCCAGATCTATTTTATTTCAATATTTGTTGAGTTATATTCATGCCAATGTAATTTAATTAAGACAAAAGTTGTACAAACCTTATCCACAACGCAGGCTTCGTCAATTTCACCAACAACAAGCATCAGCAACAAGCCTCGTCAAACAATGCATGCAATGCACAGACTATAAATCCACAACAGGTTTCGTCAGCCTTACACTAAATTAAAATTAGTTAAATCACACCTCACCTCTCCTGTACTATTTTAATTTTGTATTGGTTAAGGCAAAGCTATTCCATTGCAAATGACCCCCTCTAACACGCGTGAGTTTGCCATTAACCATCCCGCTCTCTACCGAAGTTCTGCGCATAATTTCGTAAATATTTTGTACATTTTAATTGTTTTTTAGAACACTGGATCACATATGAAATATCTTTATTTTGTTAGAACAATACAATATATATCCTTTTTTAAAAAAAAAACGTATCACTGCCATTGATAATTACAAAATCTGCTGTATTAAAATTTATTTAATTACGATGATATTTAGGAGTGTTTAAAGAGTTACCAAGATATTTTTCAATATTTTGTTCGTTTATTTTGTTTGTTTTTTTTTTTCAGCCGACAGTAATTTTTTTTTTTTTTTTATATACAACGCCGGCGGCAAACAAGCTTACGGTCCACCTGATGGTAAGCGGCCACCGCAGCCTATAGACGCCCGCAACTCCAAAGGAGTCACGTACTCGTTGCCGACCCTTTATAAAATTTGAGGATACAGTGTGTTGACAACAGAAGGGACAAATTTAGGTCCCTCGCTCTCAACACAGTGCATCCTCGGGAGCTCTGGCAACCTTGCTCACCTCCAGGAACACAACACTACATACTTGTATAGCAGATAATGTTATTATGGCTGTGGTCTTCTGCAAGGCGGAGGTACTTCCCCAGTTGGGCTGCTCCAAATTCGAGCAAGATGACATTTTGCTGTGCCCTATCTTGCAGGTCCCTCGCAATAAGTTAGTGTAATTATACATTACTTCTTCGTACTGGAAGCTCAAAACTTCAGTATTTTCGTCAGATCTCTGAATGAGCATTGCCTTAAGCAGTATCGTCTGTTAATGTAATATAATTTAGTTCCAATGGAATGGCGCTTCGATACTAACGATCTCTCAATGTAATTTAAGACGTGGGTTCTGATAATGAAGCCTTAATCTTCTTGGTAGATATCACTGTACGCTTCTAAAAGGCTTTATTTCAAGCGTGACTTTTTGTAGTCGAGCTGGCTAAGGCTCGGTTTTACAAAAATCCGTTAGACCTTATGTCGGTTTGTTATATCAAAAAATGTACTGAGTTACTGAAATCTGATCTGACATTTGGTCCAACGGATGTTTATAAAGCCCAGCCTTACTAGTTTGATGTAATCATAAAATGTTTAAATACAAAATACAATACATAGCTAGTCCCGTTTTAGGGTTCCATATCCGAAGGGTCCAAATAGATCGGATTTTTCATTGAAATATCCTTATTTTTCATATTACAGCACTTGGCCGGTTTTTTAAATATTTAAACATCTGTCGTTTAAAAAATAAACACAATTATTTAGCTAGTGGACACGTTAAGGGCCTCGAAATAAAATACCATACATATACGCACATTTGGGTCATTGTCAGTTGCAAAAACAAAAGTTGTCTCTCCGGCGGCCAATAGTTAACGGCTTACATAAGCCGTTAGCTATTGACCGCCGTAAGCATGCACATGCATGTAAGCTATGTTTTTAGTACAAGGATTTGTAGAAATGGATACATTGTTTATGCGGGTTACTAGACCAATCCAAAATTAAGTTTTGTGCCCTTAACTTTTGATATGTCCACCGAAAAGCCCCTAACCTAAATCTGACAATGACCCATTTACATTTCATGAAAGCACTGTTAATAGTCTGTAATGTGAAAAAGTAATAAAAATGTATATTTTATGTCCGCCCTAACTTCACGCAAAGTTTTTAATAACACAAGCATTTTTACCTCACAAATATGTGAGGAGAAAGAAAACTATCTCTCTCTTTTAATGCCTAGAGAGCGTTCGAGAAAAAATAGTTTAGGCATCTGCTACATAATGAGAGGCATTAAAACACGAGCACTGTTCTCTCCTCTCGCCTTCGGCTCGTTTCATAATAAGATAACACGAGTGTTTTGCTGCTTATTTATATCAAAATCAAATCAAAATCAAACATTTATTCTGTAAATAGGCCACAAGGGCACTTTTACATGTCAAAATATTAATTTACAATTTAAGTAAGTCTGACTATAATAAGTAATACATTTTTCATGTCAAAATATTAATTTACACTTCAAGAAGGAATAATAATTTCGAGTTTACTATTATAACAAAATTAATGTCATACAGTGAAGATAAACTTGCAAAGTTATCTATTACAAATATTACAACATCAGTAAAGTTAGAGATGTATAAGGTCTCAAGATTAAACAAGGAGTATAATGACATTAATATAATATCCCAGAGATGTACATGGTGTCTGAGAGTCAAAATTAAAATTAATTTAATTGTCTCTAAGTCACTGATAATAAAAACGAATCCACAACAGGATGATGTCTCTCGTCAATCCCCTATAAAAAGACACTAGTATTAACGTAGTCACTATGTCCTAGCAAGCATGAACAGACCGGACTCCTCTCTTTATATACAGTTGCATACAGTACTTTATTAAATATTTACTTTACTATTCATATATTTAATCCTCTTTCATGTGTGTTCGTGTGGGCGCGTTGAGTCGGCGGAAGCAATGTTAGGCAGCTGTGTGTTAAGGGTCCTTATCAGTTAAAAAACGATAATCTATTTACGCCATTTTCTGTTTGAATTGAAACATATTTTGACATTTTCTCAAAATTACTATCTCGAACAGGACTATTGCGACCATATATCATAAACTTTAAATGTATTTTTTTTTAAGAAATATTGTTTCAAACATCACTCCAAAACTTGTTCTTTCCGCTTAAATTCTACTACACACAATAAAACCAAAAAATAGCTATGTTACTATCTAAAACTTTGATAAAGTTAGTCTTTAATAACTTTATTGGTATTGTCAATACTTTTGTCATAATTTGAAATCAAAACATTTTAAAACTTGTAAGGCCTCTTAAGATCTTTTAACCGGTCAATTTATGATGGAGTTATGGCCATCCTCCACCCTTCTGTTTTGCGGGTGCGATGCACGCGAAATTAAGTAAACAAAGAAGCTTTCGTCATAAACATAAACACATTGAATTCGCATTATTCGCACGAAATATCATAAGTGACAATTAGTGACTATCACAGTGACTATGACAAATTACTTGTTACTAACTCTGTCTCTTTGGGTTTTTTATTGTACAACTTTTAGATGAATGAAGCCAAGCAAAATTAAAAAAAAATTAAGCCTTATCACATAAGCAAATTTACATTAAGACATATTATTTTTATTTTAGAATAACATTATATAATAATATAATAATAATATTTTTTGTGGACAATCTTACACAAATCAACCTAGTCCCCAACTAAGCAAAGCTTGTACTATGGGTACCAAGTGACGATATACATACTTATATAGATAAATAGATACTTAAATACATAGAAAACATCCAAGTCAGGAACAAATATTCGTGTTAATCATACAAATACATGCCCTGACCGGGATTCGAACCCGGGACCTCCAGCTTCGAAGGCAGGGTCACTACCAACTAGGCTAAAGCGGTCGCAAAAATTAAGCCTTATCATTTAAAAATACATATAAGCCAATTTAAATTAAGACATTTTTTTTACTTTTGAATATTAAATATTTAAATATATATTTAAATATTTAAAATATTTTAAATATATTTATTTATATATTTTGGACAATCTTACACAAATCAACCTAATCCCAAACTAAGCAAAGCTTGTACTATGGGTACTAGGCGACGATATACATACTTATATAGATAACATATATACTTAAATACATAGAAAACATCCAAGACTCAGGAACAAATATTCGTGTTCATCACACAAATACATGCCCTGACCGGGATTCGAACCCGGGACCTCCAGCTTCGAAGGCAGGGTCACTACCAACCAGGCTAAAGCGGTCGCAAAAATTAAGCCTTATCATTTAAAAATACATATAAGCAAAAAATTTAGACATGTTTTTTTTATTTTTGAATAACATTATATAATGTACAGTGGAATCCGGATAAAGCGACAGTCAAGGGACCGGTGATATTACGTCGCACTAACAGGACGTCGCACAAAACGGACTGATTTACTTTGAAAATGTTTGGTATGAAATTTGAAAATGTATGGTATGATTTAGATTTAGATAATTTATTTCATGATAAGGAATTACATTATAAATTTGCACACATGTCAAAATTACAAGAATTGTTATCATGATCGTCATAACAGGAAAAATAAAAATAACATAATGTCAACTAGAGTAATACAAAACACACATGAAATCTAATGTGTGATTTCGAAGTCGTTAAAAGCGGTCAGATGTTATATACGGAGTCGTTATAAGCGGATTCTATTGTAATCATGAAATGATGGTTTTAATATTCATTGAGATTATTTGACACTTTTACAGTAAAACGCGCCTGATAAAAAACCTCGTAAGTCGTTCTCTATCATTCTTTCTAATGCTAAAAAATAAGGCATAGTACTCATAAAACCAACCGTTCGTCGTTATAATCCAATTGTTCGCATGTGTCGGGAGTTTGATGACTTGGTTCGCGTCTGTAAGGACCTTGATGTTTATGTTTCCAATATCTCACAATTCAAAAAAATCTGTATTTTTAGCTACAAATAATTTAAAATGATTGAATAACTGTTTGTTCGCCTTTTGCTATTCACTTTCTCTGTAATTCAAACTACTTTTTTAATTTCTCTCTAAATGATAACTCATAGCCATGATGTGTACATATATTTTTGGACTGTAATCTAGTCATGTGTGTCTTCTTATATATATTATTTCACTGTACGTTTCGATAACTGTCTGTTTTATGTACCTATAGATAGATAGATAGATAAAACATTTATTTGTTTGCCACATTCACACTTATGTTACAACAAATAAAAACAAAGAACGCAAAAAGACATACACAAGGAAATCAAAACTTAAAACAACACATATTAAACAAAAGAAGCAATTATAAAACAGGAATTAAAAAAGACCTATCGAAATAAAATAAAATAAAAATAAAAAACTGAGGACAATAAAAGACCTCGTAAAGAACCTTGGTCGCGGTCATTATGCCAATGAAGCCTCTACTGTCATCAAATTGTCGCGTCGGATAATTTTGTAATTGCCAAAACTACTTGCCAGTTGGCAACGAAGCATGAGTGAAGGTGACTCCAAATATTGGCCAATGTTGGATTAGTAGTGGTGAGAACTAGTAGTTTTATACTAGTGTCCGACCAGGCACGTATCCAGACACTTTTGGTTCGGGGGGGGACAAACATTGAAACAACCATGTGAACTGTGTAAAAATCGCTGTAATCACTGTAAACAGACGGCTAAATACGTTTTCGGGGGGGGATAAATCCCAACTACCCCCCCCCCCCCCCCCCCCCCCACCCCTCTGGATACGTGCCTGTGTCCGACCGAAGTTTCGGTTTCGGTTTCAGCCTTAAATGATGTTTCGGCCGAAGATTCGGTTTCGGCCAAAAAACTGCCTAACCTTTTGACCGCACCGAAACTTTCAATATTGTACTTCCGGATCGCGTTCGGCTAACATCGGCACAGCCGGCAATAGCATAGCTCGCTTGACTCCGCCAACAGTAACAAAAGAAAGAAAAGAAAAAGAAAAAACATTTATTCGTGGCACAGACACAGTACAAATTAACATAACACCAAAATACAGAAAATAGCCACGAAATGGCCCTAAATCAGCATAGTGCTAGCCATTGGCTCGTGGTCCCAAAAGAAGACCCTTTGGGACCACGAGAAGCCACGAAAGACAAAAAACACTAAAGTCACAAACAACATAACACAATTTAAACAGACAAGAACAGATAAACATGAACGCGACCTTAAACAAAATTCAAACATCTGTGGTCTGTCACAAGTCGCAACTAGCGCCAGCGGACAACCACTAAAACAGTGACAGATTACGCGATTTCGTGAAATGAGAATGGAGGCATTAGGTTAGCGTCATATTATTATGACAATATTAAAATTACTGATTAAAACTAGTCACATGAGCAAATGAAACGTCTGCGTTGTACTCGTTGTAGTCACAAAACGAGACAGAGAATAGCAATCAATCAATCATGCAAATGGTGCATAACCCAGTGGTAAGATAATGAATACTTATTGTTACAGACAGCTAGTTTCCAATCTGCAATTTTCCTCTCTCTTTTGATGTTCGAGCATAAACTTCTTAATATTGATTTTAAAAGACTGAATATGTTTTAGGCATCGAATAGGCGGAGGGATTGAGTTCCAACATTAGGTCGCTGCAAATCGGAAACTACCACGAAAAGCGGCAGATGCATGGCGAGGGGTTAGCAACTGCAACCCGCACTGCCGGCCACCACGCAGTACATCTTATTGTAGTTAAGTATTTTATATTTTTATATCTCACAAAAACAATCACTTATTTTGCTTTTCGAACTTGGCTTACACGATTTTAATACATCTACAAAAGTTTTGGTTTCGGCCGAAACAAAAGCCAACACCGAACCTTCGGATTCGGCAAAAAAACTTGTTTCGGTCACTATTTTATACACCAATATGTTTTTAAATCCAATCAAATAGCGACCTTATTGTAAAGGTTACAAGGTTCATATTGTTACTGACGGAGGCTAAAGAATTGACTTCATAATATAGTTTTATTGTATGCTTGGCTTTGTGAAGAGAGATAAATAGGGGCTGGTAAGCTTGATAGAGGGCGATATATCAAGGTATCTATTCGAACTCGTATCGAATTTATATCGGTTTGGTATTGGTCGCGTAACTCTTTTTGATATATGTGGCTTTGTAGTGGGCATAAGTATCGTACTGTTAACATTATATCCTAATATTTTATTGTAAACCTTATCTATTTTGTCGCATAGGATATCTAAAATATATTCGGGAAAATTGTTCCGTAATTTCTAAATTACTAACACTTGATTTTATTAAATCTAAATAGTTCAAATAAGCGGCATATATTGCTTTTGTTTAACTTATTTTTTTTAAACCGACATTTTGCGAACGTCTAACTGAACCTAGTTTACGTATAGAAATTGATGTCACACCTGGCCATAAAGTGGCAATTACCGCACGCTCCGCGCGCGGAAAATCCCACTTCCTGGCCAGGGGGTGACATAAAATTTTATACTAACCTCGGGCGGTAATTAAGAAAGCCTCAGATCGCATAATTATCGCCCTTGCCTTCGGCTCGGGCATCAAATACCTGCGATCTGAGACATTCTTTGTTTTACCGCCCTTGGTAAGTAATGTACTATTCTAGTTCAGTTAATTTACTTAAGACATTATTAAGCTCTATTTCCATAAGTAAACTTAAAGTATACTTAGTTAATTAAAATTATACGTTACGCATTTTCTCACGTCTCTTATGGCCGTTTCGCTTGTTTGGCGGTGCGATGCGCGGCCATGGCAAGGTCGCCATGTGGGGATTGTATTAAGGTTGAACTCATGAGGTGTGAAATTATAAGACACGTCCTTAGTAAACGAACGTTTATTCCAGACTAACTCATGTACGATACTTATGCCCACTACGGCTTGACGTGCGTGGAAGTGAGAAAAACCGATTTCATTTCAATATATGAAGTTGAATTGACGTTGATCTCAGACGCAAACTCGACTTCTAAGCATATGAAAAGAAAATAGTGTTAGGAGTTTTTGTTGTCGGCGTTATCTTTTGAAAATCTTTGCCCACCTGTGCCGGCAATGTTGTATGAAAATCCATTATGGGCCGCTCGTTGCGACGCACCCGAAACGTGATGCTACGCAGCCTGTTATAACCAGGGATCGGATACCGTTATTTTCTCCATACAAAAATACCGGTATTATTACGGTCACCGGTTCATTATTTCGTTTTTAATGGGACAATCTAATAATATAATCTAAAATACGACGTTGTAACCTAAATACATGATTGAGCCCTACGTAAAGAGCAAAACATAATCCAAAATATTGGGCTAATTCCGGGTTTTTTTAAAATACCGGTATCGGTCCCTGGTTATAACATAATTTCAATATTTCATTGCATGTTTGAAAAATAAAAATTCCTTATTTAAATTATAATTGTTATGGTGCCATTCGAAACAGGTTTAAAACACGATCAGATGTTTTTATGGGACCATCTACAATTAGAGCAAGACGAAAAGGTCAGGTGAAGTACAGCATTGACCAGCATCGATAACGCTCCAATAGGTATTTATAGGCAGTGAAATGTGACGTCACAATGTAATGACCTCGTAATCCGTTGTATGGAAAAACGATTAATTTACTATTTTAGTCTTGAAACATTGCGTTTATGGGCATAGTTGCCAAAACTTGAAAAACCAGTTTGTTGAACGCGTAGAACAAAACGGAACAGGACAATTTAAGCTCTTACGCACAAAAATGTGGGTCTCTTAAATAAGCTCAGAGTTGCTCAGCGTGTGATGGAGAGAGCTATGCTTGGAGTTTCACTGCGGGACATGATCCGAAACTCGGAGATCCGCAGAAGAACGAGGGTTACCGACATAGCTCAGAGAATCTGTAAGAGAAGTGGCAGTGGGCGGGCCACATTGCTCGTAGAACCGATAACCGTTGGGGAAGAAAGGTTCTCGAGTGGCGGCCTCGCACGGGAAGACGAAGCGTTGGACGGCCTCCCACTAGGTGGACTGATGACTTGGTCAAGGCAGCGGGGAGTCGCTGGATGCGGGTGGCTCGCGACCGTGTGCTGTGGCGCTCCTTGGGGGAGGCCTATATCCAGCAATGGATGTCTTCCGGCTGAATGATGATGATGCACAAAAATACTATTTTATAATACCTTAGTAAGATGTCATCTTGAGTTAAGTATTGCTCCCAAGATTGAACATCGTATTATGAAGTGCATAAAAGTAGCCTAGAAAAGTTACAGAAACGTTTTTTAACACATTTAGCTTTAAGAACGCGCAATAGGCATACGCTTCGGTCATATCACAAAATATTAAAATACCTTTGACTTACCTCGCTTAGTTGCAGAAGAAAAACATTATTTATTTATTTATTTTTATTTGGGGCATCAACAGCAATACAATAAAAAAATACCATATGTTCGAGCACGCAACGCCATCTACCGGACACCCACCGAAGAGGAGGAGCTTCCCAATTCTGCCGCGCGAGGGCGCGGCGATGACTCGCTCACTTTACCATCCACGGGCGCAAAGGCACATACGTTACCACCGCGATTTGCCTAATTTTATATACTATTCGCCTGGATATTATACTTTTGTAATTTCATATTTTCACCGCAATAAAACCAAACTGTAAAATCAAAAAGGAAGAATTAGATCATTGAAGAGACCTGTCTACTGATCCTGAACTAGTCACGCCGACTCCCAAACACCATACTTGAAGAACTAAAACAATAGCCAATGACTGATGTCCACAGAAATACTATTGACAAAACCAACTTAGTGGTAACAAAAAAATTTAGATTTGATGTTTCTTTATAAGGCACTTGTCCCACCGCCGGTGAGTAGCGAGTAATCTCATAGTAATTCCGCTCGCTTGAGCGAGAAAACGAGTAAAATTACTATGAGAGTACTCGCTGATCGCCGGCGGTGGGACCAGTGCCTAAATTGGTTAATTGGTTGATCCCAAGAGATCAATAACTCGTAGGGCTACTTCTCGTTCTCACCTGCACAACTTTAACTCCGCAGTCACTACTCGTATCCAGCACCACTCTCTTCTCTCCCATACCTATACTCCCACACACCTATAAACATACACACGCAAGCGCGCACACACACACACACACACACACACACACACACACACACAAAGACCTTTACTCCCTGTGTAAATTTCCATACTTAGTTATAGCATTGCATGTTGTATGAACAGTTATAAAAAATTACATTAGTTGTTAAACGTAAAATCTACTAATTTAAGAGCCGCATACTCGTAAAGCTGGTAATTCCCATTGATGTAGATCTCCACGAGACAGGCTATGCCTAGTGTGGAGATCACTGCTATGTTTCTGATGTTATTGTGTACACTTATGATAAATAAATACTTTGAATTTTTTTGAATTCTAAAGGATTGGACTGTCAAGAATTGCTCAGAAGGATAAAAATAACTGCCCCGGCAAGAACGCCTCGTCCCGGCGTTTACAAGTTATTTAGTATTATAACTGGTAAAACAAATTCAACTCGTAACTCTGCTATTTCGAGAATGACACGACGATATAACCATCTCAAAGAACGTTTTACTTATCTTCGTTCCGTTAGGTCCTCCCGAAACTTGCTTCTCACTGTTCCATCTTCCTCATCAAAATTTTATAATTCTTCATTCACTTTCCGAGCTATTCGGCTTTGGACTTCTTTATCTCCTGATTTGAGGCGTGCTGAAGCTCTTGCTGTCTTCAAAAAACAGCTTAAAGATCACTATTTGTCTCTCTCATGACACACTTAAGACTTAGCTCCTTTAGACTATGTGGCTGACTATATATTTGTATATGTTTATGTACGTATATTTTTATACTATATTTATGTGTTTATTTATCCTTAATTAAATGTTATTGTTGTAATTATTAGTAGGCTTCATATGTATTAACTCTGCACCACCTGCTATGAATCGTTCTGATTAGATTTCCGCTACCCTAAGGTTGTTTAAAAGAAATCGCTTTTTAGCGATAAGACCGCCTGTTGTTTGCCTCTTCTCATTGTGTTTTTGTACTGTAATGTATCCTTTGATTGAGGTGTGCAATAAAGAGTATTTGTATTGTATTGTATTGCATCTCATACACACCATCGGAGCCGATATTTTCCATGACAGCCCAGGGAAGTTTAAAAGGAAAGTGTCAATGTATTTTGTCTCCCTGGGGGCAGCGCGATAATGTTTGCTATGCCTGTAGCTACGCTATCTGATATTTTAACAGTGTTTATGTTAAAGGAAAACATCGAAATGAGGTCTAGTTTTCCCACTAGGTTGGAAAGTCATCTGACTATGTAGTCAGTCGATTTCGTAAAAATATTTCCTAAGACAAATCTTGGGATTAGGTACCAAAGTGGACCCCACGCTCCGATTTACAACTGGAAAAACGCTGGCATTGATTGCCAAAGTCAACCTTATTGCTTGTCTCGTCCTTGGTTTTCATTGGATGTCTTACTAAATCGATAAAAAAACCGCCAAGTACGTGTCGGACTCCGCACATTTGGTGTTCCGATTCAACCGCAAAATTAAGTTGGTTCGAAAAAAATAAGAAAATTTCAATGAAAAAATCTAATTAGCAATATATTTGAAATATATCGTAAAGAATATGTACCCAATAATAAACATTATCACCAAAGACTCGCTGGGCTAATAAATAGTAGTATACCTTTTTGACACACAAACACACTCTCACACACAAACACACAAACTCTTATCTCACTTGCACAATACACGAGCCTCGATTAGCATATAGTTATCAATACTTTTGTGAAAATCAATACGGTTCCGTTTGGACCTTTCGGGTACGGAACCCTAAAAAGACCTTAACTATTAAAGAAAAAAGCCAGTTACAGCCATAATTAGACGGTTTTTCTATTGACATTTGAAATTCGAGGTCATCTCATTAGATATTTATGAGAATTCCAAGGTAAATAAGCAGTTAAAATAGTCATATGGGTATGTTAAAGCTGATTTATTAGTGAACGGTTGGTAACCTTAACCGAATGGATCATGTTAACGGTTTAAAATGTACGTAACTGAGATAGTGCCAATATCTGGTTTGTAAACCACATATACATTTTTTTTTGAACCTGACTGTGGCTTTATAGGCCGGGCCCAATAAAGCGATAGGAGTGCACGGTTGGAGAGTAGCCTGGTGAAAAAAATGTACTGAGTTACTGTTTGATCTGACATTTGGTCTAACGGATCTTTATAAAACCCGGCCTAATTCACGCTCGAATTACGGAGTAAACGGAAAGCTTTTTTTTAATACCACGTCGGTGGCAAACAAGCGTGCGGCGCTTGTAACTCCACGGGTGTCACATGCGCGTTGCCGACCCTTTAAAAAATTTAACACTCTTTTCTTGAAGAACCTCATACATAGGATGATGTTAAGATATAGCAGAGGATAAAAATGCCAACTTAAACGCATTGATTATAATATTGTCTAATGAAATTAAAACATGTTACATCATTTGTTATGAAAAATATCTTAATGGAAAATTAAACTAACAGTTATTTCGACGTATCATAAAAATGCTGATTTGGCTATCAGTAAAATAATCATCAATTCATTCAATAATCATCATATCAGTCATTTTTGACATTCATAAGTGCGTGTAATATGCCTAAATCACTACATAGTATAAAACAAAGTCGCTTTCTCTGTCTCTATGTCACTATATCCCTATGTACGCTTAAATCTTTAAAACTACGCAACGGATTTTGATGCAGTTTTTTTAACAGATAGTGATTGAAGAGGAAGGTTTATATGTATAATAACATCCATTAGAGATTAGAGAATGCCATTTGGCATTAAGCCCGCCATTTGTACAATTTGTGTATTTTTTGTGCAATAAAATAGTGCACACGTGCGAAGCCGGGGCGGGTCGCTAGTTGAAGAATAAATTATTTTATTTCATTTCAATCTTTTGCGACACGCACTGCCATTGTATTGTCTAGTTTGTATTATATTTGAGTGAGTGTGTGTAGGTATTTATTGGGCGTATATAAAAATCTGTTTCAATAGGTTGTTCGCAAATCTTTTTCTTGGTCTTAGCTTACAATACAAATACAAATACAAACATTTATTCTGCAAATAGGCCACAAGGGCACTTTTACATGTCAAAATATTAATTTACAATTTCAGAAAGTCTGACTATAATAAGTAATACATTTTTCATGTCAAAATATTAATTTACAGTTCAAGAAGGAATAATAATTTCGAGTTTACAATTATAACAAAATTAATGTCATACAGTGAAGATAAACTTGCAAAGTTATCTATTACAAATATTACAACATCAGTAAAGTTAGAGATGTATAAGGTCTCAAGATTAAACAAGGAGTATAATGAAATTAATATAATATCCCAGAGATGTACATGGTCTCTGAGCGTCAAAATTAAAATTAATTTAATATTGTTAGAGATGTATATGGTCTCTAAGTCATTGATAATAAAAACGAATCCACAACAGGATGATGTCTCTCGTCAATCCCCTATAAAAGACACTAGTATTAACGTAGTCACTATGTCCTAGCAAGCATGAACAGACTGGACTCCACAAACAGCACCCGATCACGAGTATGACGCGTAACTCAGCCATATATAAGAATTATTTATCGTCCCAAAATGAATAACACGATATCACAAAGAAACAAAAGGATCACAAAGACTTAAGCTCTCTTAGTTGTATGTTTTGGTAACTTTAGTACAAGTTACCAAAACAGGCTTAACCTTCTAAGCCCCCATTTCTCCCAAAGCCCTGGCCCCATTATCCGGCCTTGGCATTACTGCAACTAAGGAGGTCAATGACCGGCGGCCATATTGATTTTCAGCATGCAATGTTAGAGCGGGAGGTTGTAGGTTGATAAATGTAGCAGAGTGAAACGGCGATAAAATAAAATTAATCATTACATAACGAGATACAGTGAGATTATTTTTACGATTATTCTGGACTTATTTAATATTTATAAATCGTGTAATTTTTCGCGTTATATATTAAACACATGAATTTGTCAGTTGTTTAAATACAACAATAGGTAATTGGACAAAGTAGGTGACAACAATTTATTAAAATTTCAGATAAATAAATAAATAAATAAAGAAATAAATATTAGAGGACAATCTTACACAAATCGAACTAGCCCCACAGTAAGCTCAAGAAGGCTTGTGTTATGGGTACTAGACGACGATATATTTAATAGATATAAATACTTAAACACATAGAAAACATCCAAGACTCAGAAACAAATATTCATGCTCATCACACAAATATTTGCCCTGACCGGGATTCGAACCCAGGACCGTCAGCTTCACAGGCAGGTGAACTACCCACTAGGCTAAACCGGTCGTCAGATAATGTTTAAAATTATTATAAACTAGCTTTTGCCCGCGACTTCGTGCGGGTAAACTTTCATTTCCTATATCATCCCTTAGAAGGGTGATTTTTCGGTATAAAAAGTATTGTATATGTTAATCGAGGTTATAAATTCAATGTATACTAAGTGTCATCATAATCCATTTAGCCGTTTTTCTAGTGATTGAGTAACAAACCGCGAGGGACGACCGCTTTAGCCTAGTTGGTAGTGACCCTGCCTACGAAGCTGGAGGTCCCGGGTTCGAATCCCGGTCAGGGCATTTATTTGTGTGATGAACACGAATATTTGTTCCTGAGTCTTGGATGCTTTCGATGTATTTAAGTATATATTTATCTATATAAGTATGTATATCATCGCCTAGTGTCCATAGTACATGCTTTGCTTAGTTTGGGACTAGGTCGATTTGTGTAAGATTCTCCACAAATATTTATTTATTATTTAAACATCCAAACATCTAAAATTTCACACCAATCTGTTAGCGTTTTTGTCAACCTGCCATCACTTTGTTTAACAATATATCCTGCCTGAGTCCCCTTGAAGTTACTTCTCCAACGTTTATAGACAGGAATGATTTCTGTACAAACGCCATGACAGTACGAAACCTCAAAAAGACACCATCAGAATGGCGAAAACTTCACAATGGTGAACATAAAACGTACATTTCCTGTTATATAAGCAAAATATGTTAGCTCTGCGCGGTGACCCAGTTGTTTCAGCCATTCGCAACTACTCGACTTATAACTATTATATCTTGACCCTGACATTCGTAACAGCTATGAGTGAACTGAGAACAGATTTACGCTGGATATTGGGTAGCTGAGCTAGTGAGACAACAACTTATGCCGAAACGCCAGTGTAACTTGACCTCTACATTCGTTACAAGTATGTGAAGTCAGAGGTTAAATTACATTGGATTCTGAGAGTGGTGTGAAGTCGGGACGGATTACGATTCATCGTCGTACCCAATACGATGTGACTGCATCTTAACGAGAAAGTACAATGCTAACGTTTTTTATTTACCCATGACGGAATGGAGAAGGTATATGCGTTTAGGGTGAGAGGTTGTTTGTTTGTTTGTGTGTGCACATCAATATCTTCGAAACGGCTTGACCGATCTAGAAACGGTTTTCTGCAATAGGTTTGTAGTTTAGTCGGGCAGAAATTTAGCTATGCCAATTCCCAATAGCATTAAAATAGTAATAATGAAATTCGAGATAACTTACAGAACGGTATAAACTAACTGCATAAACTATTACTTCATTTCAGGGCAGGCAATGGCAGCCTCCGACGGATTTTTCTGGGCTTGTAAATATACTTCGCAACCAGTTAACCGCTTAGAACAAAAATGTTTTTATCTATATGTAATTATTTCCTATAGTCGGGGGATTTTCAAATGAATTATTTAGTTATTTTTCAATTGAGCACATCCGTCGTGGGTATTTTCAAATTTTTTAATTTTGCCTTTATTTTAATCTTTTTAGAGAGCAGTCTAATTTATTATAAACTTAACCGTATCCAAGGATTTGGGGATTGGGAACTGCTTGTAGTTTATGTAACGTTACAAACGTAAGTTTACTCAGGGCCGTAAAGTCGAGTTCATAAATATATGTACGTTTCCAAAGGTTCAAAATTATCTGAGCACCGGCGGGGACGTCCACCGCGATATCGTGATAACTTTAACACATATAGTCCAAAAAACGGATATTCATACTTATAGTCACTTGTGATAGGCAGGTACCAGCCCGGTTGTATTTAGTTTTTGTATCTACTTACATGTGTGTTCGTCACGAATACTTTGTTACTTCTTTTTAATACAATAATAATAATTATGAAAAGAAAACAACTATACCAAATGTCACTAAAAGTAACATCTTTGGTAAATACCCCATGATTAATCGTAATTCTAATGTAAAGCCAACTTAAGCTCATAATCTTATATCGTTACGTAATCACACATTTACAAAATGTAAATATGAGCCACGATAATATACGAAAATAGAACGAAATAAGTTCCGTCACAAAATAAATCATTTTTGTTAAGTAATCTGCAGTGTAATCATACCCTTTAGCTTTCAATTCACCAGATCCATTGTTGAGATTTTGTTTGGCTTCGCGTCGGAATACCTCTTTATCTATATAAAATACTAGCAAGAATTTATTCAATGTCATCTTGCTCGAATTTGGAGCAACTGGGGTAGTACCTCCGCCTTGCAGAAGACCACAGCCATAATAACATTATTTACTATACAAGTATGTAGTATTGTGTTTCTGGAGGTGGGCAAGGTTGCCAGAACTCCCGAGGATGCATTGTGTTGAGAGTGAGGGACCTAAATGTGTTCCTTCTGCTGTCGACACAGTGCATCGTCAAATCTTATAAAGGGTCGGCAACGCGCACGTGACTCCTTTGGAGTTGCGGGCGTCTATAGGCTGCGGTGGCCGCTTACCATCAGCTGGACCGTACGCTTGTTTGCCACCGGCGTTGTATAAAAAATTTTTTTTTTTTTGATGGACTATAGCCTTTTCGAATGCTCGTTACAAAACACAACACTTCTCTTCTTTTAAATAAGCGTTCTTTGTCCTTGAGAGAAACAATAGGTACAAATGAGTCGCTTAACTTCAAACTCAGGTAAATGCTATTCTGTCATTTTTTAAGATTTTTGATATCAAATAAAAGGGTAAGAAACTAGTTTAGTTACAATTTCATCGGTTAAGTGTAATTACGTGTGGTTTTTGAGAAAAATACAGTTAAAATCATAATATCTATGTCTAATATTTTCATTGTATCTAGTTGACACATTTCTTGCAGGAAAGCATATCAAACGATTCGACATGTTTTGTTTTCTTGTGTGACTACACATTGTTAATACCTTGTTTATTTTTCCTCGTTTTTCTATCAATTCTCTTTTGTTTTTTACCACTTACATTTACTTAAGTAGGTTAAGTAGTATCATTGTAATAAGCATATTTTGGAGAAAATGACTGACTGTCGAGTTTCTTTCGGCGTTTCTTCTCGGCAGTGGTCTCATGAGAAACGCTAGTAGGTTTTGCCTACTTGCAGAATAAAGTTCATTTATTTCATTTTAATACTTTATCATAATCAGATAAATACGCGGACGCTCCGGTTGTGGAATGAGCTCCCTGCCGAGGTTTTCCCGAGGGACTACAGTTGTTCGGCGCGGTTCTGTATGAGCGTGTTTGCGCCGAATCGCCTTGTACGTGTAACTTCGGGGTTTGACCTAGCGCAGGCCCACTCCCGAACAACGATGCGCGGCATCCGCTTATGAGCGTGCGGGTGCTGTACGGCGCGCAGCGTCGCAGTGGAGAGGCGAAGTGAGCGAGACGCACGCGATGCCGTCGCACTCACTTTTCAGTTGTGGATCCGTAGGTTGGAAGAAATCAAACGCCAGTCTTGAGTGAAAGAGAAGGCTTGATGGTGAAGCTGGTTGCTGAGCGAGATGGGTAGATGTTGTTGGCTTGAGTTTCTGGCGTAGAATGAGAACGGCCATACATCCGCCATTTTATTTATATAGCAGCCAGCTTAACCATATGGTAGACAATCTTTTATTTTCCAAAATTCAACTTTTTTACATGATTTTTTCACTTTAGATCTAGATTTTACATTCCAGTACTGACTAAGTCTAGTTATTTCTAGGTGTTATATTATATTATTTCGATACAGAATTACTTATGAAATGACAAAGTATGTACTATATATGTATTAAACAAACCAATTTTGTAATATTATCCGATTTCTATGTAATAAATACTAGATTATAACAATTTTAGGCTTTATTTTTCGCCTGTAACTAAAAGGTGGTTTTAAACCTAAGACCTAAGTATGCTGCTGGTACAATACCTTAATGCAGAATTACTATACAATAATATCTATGGGTTTAAGTTAACGGTTAAGCGAATACAGGTAAGTGAATGTAGAATAGATAACAAAATTTGAACTTTACATACAAATTTGATATAGCGAAAAGGTGAGAAACGCATTCTTATGCGTTTAAACTTAAACTAAGGTTTGGCGCAGTGCCATTGATGCAGAACTACTAATGAAAACAAGGTTGTGGTGACTTTAAGCAAATATTCTAAGTTAAACAAGTGATTTTACAAACAATATGGACAACCTTGATAAGAGAATAAAATAAAAATGTGAACCCAGTTTTGGTAATGTGTTAACTACTATTAGTAAACTAAGTAGTAGAACACGGCTTTTAATGGAGCCACCCGCTATTGGCATCTTGGTAAAAAATATATTTTTCCGATTAATGTGGGGCTATTCAAACACCATAAATGGTGTGACCCCGTGCGAATACACTTGTTTCAATTTGTTTATATGTATACTACATATAGTTTTGTGATCGCACACGTATATATGTCAAATCCGGTAGTTTGGATGGCAAGTAAACTTAAACCGATCCGTTCATATTAAGATGTTAAAAAGTAAGAATGACTGCCTGACATAAGTATGAAACTATTGCCAGGAAAAAGCTATTCAGATGGTAAATAACGAATAAGGCTAGTAGGATTGACGTCTGCCTTAAACAACAGTATAGGGTTCTTCAAGAAAGGAGTGTATACATTTTAAAGGGTCGACACCCCAACAGTTGCAAGAGTCCATAGGCTACGGTGACCGCTTACCATCAGGCGGGCCGTACGCTTGTTTGCCAACGACGTGGTATTAAAAAAAAACAAATCGGCGAAAGAAGTTTCTTTAACATGGCTGTCAGTTCCAATCATATTTCGAGGGGTGAGTGGTCAAACCCGATAAGTCGTCTAAAAGGTTTTTTGAAAATAGAACTCTGCGTAATGGATGTTAAGTTCTTATTTCAAAAAACATTTATCTCGATTCTCACCCCTCGATTATTTCATGGCTGTCAGTTCTAGACGTAATAATTCTAATCGTATTTTTTTTTCAAATCTAGATAAATCCGATCTGGATTTAGTTCAGACAAAAAAATACAAATCTACGCTGAGATTTTTCAAAGATAGATACACTGTAATCATTTTCATCAAATGAAGGTAAATCCAATATAAAAATATTGGACGGTTTTAATGCTGAATTTGCCGAACAAGATGGCTTTCTTCAATGCTTTGGCCATAATAAAGAATACTGCCTTTCAAATAACCGAATTAACGTTATTACTACTTTTTTTCAATAATTTCCCAAGTGGTTAGATTGGATTTATCTGTTTGAAGTTAAGGGACACAATTTTAATAAAATACATATTTTAATAAAGTGAGGCTTGCAGCATACAGCGGTACATAAAATTACTTTGAATTGCTCTTGTTTCATCGGATATTCCACTTTAATGCTAATGTAATAGACTTTCTATTACAAACATACGACAATGTGTATATAATAGATACTCTGTAACTCTCCATTTTCCAGTATTCTTTATTGCTTAAAGTATTAAAAACAACGAGGTTTACTAGATTTACTAGATTTTTAATCCTGTCATGATCTTTATTTAATTTTACATCTATCCTGCAAAAATATCAGTTAAAAAATTAACGTTTCCAGTTCAAATCGAACTCCTAACTAACTCGAACTAATATTTGTAATAGATAACTTTGCAAGTTTATCTTTACTGTATGACATTAATTTTGTTATAATTGTAAACTCGAAATTATTATTCCATCTTAAACTGTAAATTAATATTTTGACATGAAAAATGTATTACTTATTATAGTCAGACTTTCTTTTTTTTTATTAGAGGACAATCTTACACAAATCGAACTAGCCCCAAAGTAAGCTCAAGAAGGCTTGTGTTATGTGTACTAGACGACGATATATTTAATAGATATAAATACTTAAATACATAGAAAACATCCAAGACTCAGAAACAAATATTCATGCTCATCACACAAATATTTGCCCTGACCGGGATTCGAACCCAGGACCGTCAGCTTCACAGGCAGGTGCACTACCCACTAGGCTAAACCGGTCGTCAGGTCGAATTCACGTCAGGTTAAATTGTAAATTAATATTTTGACATGTAAAAGTGCCCTTGTGGCCTATTTGCAGAATAAATGTTTGATTTTGATTTTTTGATTTCCTAAAAACCCGTGAAAATAACAATGTTAACGGAGCGAGATATCGCAAAAATCTACAATTTTGGAGATTGGTATTTTTTTGACTGGATCCCGGATTTGCTAATATTGTTGGGTATTCCGAAGAATAATATATCAAGTAAATGAATCTAATGAAAAATATTGCGAAAAACCTTATGGTTATTTAGGGTGACTCGAAAGTTTTGACCTCGAGTGTATTTCCATCCCCCTCGGCCAAGGGTCATTGACATCGATTAGCTTCTCATTGTTACGCAAAAGCCTTTGTCATGAATGACAACTGCTAATGGTAGCCTTATAGTAGTAGCTAAACGAATTCGAACTCTAATTATGTGGTCATGAGGTTTAAAAATACTTGTGTCCAGGGTGGATTTTAAATAGTGATGCCTAGGGACTGAATAGAGATAGAGAGGATGAATGAATATAATTGATGACGTTACAAGAAAAAAACTAATAACTAACTAAGTGTGGCAAAAGAGCTAATGTATTTATGATACCAAAAATATGTAACGAAACTGATATTTTGAGGGAGGACAAGAAGTGCAGCATAACTGAATGGGGGCTATCGTTTTTATGCTCACCAGTTGGCGCCACTGTCGACTAAGGTCCAGCTGTCAAAAATTGTTATTGGTTATTATGGACATGAGAACGAAGTTTACATTTAAATCATATTCAATACCTTAAAACCGTACCGTAAAAATATCGAATATACCGCATTGTAGCGTGGTCCCGTTTTGTTCGGAAAAAAGGAGGAAATAATTTTCCGAAAGACAAATCTGTCTCAAAGCCCTGACAGTCATTGACCCTTAATTCATATTTGCCATAATCAAGCTCAGGTATTGCAAAATAGTGACCATATTGTTCCAATTAGATATTAACCCGCGTAGCGCAACCAAAAAGAGTGACATTTGACGTTTCGGAGGACCCCACGCTACACTAGCGCCTCTAGCGGCGAATTCATACGCGATAGCCCCCATTAAAAGTAGATTAAAAAAGACATTTCTGGCCAAACTACACTAATGCTTACCAAAAAACAAAAAAAAAAGTTTAATTGTTATAGGTAACAATGTAATGTTTATTGTTATAAAAACTTAAAAAAATATTACAGTTAAATGTTTAGGCATTGTCATATTCAGTGTTTAAGTTTAGTTCATAATAGCATAGTAAGTATCTAACATTAGTTAAATGAGCGCGATCTCGCCAACAAACTGTTATGGCAGTTTGGCGAGCAATTAAAAGTACTGTTATGTACTTTTTTGATAAAATAAATTAAAAAAGAATTATGGTTACAGGTACTTATTTATTCAAAATTTCATGGTATGAATAATTTCCTCTAGTGACTACTGAGTTAGGAGTGCTCGTAGCCCAGCGGCGCCCGCTTACTGCGTGCAGTAGTGGGTTAAGGTACATGAGCCGAGGTTGGTTCTTGGATGGGTGACCGCTTTGAGTGCCAGTGGTCATTAACTGAGCGCTTCTCTGTGAAGCTACATGAGCTGAGGTTGGTTCTTGGATGGGTGACCGCTTTGAGTGCCAGTGGTCATTAACTGAGCGCTTCTCTGTGAAGCTACATGAGCCGAGGTTGGTTCTTGGATGGGTGACCACTTTGAGTGCCAGTGGTCATTAACTGAGCGCTTCTCTGTGAAGCTACATGAGCCGAGGTTGGTTCTTGGATGGGTGACCGCTTTGAGTGCCAGTGGTCATTAACTGAGCGCTTCTCTGTGAAGCTACATGAGCCGAGGTTGGTTCTTGGATGGGTGACCGCTTTGAGTGCCAGTGGTCATTAACTGAGCGCTTCTCTGTGAAGCTACATGAGCCGAGGTTGGTTCTTGGATGGGTGACCGCTTTGACTGCCAGTGGTCATTAACTGAGCGCTTCTCTGTGAAGCTACATGAGCCGAGGTTAGTTCTTAGATGGGTGACCGCTTTGAGTGCCAGTGGTCATTAACTGAGCGCTTCTCTGTGAAGCTACATGAGCCGAGGTTGGTTCTTGGATGGGTGACCGCTTTGACTGCCAGTGGTCATTAACTGAGCGCTTCTCTGTGAAGCTACATGAGCCGAGGTTGGTTCTTGGATGGGTAACCGCTCTGAGTGCCAGTGGTCATTAACTGAGCGCTTCTCTGTGAAGCTACGTGAGCCGAGGTTGGTTCTTGGATGGGTGACCGCTTTGAGTGCCAGTGGTTATTAACTGAGCGCTTCTCTGTGAAGCTACATGAGCCGAGGTTAGTTCTTGGATGGGTGACCGCTTTGAGTGCCAGTGGTCATTAACTGAGCGCTTCTCTGTGAAGCTATATGAGCCGAGGTTGGTTCTTGGATGGGTGACCGCTTTGACTGCCAGTGGTCATTAACTGAGCGCTTCTCTGTGAAGCTACATGAGCCGAGGTTAGTTCTTGGATGGGTGACCGCTTTGAGTGCCAGTGGTCATTAACTGAGCGCTTCTCTGTGAAGCTACATGAGCCGAGGTTGGTTCTTGGATGGGTGACCGCTTTGAGTGCCAGTGGTCATTAACTGAGCGCTTCTCTGTGAAGCTACATGAGCCGAGGTTAGTTCTTGGATGGGTGACCGCTTTGACTGCCAGTGGTCATTAACTGAGCGCTTCTCTGTGAAGCTACATGAGCCGAGGTTGGTTCTTGGATGGGTGACCGCTTTGAGTGCCAGTGGTCATTAACTGAGCGCTTCTCTGTGAAGCTACATGAGCTGAGGTTGGTTCTTGGATGGGTGACCGCTTTGAGTGCCAGTGGTCATTAACTGAGCGCTTCTCTGTGAAGCTACATGAGCCGAGGTTGGTTCTTGGATGGGTGACCACTTTGAGTGCCAGTGGTCATTAACTGAGCGCTTCTCTGTGAAGCTACATGAGCCGAGGTTGGTTCTTGGATGGGTGACCGCTTTGAGTGCCAGTGGTCATTAACTGAGCGCTTCTCTGTGAAGCTACATGAGCCGAGGTTAGTTCTTGGATGGGTGACCACTTTGACTGCCAGTGGTCATTAACTGAGCGCTTCTCTGTGAAGCTACATGAGCCGAGGTTGGTTCTTGGATGGGTGACCGCTTTGAGTGCCAGTGGTCATTAACTGAGCGCTTCTCTGTGAAGCTACATGAGCCGAGGTTAGTTCTTAGATGGGTGACCGCTTTGAGTGCCAGTGGTCATTAACTGAGCGCTTCTCTGTGAAGCTACATGAGCCGAGGTTAGTTCTTGGATGGGTGACCGCTTTGAGTGCCAGTGGTCATTAACTGAGCGCTTCTCTGTGAAGCTACATGAGTCGAGGTTAGCTCTTGGATGGGTGACCGCTTTAAGTGTCAGTGGTCATTAACTGAGCGCTTCTCTGTGAAGCTACATGAGTCGAGGCTAGTTCTTGGATGGGTGACCACTTTGAGTGCCAGTGGTCATTAACTGAGCGCTTCTCTGTGAAGCTACATGAGCCGAGGTTGGTTCTTGGATGGGTGACCGCTTTGAGTGCCAGTGGTCATTAACTGAGCGCTTCTCTGTGAAGCTACATGAGTCGAGGTTAGTTCTTGGATGGGTGACCGCTTTGAGTGCCAGTGGTCATTAACTGAGCGCTTCTCTGTGAAGCTACATGAGTCGAGGCTAGTTCTTGGATGGGTGACCACTTTGAGTGCCAGTGGTCATTAACTGAGCGCTTCTCTGCGAAGCTACATGAGCCGAGGTTGGTTCTTGGATGGGTGACCGCTTTGAGTGTCAGTGGTCATTAACTGAGCGCTTCTCTGTGAAGCTACATGAGTCGAGGCTAGTTCTTAGATGGGTGACCGCTTTGAGTGCCAGTGGTCATTAACTGAGCGCTTCTCTGTGAAGCTACGTGAGCCGAGGTTGGTTCTTGGATGGGTGACCGCTTTGACTGCCAGTGGTCATTAACTGAGCGCTTCTCTGTGAAGCTACATGAGCCGAGGTTGGTTCTTGGATGGGTGACCGCTTTGAGTGCCAGTGGTCATTAACTGAGCGCTTCTCTGTGAAGCTACATGAGCTGAGGTTGGTTCTTGGATGGGTGACCGCTTTGAGTGCCAGTGGTCATTAACTGAGCGCTTCTCTGTGAAGCTACATGAGCCGAGGTTGGTTCTTGGATGGGTGACCACTTTGAGTGCCAGTGGTCATTAACTGAGCGCTTCTCTGTGAAGCTACATGAGCCGAGGTTGGTTCTTGGATGGGTGACCGCTTTGAGTGCCAGTGGTCATTAACTGAGCGCTTCTCTGTGAAGCTACATGAGCCGAGGTTGGTTCTTGGATGGGTGACCGCTTTGAGTGCCAGTGGTCATTAACTGAGCGCTTCTCTGTGAAGCTACATGAGCTGAGGTTAGTTCTTAGATGGGTGACCGCTTTGAGTGCCAGTGGTCATTAACTGAGCGCTTCTCTGTGAAGCTACATGAGCTGAGGTTGGTTTTTGGATGGGTGACCGCTTTGAGTGCCAGTGGTCATTAACTGAGCGCTTCTCTGTGAAGCTACATGAGCCGAGGTTGGTTCTTGGATGGGTGACCACTTTGAGTGCCAGTGGTCATTAACTGAGCGCTTCTCTGTGAAGCTACATGAGCCGAGGTTGGTTCTTGGATGGGTGACCGCTTTGAGTGCCAGTGGTCATTAACTGAGCGCTTCTCTGTGAAGCTACATGAGCCGAGGTTGGTTCTTGGATGGGTGACCGCTTTGAGTGCCAGTGGTCATTAACTGAGCGCTTCTCTGTGAAGCTACATGAGCCGAGGTTAGTTCTTAGATGGGTGACCGCTTTGAGTGCCAGTGGTCATTAACTGAGCGCTTCTCTGTGAAGCTACATGAGCCGAGGTTGGTTCTTGGATGGGTGACCGCTTTGACTGCCAGTGGTCATTAACTGAGCGCTTCTCTGTGAAGCTACATGAGCCGAGGTTGGTTCTTGGATGGGTAACCGCTCTGAGTGCCAGTGGTCATTAACTGAGCGCTTCTCTGTGAAGCTACATGAGCCGAGGTTGGTTCTTGGATGGGTGACCGCTTTGACTGCCAGTGGTCATTAACTGAGCGCTTCTCTGTGAAGCTACATGAGCCGAGGTTGGTTCTTGGATGGGTAACCGCTCTGAGTGCCAGTGGTCATTAACTGAGCGCTTCTCTGTGAAGCTACGTGAGCCGAGGTTGGTTCTTGGATGGGTGACCGCTTTGAGTGCCAGTGGTTATTAACTGAGCGCTTCTCTGTGAAGCTACATGAGCCGAGGTTAGTTCTTGGATGGGTGACCGCTTTGAGTGCCAGTGGTCATTAACTGAGCGCTTCTCTGTGAAGCTATATGAGCCGAGGTTGGTTCTTGGATGGGTGACCGCTTTGACTGCCAGTGGTCATTAACTGAGCGCTTCTCTGTGAAGCTACATGAGCCGAGGTTAGTTCTTAGATGGGTGACCGCTTTGAGTGCCAGTGGTCATTAACTGAGCGCTTCTCTGTGAAGCTATATGAGCCGAGGTTGGTTCTTGGATGGGTGACCGCTTTGACTGCCAGTGGTCATTAACTGAGCGCTTCTCTGTGAAGCTACATGAGCCGAGGTTAGTTCTTGGATGGGTGACCGCTTTGAGTGCCAGTGGTCATTAACTGAGCGCTTCTCTGTGAAGCTACATGAGCCGAGGTTGGTTCTTGGATGGGTGACCGCTTTGAGTGCCAGTGGTCATTAACTGAGCGCTTCTCTGTGAAGCTACATGAGCCGAGGTTAGTTCTTGGATGGGTGACCGCTTTGACTGCCAGTGGTCATTAACTGAGCGCTTCTCTGTGAAGCTACATGAGCCGAGGTTGGTTCTTGGATGGGTGACCGCTTTGAGTGCCAGTGGTCATTAACTGAGCGCTTCTCTGTGAAGCTACATGAGCCGAGGTTAGTTCTTAGATGGGTGACCGCTTTGAGTGCCAGTGGTCATTAACTGAGCGCTTCTCTGTGAAGCTACATGAGCCGAGGTTAGTTCTTGGATGGGTGACCGCTTTGAGTGCCAGTGGTCATTAACTGAGCGCTTCTCTGTGAAGCTACATGAGTCGAGGTTAGCTCTTGGATGGGTGACCGCTTTAAGTGTCAGTGGTCATTAACTGAGCGCTTCTCTGTGAAGCTACATGAGTCGAGGCTAGTTCTTGGATGGGTGACCACTTTGAGTGCCAGTGGTCATTAACTGAGCGCTTCTCTGTGAAGCTACATGAGCCGAGGTTGGTTCTTGGATGGGTGACCGCTTTGAGTGCCAGTGGTCATTAACTGAGCGCTTCTCTGTGAAGCTACATGAGTCGAGGTTAGTTCTTGGATGGGTGACCGCTTTGAGTGCCAGTGGTCATTAACTGAGCGCTTCTCTGTGAAGCTACATGAGTCGAGGCTAGTTCTTGGATGGGTGACCACTTTGAGTGCCAGTGGTCATTAACTGAGCGCTTCTCTGTGAAGCTACATGAGCCGAGGTTGGTTCTTGGATGGGTGACCGCTTTGAGTGTCAGTGGTCATTAACTGAGCGCTTCTCTGTGAAGCTACATGAGTCGAGGCTAGTTCTTGGATGGATGACCACTTTGAGTGCCAGTGGTCATTAACTGAGCGCTTCTCTGTGAAGCTACATGAGCCGAGGTTGGTTCTTGGATGGGTGACCGCTTTGAGTGCCAGTGGTCATTAACTGAGCGCTTCTCTGTGAAGCTACATGAGTCGAGGCTAGTTCTTGGATGGGTGACCACTTTGAGTGCCAGTGGTCATTAACTGAGCGCTTCTCTGTGAAGCTACATGAGTCGAGGTTAGTTCTTGGATGGGTGACCGCTTTGAGTGCCAGTGGTCATTAACTGAGCGCTTCTCTGTGAAGCTACATGAGTCGAGGTTAGCTCTTGGATGGGTGACCGCTTTGAGTGTCAGTGGTCATTAACTGAGCGCTTCTCTGTGAAGCTACATGAGTCGAGGCTAGTTCTTGGATGGGTGACCACTTTGAGTGCCAGTGGTCATTAACTGAGCGCTTCTCTGTGAAGCTACATGAGCCGAGGTTGGTTCTTGGATGGGTGACCGCTTTGAGTGCCAGTGGTCATTAACTGAGCGCTTCTCTGTGAAGCTACATGAGCCGAGGTTGGTTCTTGGATGGGTGACCGCTTTGAGTGCCAGTGGTCATTAACTGAGCGCTTCTCTGTGAAGCTACATGAGTCGAGGCTAGTTCTTGGATGGGTGACCACTTTGAGTGCCAGTGGTCATTAACTGAGCGCTTCTCTGTGAAGCTACATGAGTCGAGGTTAGTTCTTAGATGGGTGACCGCTTTGAGTGCCAGTGGTCATTAACTGAGCGCTTTTCTGTGAAGCTACATGAGTCGAGGCTAGTTCTTGGATGGGTGACCACTTTGAGTGCCAGTGGTCATTAACTGAGCGCTTCTCTGTGAAGCTACATGAGTCGAGGTTAGCTCTTGGATGGGTGACCGCTTTGAGTGTCAGTGGTCATTAACTGAGCGCTTCTCTGTGAAGCTACATGAGTCGAGGCTAGTTCTTGGATGGGTGACCACTTTGAGTGCCAGTGGTCATTAACTGAGCGCTTCTCTGTGAAGCTACATGAGCCGAGGTTGGTTCTTGGATGGGTGACCGCTTTGAGTGCCAGTGGTCATTAACTGAGCGCTTCTCTGTGAAGCTACATGAGTCGAGGTTAGCTCTTGGATGGGTGACCGCTTTGAGTGTCAGTGGTCATTAACTGAGCGCTTCTCTGTGAAGCTACATGAGTCGAGGCTAGTTCTTGGATGGGTGACCACTTTGAATGCCAGTGGTCATTAACTGAGCGCTTCTCTGTGAAGCTACATGAGCCGAGGTTGGTTCTTGGATGGGTGACCGCTTTGAGAGCCAGTGGTCATTAACTGAGCACTTCTCTGTGAAGCCACATTACGTAGCCACTGCTACGCAGGAACTAGTTTTACGGAAACGACTGCCATCTGATCTACCAACTCAGAGGGGAAACTAAGATCTTGTTGAGTTTAGACGATTTCCTTAGTTTTCCTTCAAAATAAGGTCCTATTACCATTTTTAAGCTTAGTTTTAAATTCCTTCTACACAAACATATTAATTTGTATTGGCAGTAAGTTAAATACTACAGGCTAGTTTTAGTAGTTTTAAACCTAGAAATACCATAGAAATACGAATTCTTACTCGCCATCTCCAACCAATCTCACTGGGGTGCAAACTTTTAGAGTATTCCAGTGTTTGAAACGCCCGCGTGGTCGTGTCGGAGGTTTCCCCTGCATTTTCCCCAGTCCAGTCTCCAACCGCGCACTCCTATCGCTTTATTGGGCTCGGCCTAAAACAATATATGGATCATTGTCAGTTGCAAAAACAAAAGTTGTCCACCCGGTAATCAATAGTTAACGGCTTATGTAAGTACTTATAAGTCATGTTTTTATTACATGGATTTACAGTTATGGAAACACCGTTAATGCGGGTTACTAGACCAATCCAAATTAAGGTTCGTGGCCCTTAATTTTTGATATGTCCACCTAAAAGACGCGAACCTAAATATGACAATGACCCATCACTACATAGTATAAAACAAAGTCGCTTTCTCTGTCCCTATATCCCTATGTATGCTTAAATCTTTAAAACTGCGCAACGGATTTTGATGCGGTTTTTTTCTAACGTAATATCACTCGTTACGCAAAATCGTGACATACCGACATGTCATATTTAAATGGAAATTAGTTATAATAACCGAATGAATAGATTACGAGAAATGGACAAATAAATTAAGAAAGAAAGAAAACTTCAACAAGTTGAAGGGGAATACGTGTTAAATGAACGGATGGCACAGAGTTGGTTTAATCGTTTTAATAGTGGAGATTTGACCCTTGAAGATCGACCGCCCTCTCGATCGATATTGAGGCTACAAAGGAAGTCGTTGAAAACCAACCCAGTATCAGCACTCGTCGATTATCAATTCAATTCAATTCAAATATTTTATTTGCTTTGAACACAATTACATGCATGCAAATACAATTTTACTTAATTATTAACAATATCTAAATTATTATCGATCTCACTTGGACCTTTTAAACACACTATCGCTCGCCATAACCACTTAAAATCATTAGATACGACCTATAAAAGTTGTCGAATCGACATTATTTATGAGACTCCTCAATAGATACATTTTACAGAATAGAAGATGCGTTTTATGTAGATTGTAAGTCCAACCAAATATTAAGTTTTGTAGCCCTTTATTTTAGTTATGTGAACAGAACAAGAGAACATTTTTTTAGATCTTAAATACCCTCTTATTTACAAGCTTGATGTTGAAAGCCTAATTAAAACGACATAATTAAAGTGAAGACAAATATTTTCAAAGTTAAGGCCAACAATTTATTTATTAATGTCTTGTAAATTATATTTTTCATGGCAAGGCGAGAAGAAAAAGCAATTATGTCATGCTCTTTTAATTAAGTGTGGCGACAAGGATTATGAAATATGGACACGCTACAATCCTAAGACAAAATCGATTAATCTTTGTCAAGGGTCAGATACAGAAGGTGGTACTCCTGGACACGGCGCGGATAGTCAGGAGGTTCCTCTCTCTGTCGCCCTAACCACCGGTAGCTTAGGCCCCGCCTCGCTGCCGGCGGCACACTAGGTTAGGTTTTTATAATGATTTTATGTTTTGTAAGTGAATTTTTATATTTTACTTTTATAAAGATATTGTAAAAACCTAGCCTAAGGCGAAAAAGAAATAAAGAGAATAATAATAATAATGTCCTTAAGCTTAGAATTACGAGAACGCAAGTTCTTTCCGGAAACAGCAATACACATGGCAAATACATGATAAATATCCCGTTTCAAATCGTAATTCTAATGTAAATGACCATGTGAGCTTGAAATCTTATATTGTCCGTAAGCTTGTTTGCCACCGGCGTTATATAAAAAAATACGAAAGCTGTCACTCACATGTCTTGAAGATCGTCAAAAGCAAATTTGAACATATTATCAAAATCAAAACATTTATTCTGCAAATAGGCCTCAAGCGCACTTTTACAAGTCAAAATCTATCTAAGTACATCAAATAAAAATACTACAATAATTAATACTTAATACAACAATTATACTCATACTCATTTATTTATAATATTACATATCCGTGGGTTATTACATTGAGATGTATTGAATTACATGTTCATTTACTATTAAATTGCATAGAAATGCATGTAGATTGATATCGCAGAGCATGCCGTGACGGATATGTGGATAAGTAGGCTGTGATCTATAAAGAATAATATACAGGGGTTTGATATGTACAGGAAAGGGTATCTATACAATAGATAGGAGACACAGGAAGAAACGACAATAAAGAGATCTCTCAGGGACCGAAGTCCAATGAGAGTTGGTTGGAATTGATATTTATGCAAATGACTTAAGAAACTTCGATAGCGCGATGCAGAACATGTCAGATTTGACAGTTGACAGGAGTGACGCCACAGATATATCTGTCAGTAGCGTCGAAGGTTAAGCAGTATTGAGACAGGGCTATATTTAGCACGCTAAGGCGATTTCATGACTTAACGGGGCGGGATCGACAAGTGGTATTTAATTCAAAATTCAAAAACGAGCCTTGCGCATCCTTGACCGAAAACCGTTAGACCATCCCGCTAAAGAAATATTTAGACATCACAAGATCCTAACTTTACCAAGTGTATATATAGTAACTGCTTGTTCATACATACGAACTAACCTACATAACTATAAAACCTATGGGCAACCCACCCAAAGGGCTACGCGCAGGCGGCACTTGCTGGTGCCCCCGTGCCGGCGCCTGGCTAAGGCTCGCGCGGCACTCAGCGTTGCCGGGACTCACATATATAACTGTGTCCCTGAACATATAAAAGCATATGAAAGTGATGCCTTATTCACAAAAAAACTGAAGGCACTGCTTGTTGACCTTGCGTGCTACAACGTGAATGAGTTTCTTAATATTGAAAGATCATTGACCTAACAGTACATTAAACTATAATATGGTAAATTATTATAATTCATTAAACTATAATTAAACTAATATGTTAAATTGTAATAATTCATTAAACTATAATATGTTAAATTGTAACCGTTAAATTGTAAATTGTAACAGTATGAAAAATAAAATTCAAACCACCCCATGTAATTATAAAATTATGTATTTTTGAGTGACATGTAAATGAGATGTACATTTATCAATAAAGATCTGAATCTGAAAAAAAAAAAAAAAATTGTGCTTTGACACGTGCTTACTGATCATACGGAAGTTGCGGAAATTTCCTCCTAGTAGCTCGATTCCACTCACACCTCAGTTTCCCCAGCAGCTCGATTCGGTTGAAACTGCTCAATCAATCTGACTGGAGCGCAAACTCTTTGAGTGTTTAAAACCACCCGCGTTGGAAGTTTCTCCTGGTTTTTCCGGAGACGGTTTGGTGCAACCTGCTCTAAGTACTATTGGCTAAATTAAAACAATACTGAATCTAAAGATAGCCACCAGGTCAGCAAAATTTTATATGCCACCAGTATTATCTTCGTACATCACAGTACAGTAAACGAATGACGGTTTTAATTCACGCCTACTGTACAACGTAATGACTGTGTAACTTAATTAGTAGTGTCGCACTCATTTAACATCATTAGACAAAAATAGTAGGTTAGGTTAAGTAATCTCGCTCTTTTTACGTTGACGTACCAAAATGGTAAAAAGGAACCCATAGGCTCGGTTTTATAAAGATCCGGTAGACCTTATGTCGGTGTGTTACGTCAAAAAATGTACTGAGTTACTGAAATTTGATCTGACATTTAGTCAAACGGATCATTATAAAACCCGGCCTTATGGTTTCACTTTGTCACCGGTGTAAAGTTAGCGGCCAAAAGATTTATTTATTTATTTTATTTTATCCTTGTATACAGTAGTACATGTAGGTTACTTAGTTGCAGGGGTAATTAACAAAACAAATGTTGAATTTATGACATGAAATGCACAAGTAGGCAAGGATTCCTCCGTACTAGTTGGAACTGTATGACGGCAGGAAGCTCCACCACTCGGAATACACACAAGTCAAAGGCAAGACACTAATATTATATGATATACCTACCATAATAACAATATGAATTGTCCCTATTGATAGACTTTGTTAAGTCTTAACGTACAGTGCCTAATCGAAAACTTACATGAATAAGGCTTGAAGGATGTTTATACTGTATGTAGCATTGTGTTATATGAAAAAAGATGGCGGCAAGTTGTGAAGTTGGCGGCTAAATGTTGGCAGAAAATTAGCCGCCAACTTTAGGCCGCTAACTTCACACCGGTTTGTCTATCCTGTAATATCTCAAGAACTATTTATGTTATCGATTTGAAAATTGGAACAGTTCTAAAGAAGGACAACCAGATCCATAAAACATGTTTTTTAAATATATTTTTTATTTACTGTGAAAAATAACAGATAATAAATGGTTCGAAAGGGCTAGAGTTGCACATTCTAAAACACTTTTTTTATGTCGAATCAGGTTCGATTTATAAGGAAAAATGTAAAAAAAATACTGTTCCTGCCCCCCTTCCCCTTATCTCTGAAGTTTGCCAAGGAAAAATTATAAAATTATTAAATAACATTACTATCAATATATAGTTTACAGCAAAAATATAACTATAGGACTACTTAGTTTTTCTTTTTGTATCATCAAAAACATTTCTATACTAAGTTTGTAAATTAATCACCTTTGCATGTATTTCTATTTTATAAATTTCTACGCGATTATGCTGAAAGTACCTTCTTTCAAATAAAGAAAAAAAATAGAAATCGGTTCACTGACTGACTGTGTCTTCATAGGTCGGGCCTAATAAAGCAATAGCAGTGCGCGGTTGGAGAGTAGCCTGAAGAAAATCCAGGGAAAAACCTCTGACGCGACCACGCGTTTGGTTTGGAACACTGGAATACTGTAAGAGTTTGCGCTCCAGTGACATTCGTTAAGCGGTTTCAAGCGAATTTAAGGTGCGAGTGGAATCGAGCTATTGGGAGTTTTGTCACTAAACCTAGTCTAGCTGAGGAGAGTCCAGCAACAAACTCAGATAAACCCGACCTGGGTCGGACTGACTACCCGGTGTGCGGCGGTACCGGGTCGAATAGAGACTAGAATTATGTAATACCGACACAGTCGTCTGAAGCAAGTAACTGTCAATTTCAATAAGACATCAGCTCAAGCGGGATTTGCAAGCGACGATGTTAAAGTGCTAAAGAAAACTGAGCGGAGCGGAGAAACTAACGGAGAAGACAAGTGAATTGATCTAACAAGGGCATGTTTATACAATATTTATGTTACAAGAAAGAGCCTTTCATTCGAGAGGATCACCTAGCTGACAGCCAACTTCTGAATATATTACAGTTTCACGGTACATTAATTTGGTAGGATCAGCATAACAAAGAAGGAGGTAATTATAATTTCGGGGACGTTATTTTTAATTTCCGTCAGCAAGGTGTCTCTGTTTACCGAGTTGAATGCATTTTTACCCACGACGGAACGGAGAAGGTATATGCGTTTAGGGTGAGAGGTTGTTTGATTGTTTGTTTATTTGTTTGTGTGTGCACATCAATATCTTCGAAACGGCTTGACCGATTTATTAACGTCAATTTTGCCCAACACATCGCAGGATGCGTTGGAGAGGTAAGTACGTAAGGCATGGACGGCTGCATCACAACCTCCTTTAATGCCAAAACCAAGCTGGATGGGTTCAAAAAGAGGCTGTAACTTGGAAGCTATATATCTGACTGCAATTTTGGAGGCGAGACGTCGTAGAGTAGATCCAACAGCAATCGGTTTTACCGCTCCATCTTTTTTAGTAAGGGCGATGAGGTTTGCTCCATATAATATCGGTACAATTTCCGGGTGGACGTTACCTGTGTACATGGACAATAAAAAAAAAACAAATCATGGAATGTATTAAGTACTTTTATTAGGCGATAGAAGAAGCGCCCCTTCACCTTAAGCTTTACGCTCTCACCCTCGATACCGAAAGACTGTGACTTACTTTGTTGTTATTATTATTTAAATCCTATGCCACCTAGATAGAGAAGAGGGCGTCAAAGGGACTATTACATTAAAATATAAAATTCAAGTACCGTAAACCGGGGTTACTTTCATATTGAGGGGCGACGTTAAAAATTCAGTTTTTATGCCGTGTTTTACTTTTTTATTTAGTTAACCTTAAGTCAAGTCATAACTTCGTTAATTTCCTAACTATTTACCGACCTGATTCAAACTAGAAATACTGAGTGATGAATATATAAGTTTTTTATATGTATCAAAGTAGCCCCGTTTTCTCTTAAAGTCACCCCAATTTTCGGTACGTAGTTAGGTTTCTCCGCTATTTTCATACCACCACAATCGGTTTCGGTTCTTTGTCGGGTCAGTGACCTCAAAAGCTTATCCGGGCGTATCTTAACCCTTTGGGTATTCAAATATCTACTCCTTTGGAAGAGACGAGTTCATTTCAGAGGGTTTCTTTGTTGCCTTTTTGGTACGGAACCATAAATATAACTAATAGGGACGAAGGATATTTCATCCCTCATCACGATGAATTAATTTTCATTAGATCACAATCCTCCATTTGTAAAGGTTAGTACAGTAATCCTAAACTCGTGTTTGTGTCTTACAACATACACATTACCTTGAAATGTTGCGTACAAAATATTTCTTATAACAACTAAGGTAAACGTTCCAATGCTGGACACCTTAATGCCCAATAGATGACACTTATCCCTTATCCCATTTCCTTCCTAAAAAGTATCCTATGTCCTTTCCGAGATCTCAAACTACCTTTGTGCGTTTCATGTCCGTTTGACGGTTTAAACGTAAATACATAACAGCCATACGGTCAAGAAACGTGATAACACAACTACAGAATGTCCTGAAATCAAATTTCTTGACTGTACTCTCCTATTTGGATGCTGTTATGCGATGGCTGAGATACGCGTCATACTCGTGATCGGGTGCTGTTTGTGGAGTCCGGTCTGTTCATGCTTGCTAGAACATAGTGACTACGTTAATACTAGTGTCTTTTTATAGGGGATTGACGAGAGACATCATCCTGTTGTGGATTCGTTTTTACTATCAGTGACTTAGAGACCCTATACATCTCTAACAATATTAAATTAATTTTAATTTTGACGCTCAGAGACCATGTACATCTCTGGGATATTATATTAATTTCATTATACTCCTTGTTTAATCTTGAGACTTATACATCTCTAACTTTACTGATGTTGTAATATTTGTAATAGATAACTTTGCAAGTTTATCTTCACTGTATGACATTAATTTTGTTATAATTGTAAACTCGAAATTATTATTCCTTCTTGAACTGTAAATTAATATTTTGACATGAAAAATGTATTACTTATTATAATAATAGTCAGACTTTCTTAAATTGTAAATTAATATTTTGACATGTAAAAGTGCCCTTGTGGCTTATTTGCAGAATAAATGTTTGATTTTTGATTTTGTTTTTTTGAATAATGAACTAACCTAATAGGAAAATCTATAGTTGGTTGACACATTATTGCAAAACAGCGTCCATTTGAAATATTAGTATGGGTTACTCTTTTTATACTATTTACTACGCTTTCCAGAGGAAATATCTTTATATCATAGGATCTGGCGCCTTTCAGAGATTACAAACAAAGACTTAAGCAAAAAGGGCGAAAATGTCAAACATCTCAGAGGTGAGAATATTTTTCTCTCGCATTTGTGAGGGTTTTATTAACATTGGAACCTTGAAGAGAAAGACTAAGTTAAAAAACATACAACAATATTTTTTTTTATTGCTTTAGCTGATGACATGATATAGTCGAGCGCAAAATGTGTCACGAAAACTAATAATATCCTTCTTTCCTTCACTGCGAAGTAAATAAATAATAATAATAATAAATAAATATTTTTGGACAATCTTACACAAATCAAACTAGTCCCAAACTAAGCAAAGCTTGTACTATGGGTACCAAGTGGCGATATACATACTTATATAGATAAATAGATACTTAAATACATAGAAAACATCCATGACTCAGGAACAAATATTCGTGTTCATCACACAAATACATGCCCTGACCGGGATTCGAACCCGGGACCTCTAGCTTCGAAGGCAGGGTCACTACCAACTAGGCTAAAGCGGTCGTCAGTTCAGTTTATAATAAATAACACATTAGTTCAGTTTAGTTCAGTAGCTGAACAAATCCATCTACGACATAGATTGGGGTATTTCAGTCATTCATTCAATCATGGTGTCTATATTACTCTTGGAGCGAATGAGTAGTCAAATAAATGATTCAAGAACTGATCTCACTTAAGTATTGAACTATATATGAATCCATAACTGAACTAGTGAACGAAAGAGTGTAACCAGACGAAGTACGTCATTTAAATCATTCATTTGTGAACTACTCATATAAAAACTTAGTAACAACTTAACTTAGTAAAAAGCTACATAGTTACCTTATTAAACTCGTAAAATAAACTATTGTACCTAGATGTAGAATCATAATTTATATAAAGTTGCCTTGTTAAACTCATAAAATAATTTACTGTTAGAAGAGAGATGAGACTGATCGATCCCACAGTCAAACTGTGCAAACGGTTTTGTGGGTCTATGTACTTGTTTGTGTAGTATTATTATTTCTTAATAAATAAATAAATAAAATATAATAATATCTACGAGTAAACTAGGCTGCAAAATTGCATGGACAGTTATCGACCGTATTCCAGTAGTGTTACGGTTGAAACATATCCATCCAATTGTGCAGCTTATGCTATATATACTACACGCAAGGTTTTTATTTTTTACTTAAAAACCCATGGCCTTACCTTACCCTCTTACCCACTCACTCGCTTTTGGCAACTCTGGTTGCCAGGAATTTTATCACAAGGTAATAGAGTTCAACTTAAAATTCAAAACAAGCGAGAAGTTACAACACCTTGGATGACAGACTCGAAGAAGCTCGGCGTGCTCAACAGATCGAGACAGTATTTCACTCCGGCCCACCGCCTACAGCTGTACAAGGCGCAGGTTCGCCCACATATGGAATACTGCTCTCATCTGTGGGCAGGGGCACCCCAGTACCAGCTTCTCCATCTGGATCGCATTCAACGGAGAGCGGCTCGAATCGTCAGCTTGCCAGCGAATTTCAGAAGTCAGATCGGCTCGACTCCTTGGCATTGCGTAGAGATGTAGCCTCACTCTGAATTTTCTATAGCTTGTATCACGGGGAGTGCTCGGAGGATTTGTTCGGAATGATCCCTGCCGCATCTTTTCGCCAACGTCCTACGCGTCAGCATTTCCATCCTCACCACTTAGATCGTTGGCAGTCCACAACTGTGCGTTTCTCAAGAAATTTCCTACCTCGCACAACCAAACTATGGAATGAACTGTCGCCTGCGGTATTTCCGGACCGATATGACCTTCAAACCTTCAAGAAAAGAGCGTATTCCCTTCTGAAAGGCCGGCAACGCACTACTCATCTGGTGTTGCAGGTGTCTATGGGCGACGGTAATCGCTTACCATCAGGCGATCCGTCTGCTCGTTTGCCCCCTATAACATAAAAAAACAGAGTACCTACCCGCTATCCTAATCTGGCATCGCACGGGGTGGTGGAGCTTGTATGGAGAAATATTGAACAATAAAGTATTGAAACAAAAGTAGGTATACCAAACATAACTTCGCATAGAAGCTAGTTATTACTTCTTAACTGAAATTGCCTCAATTTGTATTGAAAACATCTCATTCTGATATAAGTGTGAACTTTCAGAAACATCTGGCTTGTAATTGTCTATAAAGTTTCTGGTGATGCGGTTCAAGGGAGTCTAATTCACTCAACGTATTGAGGAGTGCTGCACACGATGGGGTTTGGAAGAAAAAAAATTGCACCACCACTTTACATGTAGGGGGGTGCCCTATTAAAAAAAAAATTATGATGATATTCTACCGTTTTGTCGGCGTCATTGATATGTATACTCATGCGAAATTACAGCTTTCTAGTACTAACGGTTACTGATAAAAACGGGGGGCGGACGGACGGACATGGCGAAACTATAAGGGTTCCTTGTTTACTACGGAACCCTAAAAAGTATGAAACGAAAAACGAGCCAAGAAATACCACCCTCAAATGATTTACGTTCATAGCATTTTGATGTTAAGAGGACTTACAAGTTTTTTCAATGTTAAGAGGACTTACAAATTTAGAACACAAACAGTCACATGCACTTACTAAAATGTTATCATTTCAAATTAAAACAAAATTGATACCAATAAAGCGATTAAGGGATATGATGATTTTATTAAAGTTTTAGATAGTACTGCGTTTTTTTTATTTAATTGTGCGTATAATTCAAAGGAAAAAAACAGTTTGTAGCTTGAAAATGGTCGATATGGAGTGATGCTTGAAACGATATTTTTAGAATACAGCAGCAAGTCATTCGTTGATAGCGTTTTTTTGGCGTTTGCAACAGTGCCAAAATATCGGGAACTCACAAAAAATACTAATCATCATCATCATCATGCTAGCGTTATCCCGGTACAGTTGCATCCTACCGGGGTCCGAAGCGACTACCATCTGACCTTTCAACCCAAGGGGAAACCAGACCTTATTGGAATTGGGCTTGTCAAGTGAGTGGGCAACTTGACTGTCAAAAGTTCTCAAGCCGCCCGAAGGCCTCTAACTTGGCTTCACAAAAAATACTAATATACACGGTAAATATCCCGTTACTAATCGTAATTCTAATGTGAAATGACCATGTGAGCTCGAAATCTTATCCCCCGGCTTCGTCTGGATCTCTGTTATACTCGAATGAACAGTTATAATAAAACTAATGCTAGTATAATAAAACTAGTACGTTGAGTGAAATAGACCTAAAATTGTTCGTTAACAAACTTTTTGTTGGAAACCTGTTAGTTTTCCGTTTGCGAATATAAATTTACAAGAAATAAAAAGATGAACTTTGAAACTTCGCTACAACTTTCTTGCAGTATACACAGAAATTTAATAATTAGTTGGTGCTATCTAACAACTTGTCTTTTAGTTTTATGAGATAATTAGTAAATTTATTTCTAAATGGCTTATTTTTCGTTTGGTCTAAAAGTGACGATTTTTTAGCCTATATGGTGTCCCACTGCTGGGCAAAGGCATCCCCTCTTTTTCGCCACTCGACTCGGTCGTGCGCCTGCGCCCGCCAATCCGTACATAAAGTATCAAGGTCGTCCCGCCATCTCCATTTTGGTCTGCTTCTGCCTCGGGAGCCATCTTGTGGGATCCATTCAGTGGCTACTTAAAAAAAATTGACGAATATTCATAAATAAATGAAATGAATGAACTTTATTCTGCAAGTAGGCCGCAATGGTAATTTTACAAGTCACAAACTACTTGCGTTTCTCAAGAGACCACTGCCGCGAAGAAACGCGGAAATAATCTAGACATTGAATCATTAAAAACAAAAAGTGAACGAATCGAACATGGAGATATGTCCGACAAATGTTGAATCAATGTTTTTTTCGCGATATTACTTATTTTGTGAATTTTGTTTTGTAAAGTTGTCTAGTTATAAAATATTAATTGCAGTGATAAAATTGAAATGCGCTGTAAGATGATAAGAAGTGATGGGGTCCCAGAACGCAATTTTTTTATACAACGCCGGTGGCAAACAAGCTTACGATCCACCCGATGGTAAGCAGCCACCGCAGCCTATAGACGCCCACAACTCCAAAGGAGCCACGTACGCGTTACCGACCCTTTATACAATTTGAGGATGCACTGTGTTGACAATAGAAGGGACAAATTTAGGTCCCTCGCTCTCAACACAGTGCATCCTCGGGAGCTCTGGCAACCTTGCTCACCTCCAGGAACACAACACTACATACTTGTATAGTAGATAACGTTATTATGGCTGTGGTCTTCTGCAAGTCGGTGGTACTTCCCCAGTTGGGCTACTCCAAATTCGAGCAAGATGATATTTTGCTGTGCCCTACCTTTCTTAACTAAAATTATTTACTGAAATCGCGAAGCGTTTGGTTAACGTAACTGATGACCGAAGAGCTGGCGACTTCCTCGCACAACGTATCAGCATTGCGATACAGCGAGGAAATGCTGCCAGCATCCTCGGTACAATGCTCCAAGGGCCTGTTCCAGATTTAAGTTAGTTGTAATATTATAAAATTGGCTGGCAAATGGCTGTAATTCAATAAATGTTTATCTCTGTTAGAAATGAATGCATAAAGAACTGTTTAACATGATGCCCACGGCCGCTTTCTACCATCGCACCGCTCGCCGTCGGCATTCATCCTCACACCTTAGAACCGAAATGGTCGCGTACGGTACGGTTTCAGAGGAATTTCCTCCCACGGACGCTCCGGTTGTGGAATCAGCTCCCTGTCGAGGTTTTCCCGAGGGACTACAGTATGGGGTTCTTCAAGAAAGGAGTGCATAAATTTTTAAAGGGTCGGCAACGCGCATGCGACACCCCAGGAGTTGCAAGCGTCCATAGGCTACGATGACCGCTTACCATCAGGCGGGCCGTACGCTTGTTTACCACCGACGTGGTATAAAAAAAGAATGAAAATTTTATTAACACTATTGAAATAACTTCCATTGGTATAGTTGTTTCCTTAGCTGATTTCCCTGAGGTATTCCAGTACATTGATTACTACAGTAAAGATTTTTCAATTTGCACATTGAAAAGATAAGTCCCAATTTAATTTCAAAGAAATAATAGAGCACGAAATTCTTTTCCAAATAGTTAAATTTATGTTTCTGCTGCAAGGCTCGCGACTATACATCTATATGTCATCAGTTCGAATCCTACCATTGCCTTTACCATCAGTTTACATGACCGTTTAAAGAAATTTGAATTTAGTACATAAGTCATGTGATTTAGTTTTGTTCAGACTTTACTCACGACTTACAAAATTATTCACGCTGTGCAGGAATAGGTATCCGTTGGCAATAACTTAATATCTAATTAAGTCAACTTATTATTACTGTGGTCACCAAGCTGAAATAGTATAAATTGATACATAATAGTAGATTGTATGACAAGGGTCTAAAATGAGCCATATTACCACGAGATAGTTATTTTCCCGAACAAAGTGAGGGAAAATAGTTCGAGGGGTAATGTGGCTTTCAGACCAGAGTTATGCACTCTACTTTTCACTTCGATTGCGAGAAAATAAATAAACAAAGGTTAGCCATCCAAAATTAACAATTAATTCCAGGGCGAACTTACATGTAATTTGGCAGCATGTTTTTTTTCTAAACTGCTTTCATGCTTTGACACACAAAATAGACACCGCGGTTCGCGCGCAACATTCACGCGCAAAAAAGCTAACTCACCTTCCATTGAGCGCTTCAAAGCGTTGATCGAACGAACTAATCACTTTTTTAATTATTGTGAAATAGGGACTACTACGAACTTAATCTTTAGACTCTTTAGAGAAATGAATTCTGTTTTCTGATTGGTCGATTTTAGTAAAGCTGTATTCTGGTTTGTTAATACCCAATACCAAATATTTTTTAAAGAGTTAAATTAGTGTTTTGTGATTGGTGGATTTAATAGGTGAAGTATATTATGATTGGTCTAAATTGAATGTTTTGTAAATCATAAATATGTATTCATATTTTCACTAGGCGTTAAATGTACTACTTTAGCCCCGCTTGACAAGTCTAATATGACACACTTTTTGAGCATAAGAAGTGAAAACTTATGTTCGTTTTATCGGTAGTTTAATATAAGTAGATAAAACGATATATTCATTTGTTAACGTAATAGCGTGTTAGTCGTCGCTTTGATATCTTCTTTTGTCAATTTACGTACTCTAGGGCTTTTGAGTGTAAGTTGATAGATTCAGATTCAGATTCAGATTCATTTATTCACAATATAAGATTACAATATAAATTACATGTCAATTTACAGGAATCTCTATTGTGATCGTCAATAACATTAAATAAAACAAAATAAATTAAAAATCAATGAATAAAATAACAGTTAAATAATACAATGAGTATGATAAAATTCGCCTGAGAGGATCGTCATAAAATAATAATAATATAAAGATATATACTATATTTTTTGTGACTCATCGCGTAGATACGAGTATCTCATTTCGTTAAATAAAATACGCAAAATATGGATATATTCATATACTTTCACAGGCAATATCTCTAAAAGTTACGTAGATATCGAGTTGTCAATTTTTTTCCTACAAAACCAATGCCCTAGGAAGCCATTGCGATTAAAAAAAGTGTTAGCCGAGTTATCAAGTTCTTCACACCAGGCACGGATATATCGTCATATTTTTATCGATATCGAATCACTAGAACGTGCCTCAATTTAGCATTTGTCCGATTTGGCAATTTTTTTACGTTCATCTGTATTCACACCTCATTAACTAGTGGCTATGTGAGCTGTAGACCTCGTGAGTGAGTTTTTTTATCATTTCCAAAATCTGACATTATAAAAAAGATCAATTATGAATATCGAACTTGCTAACAAAATTTCACGAGAAGCGGTTAAAAAATGCGACCTTTATAGGACAACAAACCGAAAGTCGCCCGCAGAAACTTACAAAATCATTGAAAAAAAAATTGTTTTCGGAAATTTCCAAAAACCGTCTCGACAAAAAAATTCTATATAACTATCGAACCTGCTCACGAAATTTCACGAGAATCGGTTGAGAAATGCGACATGTAGACAAGAACAAACGGAAATCCGGACTTACGAAAGCATTTTTGTCGAAGCTGAAGCAGGGCTTCGTTTCACTCGGTCAACAAGAACATAGCACAGTAATTACGTAGCCAATATTAGTAGAGGCTAACAGCAGGCGGTCTTACAGTTAATAATATTGTTTTCTAGTCAAATTAGTTTAAGATTATGGCAGGGTAATACTTGTCCGTTTTGGTTATTTGTACTATTACTTACCTGTAAATTCTTCATGGACCCAACCGTATTACCAGTGGCTTAGGGCCGTTTAGGTAAAAGAACATAGCACAGTAATTATGTAGTCAATATTAGTAGAGGATAACAACAGGCGGTCTTACAGTTAGGAATATTTTTTTCTAGTCTACTTAGGGCAGGGTTAGTACGTGTTCGTTTCGGGTAATTGTACTATTACTTATATATTCTTCATGGACTCCCACTGAACTGTATCCCGCTTAGGGCCGTCTATTTATACCTTCGCCCTCTACGTCCATCACTCCGATAAGTCAATTAGAACCTAATGATCTGTCCGTGGCAGACCTGATATAGAGATTCTTTTGTTTGAGAAAGAAACGAAATATTCGTTAAAAGGAGGTAAAGTGAGGCTGAGTATATGTGGGTGAGTACTACTTATATAATTAATTACGAAATTGAGTGTCAAAATTAACTAGGAAAATTTAACACAGGTATTTTCAAAACTTAATTTTTGATTAGTATTATATACATGGAATGCCTCAAATTTGGACTTGCCATCAACCGTGAGAAGACGAAGATAATGATTGTGGACCGGGCTGACCAAAGTGGAAATAACATACAAGATCAGAAGGCGATGCGCCATCATCAGATCGGCGGTGGAGTAGCTGAGAAGGATTTGACTGACAGGAGGATTACCAAGAAGACGAAGGTCAGATTGATGAAATGCCTTGTTTTCCCAATCTTTCTCTATGGAACTTGGTTTCTGAAACTGCAGGATCGCCGTAAAATCGACTCATTGGAGATGTGGTGCTGGAGATGCCTCTTAAAAATTCCGTGGATGGCGTTTCGCACTAATGTGTCCATCCTCAAAGAGCTTCATATCAAAGATCGGCTTTCGTCAATTGTACAACTGTAAATACTGAAGTTCTTTCGTCACAACTCCATAAATGAAGATTCAATGGAGAGACTGATGATTAAGGGGCAAGTGGAAGGCAAGAGAGCACGTGGCCGATGACCAAGTCACTGGACTGACATGATTAAGAAAACCTAGTCGACCATGGTCCAATGTACTTGCGATGCTTCTAACAAGCAGAAATGGAAGTTTATTGCTAAGACAGATGTCCTCGAAAGCAAAACAACCCACCTAATATCGCTCCATGTACCTCGTCAGCGCAACCACGGCCAATCTGACAAGAGTGATCAACTAAGAAGAAGAGACATGGAATGAATTTGCTAGGACTTTCCTAAAGAAAAACAAACTTGCATCAATCCATCCATCTTGGTATTTCATTTTAGTTCCAAAGAATTCATCCATCTTGATGTTTCATTTTGATTAACCGAAAATATATTACGAAATATTAAACTTTTCGAGGATTTAGAACAAAATTATCTTTGACAAAAGATAAGTATTTAAATATTTCACGAATCGAGGAATATTTCTCGTCCCAGAGTCAGTGAAGACAAAATATATCGATTTGTCTACCCTTGGGAAATCACAAAGAATCTTTGCCAAACCTAATAAATTTAACAAACTCGAATCTCACCAACTGATACAGTTACAATTGGAGACATATTCCGTTACAATGGAATTCAAATTTCTCTAAAAGCAATTATCAAAACTTGACTATTGTTAACGGTAGGCAGCTGAAGGTAAAAGAGTTCGCCTTTTAAATAAATGAAAGTTACAGATTTCATCTAATTTTAGGATCGTCTAGAACTATTATGTAATTTATAAGAAGAACCTTAATTATGATGGTGGATATTGTTGAAACAATCGGTGTAACACTGAATTGCGAATAATAAATCTGCGATGAAAGTTAGTGCGACAGAATTTTATCGCGACAAATGTTAGTTCGAAAGCACTTGGTTGCGACAAATTATTAACCGACGAACAGAAATTCGATGCACGTTAATGTTTCATAAAAAAATTATTTGGCAAAAAAGGCCCAGAAAGACCTGATAAGGCAAAACCGACTCTAACGCGGATAGGTTAGAAGCAGGGATCGGATACCGGTATTTTCTCCATAGAAAAATACCGGTATTATTACGGTCACCGGTTCATTATTTCGTTTTTAATGGGACAATCTAATAATACGACGTTGTTACCTAAATACATGATTCAGCCCTACGTAAAGAGCAAAACATAATCCATCGACTGTCGCACTAACGTGCATCGAATTTCTGTTCGTCGGTTGTCGCAACCAAGTGCTTTCGAACTAACATTTGTCGCGATAAAATTCTGTCGCACTAACGTTCATCGCAGATTTATTATTCGCAATTCAGTTGCGGAGCCTGAAACAATCTGGTAATGTACAGTAAGCCCAAAAACCTATTCTAACATCTTTTCCTAAATGTGTTACTAATAAAGGCCAAAATTATTTAACCAATTGGCTGACTGTATACATGCTCAGTCTATATAACATGAAATAATGCATGGAACTTCAAAATGAAGCACTAAAGCGACCCAAACTGTCATGAATACTGAGTGCAACCGCGCCCCGGGGAGCGATGTGAACAAGTATACTGCTCTCTTGATTTTAGGTACAGGGATAAGTGTGTGAAAGCATTTTGAATAGAAAAAAAAAAAGTATTTCTATTATTTGGTTTATCACTACAAAGTATAAAACAAAGTCGCTTTCTCTGTCCCTATATCCCTATGTATGCTTAAATTTTTAACTACGCAACGGATTTTGATGCGGTTTTTTTTAATAGATAGAGTGATTGAAGAGGAAAGTTTATATGTATAATAACATCCATTAAATAGTGCACCCGTGCGAAGCCGGGGCGGGTCGCTAGTAAGGTATAATTATAAAATCACGGCTTATTCCCAAAAGGGAGATCACATGTCAAATTCTAAATTATGACATTTATTTAATTGTTATGTTGTTTGTGACTTTAGTGTTTTTTGTCTTTCGTGGCTTCTCGTGGTCCCAAGGGAAGAGCCAATGGCTAGCACTATGCTGATTTGGGGCCATTTCGTGGCTATTTTCTGTATTTTGGTGTTATGTTAATTTGTACTGTGTCTGTTCCACGAATAAATGTTTTTTCTTTCTTTCTTTCTTACATGTAACTTAATTAGGAACCGTTTTTATTCACTGTCGACCTTTCAAAATTCATATACCTGTTAAGAATCTCCGATTTAATAGGGATGTTGACTCAAAAATTTATTGGTATCTAAATTATATCCAAAAGAAAGAAGACATAAAACTATGCCAAATGGTGAAAATCCTATTAAAATATCTCAAAAAATAACGAAGCTACAACCGTTAGAATGTTGTTAATAAGAGTGAGAAAGCACTAATTTGTAGTGACGTCGCTGACTTAAAGCGCCATAGTAAATGAAGATCGTTCCATACAGAGGTGCGTTTTGCGAAAAAGGGACAGAACATGCCCCCACTTAAAACTTTGATGACTTGTAATTATGTAATTATTTATTTTTTTGAGTTACTTTTTTCGCTATTTGGTTGAGAATTTGATCCTTTTTCGAGAAAATTTGAAGTAGTTGAGTTTCTTACTTAGTGTCAACATCCCTATTACAAACTAAAGTTACGGGTGAATTCTGGTAGGCAGGTTATTTTAGCTACCTAGTCAGTGGCTCATGACCGGCAACGAAAACGGGGTAGGCCTAGATATAGACCGTGACCGGTATGCGTTTGTCAGGAAAGGGGGAAAAACCCTCAATAAGGACGCCTGGACAACATGGGGATCTTTTTCCAGCAGTAGGACAGTCATTAGGCTATTAAATATATTAAAATCATCATCAACATCCTAGCGTTGTCCCAGTTGCATCCTAAAGGATGCACGGGGTCCGCTGCCTAATCCCAAGAGTTGGCTTAGGCACTAGTTTTTACCCAAGCGACTGCCATCTGATCTTCCAAACCGAGGGAAAACCAGACCTTATTGGAATTAGGCCTGTCAAGTGAGTGGGCAACTTCCTCCCTTCAAGTAACGAGCGTATTCCCTTCTGAAAGGCCGGAAACGCACTTGCGACTCCTCTGGTGTTGCAGGTGTTTACGGGCGACGGTAATTGCTTACCATCAGGCGATCCGTCTGCTCGTTTGCCCCTATAACATAAAAAAAAAATTGACTGTTGGAAGTTCTCGAGCCGCCCGAAGGCCTCTAACTTGGCATAACGACTGCTATCATAGAGAGCAGCCGGGATCAGCGGCTTAACGTGGCTTCCAAAGCATGGGAGCGGTCAGTTAATAACCATTTAAAGCGGTCACCCATCCAATAACAGACCTGGGCCGACGTTGCTTAACCTCGCATACCGCACGCGATACGCGAGCGCCGCTGGGCCACGAGCGCTCTTAACTAAAAATATTAAAATAATTCAAGTTTATTGATTTTTGTAATTATTTAAGACAGATAGTAAGCCTAAAGTTGCAGTACATTGTTATATTATAGGAATGGGTGGGCTAACACTTTGGCAAAAAGACGGTTCACGATGTAGACTCTTACAACAGACCATTGGAAGACAGAAGGCCATACTAACCTGATGGCGCTTGCATAAATATGGATTACATGAAGAATTATTTTTCAATATAATTATCCGTCTTTTATACAACCACGGTGGCAAAGAGGCTGATGGCAGAGAAATGTGAACGCAACAATCTATATACATATAATAAAGCTGAAGAGGTTCGAAAGTCTGTACATAGAAGATATTAGCAAAAAAATCGATGGAGGGGTCTTAGAATCGATAACAGAACACATTACAACAGTTTTTAAAATTTGTGTCTGTTTGTCTGTCTGTTTATTTGTCTCACCATCACGCAAAAACTAGCCAATAGATTTCAATACAACCTTCACTAATACTTTTAATTGATCTTCGGACGGGTTATAGGCTATAAAAATCATACAGATTGGGGATGAAAGGGGGTGAAAAGAGGGGTTGAACTTTGTATGGGAAGTCCTTCAATTCGTGACATAAAGGCTTGAAAATTGGTAAGCATATAATTGGAAGCAAAATAAAAAGAATCTTATTCAAAAATTGTACAATAAACAGATATTATGTGAAAAAATGTAGGGTAAAAAAGGGGACTACCGACAAATAACCAAAAATCTCTCAACCCATAGTGACTGTTTGAAATTAGAGGTTTAATTATGTTAGTCAGTTGTTATCAACGTCAAACCAGTGCCTTGAACTTCGTCTACCTCTAATTGATATATCTTCGTTGTTCGAGTGGTCGAGTGTGATAATGGTGTCATCTGAGGGCCTACAAAATACAGCAAATTCCTACTATTCCCATTAATATTATAAATGTGAAAGTTCGGATGTTTAGATGTTTGGATATTTGTTACTCAATCACGCAAAAACGGCTGACCTGATTATGATGAAACTTGGTACACAACGAGTTTATAGCCTGGATTAACATATAGGATACTTTTTATCCCTTCAGCATCCCTCAAATAGATAAATTCGGGGGTGGAAGTTGAATTTCATAGATCCAGAATCATGTAGAATATTTACAATACCCGCTGACTTACGAAAATTCGACTCAGATGAACCAGTGTAAGTCTGAGCTCCAAATATGCACATAGTTGCCACGAATCGTAGGGTCAAGATACAGTAAGGACGTATCGTGAGGCGAGTGTAGACTTTTGTAAATTCACGATATTTGACGTTTGGCGTGTCAAAGACGTGCCATTAAATAGATGTCATTCGTTCAAGTCGAATCGAAGTTAATGTGGATTATTTACTACTTGCAGAATTCAATAATTTGAGTCTTATAGTTGCTAAGATAAAGTACGTATTTTCATGTAAAGTTTTTAGTTTTACCATCGTAGTTATAAACTGATAAATGTCGCTACCAATTGATTATGATGAGCTATTATTATGAAAGATTTCGGATCTTTGTCACTCTTAGAGCTTAATGATCTCAAAACCAAAGCGACTCATGTGAATGTGAATGTTTACCGCATTTCAGTACTTACCTGAAGTTCTATTCATTACTTACATGCATAATTGTAAGCAGTACCTAAATAACGCAAATCTATTATGTTTAGATTTGCGTTATTTAGTTACTGACTTACAGCCTTTAAAGTGCTTGCGTTTTAAATCAAAACTTGCTGACCCATTGAGCCTAAATAACTTTACTGTTTATAAAATTGGGGATTAAGTAGATTGACCGTAGAAGATTGTTGTCAGCATTGACTGACCAGCGCTTTGATATATGCCTGCATAAAAATTATAGAAATTCCACTCCAGTCTATTCTTTTTATTGAAAAAAAAAAATGGATGGTTGAGAAATGTAAAACAGTTTCTTTTTCTTGAACCTGACTGGCTTTACAGGCCGGGCCCAATAAAGCGATAGTGAGTGCGCGTTTGTTTGGAAAGTGGCCTGGGGAAAATCCAGGAGAAACCTCCAACGCGACCACACGGGGGGTTTAAACACTGCAATTGGAATACTCTAAGAGTATGCGCTCCAGTGAGATTGGTTGAGCGGCCTCAACCAAATCTGAGGTGTGGGTGGAATCAAACTACTGGTAGTTTTTTCGCTGTTTCACTAGACCAATCCTAGCTGAGAAGAGACCAGCTAGGAACTCAGCCAGGCCCGACCTGGGTCGGACTGAATCTACCCGGTATGCAGAGGTATCGGGATGAATAGGGACTATATGTGTCTGCGATATCGCGATCGTGTGGTGGACATCCCCGCCGGCAGGGTAATTTTGTGTCTATCCTAAGGACCCATAGAAACCGTTACAAATCTTTTTGGTTACTATAGGCCAGCTTATCCAAAATACTTATTCAATGTACTACTACTATACGTACGCAACATCGAACCATGACACCACTATGCTACATGGATTTGATGACGTAGTTTCTTAGCACACATTGTGTTTCGTTACGTAGTATAAGAAATCATAAAAAATATTTGTACGTAAATACTATATGGGATCGAGTCGACGGCGTTCTCGGGGCTGGAATGAAATGTGTATTTAACGTCTGAATTTCCTGGCCAGTACCCTTGACCAGTACCTATTGAAAAATGATATTACCCGTTTTGTTTCATTATCCGCCTATTACATCCTACTTCAAGACACATGCCTCCTTACATGAACAAGGGGGCCCATTTCACTTGCTAATATATTTATATGAATAAGAAACTTTGAAAGGTTTTAACTTTGAGACGTAAAAACGTTTCAGTACATTTTGAGTGAGTCAGTCAAAGTTAAGTAGTTTATAACCTAACCTGCAGAATATATCTACCAAGGGGAAGGAATAGTCAGTAGACGTTCACGCGAACGAAGTCGCGGGCAAAAGCTAGTATTAAATAAATGAAACCGATACCACTCTTATGCGTCACAACACAACACGACAGACAAATGTGAAAGCAGCTTATTGTGTTGACAGCTAGAGAGACAGAAGAGGCTGATGGCCTGCCTGATGTTCAGCACATACCGCAACCTGTGGACGCCTGCGACTCCAGAAGAGTTACAAGCGTCGCCGAACCTTTAAGTCGCATTCACAGTTGTCTGTCGTGATGTGTTGTGACGCATCAGAACGGTGTCGGATTCATATATTTAATATGGTTGCGTTCACATTTGATGCCGTATGTGTCAGAGAAATGTGAACGCAACAATATTAAATAAATGAAACCGATACCATTCTGATGCGTCACAGACTCACAACACAACACGACAGACAAATGCGAAAACAGCTTATTGTGTTGACAGCTAGAAATACACTCAGATATTGAAAGGAATGTAACCAAAATTGAGAATTATAAGTGCCAAATGTATTCTGTAGACCAGGGGTGGGCAAACTTTTTTCATGGCGGGCCAGTAAGCTTGAGAAATTTCGGAGGAGGGCCATAATTGCAGCAAAACTGCACTTTTGTATAAAACCGCTGCTCTGGTTTTTGGCTGAACCGTCAAAATATAATCATCGCGGGCCATGTACTAATTAATTCGATGTATCGGCGGCGGGCCGGATAAAATGCTTTCGCGGGCCGCAGTTGGCCCGCGGGCCGTACTTTGCCCACCACTGCTGTAGACACATTTTACAAATTCATTACTTTCGCAAACAAACTTTATAGTTGTTTCGTGAACTTTGCTGTCTGTAAAGTTTCCATATTAAATATGTATAATATATGTAAACGTAAACTGAAAGTCAATCCCGACAATCGCTATAAATAAAAAAAAAAACATTTGTATTGAACTGTTGCAAATTGGTGTTTATCTATCTAACAAATCGCCTCCAAGAGGTCAATTTGACTTAAATATATCGCGTATGCGAATTTTGTTCGCAATGATTTGATTTTCCACAGGAAAACATGGTGAGAATCTATGGAGAAATTAAAACTGTGTTAGGTTAGGGTAACATACCGCTGTCGTTCATAATTACGAAATTAATAGTAGATTGTGTCTCAGGGGCGCAAAATGATATATTTACGGCGAGGGCGGTATATTGAATTCTGTGTGAAGCGAAAGATTCTACAATAGAATCATGAGCGTAGCGAGGAATTCAAGTATTTACACCCAAAACGGAAATAATTTTGCTACCGTGTGACATACTGCTTTTCACACCGTCTATGAGGCCCGCTGCTAAAAACATGAAATATCTTACAAACAATTTTACCACAGAGTGTCACATACTGCTTTTCACACCAATGAGGAAAACAGTCATTGTTTCCCTCAAATAAGGGAAGAAAAGTACATCTTTGATCCCTCATTCGAAGGCAACAATAACTCTTTTCTGAATAGCAGGTGTGAAAAGTTTATTTTTACGATGATATTCAGTATTTTCTTCCAGAGCTACCAATGTATTTTTCAATATTTTGTCCTGTTATTTTTTTTGTTTCTCTTTTAGTCCACAGTATTTTTTTTGTAATGTTTTTATACATTATTTCTTCACACTGGAAACTCAAACTTTAGTATTTTCGTCAGATCTGAATGGACCTTGCTTTAATAATTGACAAAGTTGACTGAGTGAAACGAAGAACTACGTTTGACCTCGGGCAAAAATGTTTACATATGTCCGGCGGATTTTATTTATTACAAGGCTCACACAACAAATTACAGTCTATTACACAATTACATAAATAGCTTAAAGTCTAGATCTGGACTGTAATTCTTATATATGTGTGCACAGACAGATTAATAAGATAAATTACAAGTCAATCACTAGATGACATGATCATTGGTAAACTAACAAGAGTAGCGTATACAAATAAATGATGTATTTAAAATTATTGAGAAGTGTATATCTGCATATCTGCTTACATGACCATGGCATTGAATTTACTCCATATTTCCGGAGATCCGTCTATACAAATTTAGCGTCAACGCCAATTCTTGGGATAAGTTTTAATGCGGACCGCGAACCTTTTAGGGCACAACAAAAAGGGAAAACGCGATATGTTGGAATGCGAAGTGTCGGGTCAGATTAACCCTTTCGAACTCGAGGGAGATAAACAAAGGAAAAACGCCTCGGGCGCGACGCTACAACTTTCCATATCTAAGTTGCCCGACGCTTCTTGAAACATGGATGGTTATAAATCGCCGATAGATAGTCGAAGATTCGAGGACGAAGTAAAAAAACACGGCGAAGAAGTAGTTTGAAAATGTAACTATTTGAACGCCCATTAGGACATTTTTTTTGTTGAATGTTTTCTACCTTCGTGGCAAATAAGCATACGGCCCACCTGGTGATAAGCGTTACAGCAGAAGGGACAAATTAAGTCCCTGGTTCTCAACAAAGTGCATCCTCGGGAGCTCTGGCAATCTTGCTCTTCTCCAGGAACACAACACTACATACTTGTATAGTAGATAATGTTATTATGGCTGAGGTCTTCTTCATGGTGGAGGTGCTTCCCCAGTTGGGCTGCTTCAAATTCGAGCAAAATAACATTTTGCTGTGCCCTACCTCTCTTAAAGCTGCAACATCGCTGTTATAAAGGCTAAAAGCATTTAAAAATGTGGCCAAATTGCGTGATTAACAGCTGAATAGACATTTACTCAAATTTTATTCAAAATGAGTTAGTTACTTGGGCTGGTACTAGACTATTAGCATAAAATTGCTCTGCGGTTGTTCACAGTAAGTTTAAATTTTCATTACGTTTTAGACTGAATCGATTAAACAAACAACATCACACACACACGCACAAACACAGTTTAAAACAACACAACGTACAAAATTTTGATTAAACTCATAAACTTCTCAACACAAAACTAAAACCCTCATAACCTACTAAAAGTTAACTGGCAAAATAAAGAACATGCCTCCCTTGCTATACTGAAAACAAAGCATCCAGCAATCAACAACGAAAAACCAATCTTAACTCCCAAACAACAAAGCCGACTTTTAACTGACAACGTTGGGAGTGAAATCAGATTCACGTAAGGCTGTGTCGATTGATATTGACATCTACTACGTTCAAGACAAAGTCGTTTTTTGAATGGGTTGCTAAGAAGCCAGCTGCTTCAGAACGTTTTTCTGAAAATGTAGGTCGCAAAAGGGGTACAGAGTATTGCCATAGTTAAAAGGGCACTGAGTTAGTTCATGTTATAATACGAAATTGTGCTTTTTAAATTGGCAGTATTACACTTACGAATGTTTATTGAATACGCTGTATGTTATTATTTCAAAGGATTTATGCAAGTTGGTGTGTTAAAGGCTTATATCGTTTAAAAGGAGTAAGAAAACGTGAAGTTATTTTTTGACGCACTCGCTTTGAAATGAAATCTGAAAAAAAAACTATGATGTTTAACGTGTTAATAATAAACTTGAAATACTATTTCAAACTTACGGTTTAAAAGTAGTGGTTAGTTTTTATAGTAAACACAGCCTTATTACAATTTTTTTTTGACATGTTTCACAAAAACTCAAACGATCAGATTATAAATGAAATATTAAAGGGTTATCCTTTAATATTTCATTTATAATAATACCTATTATACTTTTTCATATTTGTGATAATCCACACCGAAAGGGACCTTATGGCGGCAGGCGCTTACGTTACAGCTATTCACTATTGTATTGGAACAGCGGCAATAAAGGCGTAAGTGCCGGCCGCCATAAGGTCCCTTTCAATATGGATTATCATATTTATTCATTTATAGCTTTAGTACAAGATCTATCATTTGGTGTAGTTTGGTACAATGCATCCTCAAATTTTATAAGGGTCGGCAATGCGTACGTGACTCCTTTGGAGTTGCGTTAACGACTTTAACGACCATACTAAACCCATTTAAAAATGCTTCACAACTTTTCAATCAAGTCCATCAGACGCCGAACTTGACACATTACCCTCTTTTATTTGAGGGTTTCACCACAAAAGGACCCTTTTATCAGTCCTTTCACATTCCAATCTAATCCTCACACGTATAATGATAAGTCCTAAAATACAGTAAGTCCGTAAACAATCACAGGTGCTTATTGTGGTTCACAAACACAGTTGATTGATGTTCTGCACCCATTTTTCGATTTACACCTTTCGAGGCTTATATCCAAACGAGTATAATCCGTACATTGCGATTTTCGATTGGAGATAATCCCCGTGCAGGGATTAAAAACACATTTAAATCGGAATTGTCATTTGGGCGCTACCACGGGACTTTAATCGAGGAAACGACTATCAGTTTTGTCCTATGAGAACTGCATTTAGGAAATTGGATAATGTTTCTGTTAATCTTTGACAGTCCAAAGCAACCATTTTAAAACATATATATTTATTTTTTTATGGTTCCGTACCCGAAGGTTAAAAAGGAACCCTATTGTAATTTATTGCCCATTGTTAATTATTATTTTGTTAAACGATCACGATATGATGATAAGTATATAAATAAAGGTGTTGTATTATATGAAACTTGTATAGTGAGATAAAATAAACTAAAGTCTAATACAAAAAAAAATGCAAAAAAAAACCCATTGACCTATGACTTACTTGAAATTTGGTGATAGTATTTATTATTACGTCTATTTTACGAACAAGCAATAATCAGATCTTTTATAAATTTTGATATTTCCTTATTTTCATAATTCATAATTCATTTATTTGCAACCATGGTACAGTACGGGTGTTACATTTTGTTTTGTTATCTCATGGACCCTGATAGGGCATAGCAAAATACTTCCTACGTAAAATTAAAATTTACGATCAATATAATACATTGAATAATTATGAAATAATTTTACCTAATACATTATCAAAATACATGTCACTTTAATTAATTAATGTCTAAAATATGAATATACCAGTTAAAATACAAAAGTTAAAAATACATATTATGGCATGTCAAATGGATTAATTTTTATTATTATTTTAAGGGATTACTATTTGGTTTTATTGTTAAAAAAATCGTGTAATGTATGATTAGGAAATTTCTTAACTTTGTCGTAAAATGTTTGTCCTCAATCTTTGATTTTATGTCGTCTCTAAGATTATTATATATTTTAACTGCCATGACGTATGGGTATTTTTCCTATTACACTCAACTAAATTTGGGTTTGATTCGGAACTATTAAATTTGGGTTCTAAATATGTGAAATAATTTAAGCAGTCTGTTGTACCTTTTTTTTTTTCGACAGGGGAAAATCCGTTATGGATACCTCCGCACTGTGGGGGCGGCGCGGTGGTTATGTCGGACTTGCACCGACTAAAAACCCCCCGCTTGTCCTCCTCAACCCATTTCGGGCGGCTCTGGGATCTCCTACGGAACGCGCCAGTGCCGCCCTAGAGTCCACTCATGTGGGTCCCGCTATGTTTTTATGACGATCGTAGCCCCCAACTACGACCGTCTACGACCCCGAGGACCCCCTTTTAATCGCCTTCTACGACAGGCAGAGGATACCGTAGCCATATTCTATGTCCGGGCTACAGGGCAGTCTGTTGTACCTACAGGACTGCAGAAAAATACAAATTCGGTTATATCGCTACAAAGGCGAACTTATTCATGTAAGACATCTCTTTCAGTTATTTGGAATGAAAATGAGTCAGTTTGTATTAAAATTCAATACAAAAAAGTATATAATTGAAATAATTAGCCCTATTTTTATCTCTTACAGCAGGTTAAAATTAAAGCCTTCAATCGGCCTTCAATCGGCCCAGTGTAGAGTGGGAGAATGAGATAGACAAACTTACACAGTGTACTAAAACTTTTCAATAAGGAAACTTATAGCTAAAACCAGAACTAAATAAATATATAACAACTAAACATATAATAAATACATGTTATAAATATATACGTATTTAAATTAATATATATAAATAAATATATATAGTATTCAACCAAATCACAAGTCGTCGTCAATAATTAATTATATGATTGATTGAGGTGTGCAATAAAGAGTATTTGTATTGTATTGTATTAGTTATGCCCCATTCTACCCCATCACGTGAATAGTACTGAAATAACAAATACATTTAAGCGAATAATATTAATATTCCGCTCATTTGCATACGAGTTATTTCCAATGTAAATTACTAGAGTAAGTTTCTCATTCACAAATGCGCCGAACCATGATTCTGATGATCCTTATGAACCTAAGGTAAGGACTATAATTGTTTTACTTGACTGCATTATTATATTCCAATTGTGGAATCATAATATTATATCAACTTTGAATTCAGAAGCATACAAATTAAGGTGATCATTAGGGTTTGCTCCCGGGAAATACCGGAACCGAAAATACCGGGATTTCCCGGAATTTTTAGACCAGCAAAGAACCGGGACTGCAAAATTGAAATCCCGGTACTTTCGGGATTTCGGGAAATCCATTTTTGCTCTATATTTTCTCAAATCTAGTTAAATTACACGAAGCAGCCGTTAAGCATAGAGGAGAAAAGTGCAATTCAAAGAAAACTATGTATTCCTCACCATTGAAACCAGTTCTGAGTCAGTGTCAGATAAGGATAACCGAATTTCAGCGGCTATTTAACTAAAATAGGTTTAATGAACGTTTATGCACAAGGCGGTTTATATATTTAGTAATTAAGTAACTGTAGGTAGGCAAAGGCATTGACATTCCTACAGTTGTTTTCTTTTAACAGTAAGTTTAGAATCAAAACTATTGCCTTTCTCGGTTTGTTTACCAATTATATGTAACATTAGTGCGGTCCAGAAAGTACCGAAAATACCGGGAAATCCCGGTTCCATTTCTAGCTGGTACCGAAAATCCTGGTTCTTGAAAACAGTTCTGCAATCCCTAGTGATCATTATCATGTCAGTAACGTATAATATCTGGAGGGTAAAAACATTACGTATTTTTGACGTTGCGCAGACAAACTGACTTGGTCATACGGGAATTTAGGTTCGCGTCTTTTCTGTGGACATACCAAAAGTTAAGGGCTAAATTCAAATTCAAATCAAATTCAAAATGATTTATTGCCAAAAAAGAAACAAAATGTGTACAGTACAACGGATCTCTTATAACATAACTTAAAATAGACACTTAAAATACATATTTATTTGTATTAGGTTGGGCAATGGGTGCTCGTCTCAGCATATGCAGGGCTTTAGGCCTTGCGCTGATTTTCAGACGAGTCCCTTCGACAGAGTTGGTCGTAACACTATGTCTAGGAGACAATAATTGGATTGCTAAACAACTACAAAGCTACAAAGCTTAATTTTGGATTGGACCAGTAACCCGCATAAACAGTGTCTCCGCTTCTATAAATCCCTGTGATAAAAACATAGCTAACATGCACATAAGCCGTTAAGTATTGTCCACAGGAGGGACGAATTTTGTTTTTACAACTAAGTATGACCCGACTAGGAAAAATAATTTTGTATTAAGCAGTACCGCTGCTAACGTAAACTACAAAATGCAAACAACTGCATTGCTTAATGCAAAGTTAATTTACTATCGGAACACTGCTGAGAAGAAACGCTGAAAGAAACTCGACAGTCAGTCATTTTCGCCAAAAATATGCTTATGATAACTTATAATGTACTAGCGACCCGCCCCGGCTTCGCACGGGTGCAATGCCGATGCATGTATTATACATATAAACCTTCCCCTTGAGTCACTCTATCTATTAAAAAAACCACATCAAAATCCGTTGCGTAGTTTTAAAGATTTAAGCATACATAGGGATATAGGGACATACGATCGCAATTTGGAGAGGTGCATGTTAATTCATTGTAATTTTATTTTTTATATTCAATTTAATTCTCGCACGCAAAGCACTCGTGAACGGGTGCTGTTTGTGGGGTCCGGTCTGTTCATGTTTGCAAGGACTAGTAACTTCGTACTAGTGTTCAGTGGAATTGACATGATGAGAGACTTCACTGTTCTCATTTGATTTTTTTAGACTGACGCTAAGAGACCTTATACTTTATTATTTTCATGTTGACGTGTTATAGATATAGCTCAAAACATTTTATTATGATTAGTGTACCTACTTTATTACCTTTTATCTTGACGCTTAGAGACCTTATACATCTCTAACAAATCTCGATTGTTATTAGTTTCTTAGTCTTATTTTTGACATGTAACACTACATTTAATTAATGATACTTTGATTATTGTATTATTTTTATTTGATGTACCTAGATAGATTTTGACTTGTAAAAGTGCCCTTGAGGCCTATTTGCAGAATAAATGTTTTGATTTTGATTTTGATTTTTGAATTTCATTCTATTCAATATCATTTTTTATTTTTATTTTTATTTAATAATTTTATAATACTATCTATGGACTTGTTTTGGAATAAATTATTTTCATTTCATAGGGACAGGGCCCGTGTGGTTGCCGGGTAAGAATTGCGCCACCCCATCTCTTCCCGTGGGTTTCGTAGGAGGCGAATAAGGGAAAATCGGAGGGTGGGCAGCAGCATCCTTCGATCATTACCACCATCAAACTGCGGTCGCCAACCCGCTTGCCAAGCGTGGCGACTATGGCAAATCCCCCCCAAGGGAAAAATAAATTGGGGGAGGCCTATGTTCAGCAGTGGACGTCTTTCGGCTGAAATGATGATAGGGACAGAGAAAGCGACTTTGTTTTATACTATGTAGTGATGCTTATTATGATAAAACGAGGAAAAAATAACAATAGGTATTTACAATGTGTATTCATATTTCAGCTATCGTTAATATCTATATTGTTTCCTCGTTTGGATAACACGGCTTTTCAAATAATTGGATATTTTTGATAGATCGCCCTTAACGACAAGGAACGCGTTTATTGGAATGCTGTTAGATTTTCTTGAGAATTGAAGAGAAGTTATATAATAAAAAAATCGTTGAAAGTATTTACTAATGCCTCAATTTTTTTCAGAATTTTAAACTTTATAGTTTGGAAATTAGAGGGGGGGGGGGGACACTTTCTATGACTTTGACAGTTAATATCTCACCAACGGTTGACTTAAATGGGCAAGTTTTTAGAAACCTACATGTCATTTTTAAATGCCTATCCATCGATACCCCACACGACTATGTGCGATGATTTTTTTTTTCATCCACCGGTTACATATATGGAGTGCCCCCCTAATTTAATGTTTTTTTTGTAATTTCACACCACTTTTATGTAGCGGTTCATAGAATACACCTTCCTACCAAACATAATTGTAGTGCTTATTGTCTCCGAGTAAATCGACTGTGACATACGGACGGACGGATGGACGGATGGACGGACGGACGGACGGATGGACGGACGGACCGACAGACGGACAGACATGACGAATCTATAAGGGTTCCGTTTTTGCCATTTTGGCTACGGAACCCTAAAAAACCTGTAACACTATTTTAACTATTAAGGGTGAGTTCCATTAGTAACAGCTACGGCTATTCCATTTAATTCACAGCGCTTTTATCAGACGAGCGAATCCAGTGCTTATCGCCCAGCACATCTCTTTCAGTAGCGAGCTGCATTAAAAATTATATTATACTTATATTGAGATATCCGGTATGAATTACAATGTTTTATCAGACACTGTAAGGGCACAGGACACGTGTGGTGCCGAGTTAGAATACCACTTCCCTCTTTCTTCTTGAAAAAATGACACCTCGCCGAGTTTCTTACGTCGGTTCTTCTCGATGCAGAGGTTTATTTTATGAACCGGTGGTAGTTTATAGACATTCATAAGTGCATGTAACATGCCTAAATTGAAGAATAAATGATTTCATTTCATTTCTTCCCGTGGGTGTCATAAGAGTCGACTATGGGAACCGAGTTGTTGTTAGTGTGTTCACACAACTCACGCCTGTATTCTCAAAAGGGGTAGGCAGAGCACATGAAATTTAATTCCAGTGCCACATTTAGCTATTGTAGGTTTCAATATCCTAGAATTCTCGCATTCCCTTGCCTACATATTTTAGAAATTGCATTATTTGTAAAATTGAATCCTGAACAATTTGGAAATTTCTCAAGTTATAGACTTCATCACCAAAGCCCCAAAAAAAAGCCCCAAAAGTAGCTGCCCCATCAAAAACGAGGCATTTGTCGAAAAATATATTAGGCATGGCCCCAAACATATTCAACAAATTACCGATTGCCATAAGAGATAAAAGTTGCAAAGAATTTTAAAACTCTTTAAACAATTTTTTTAATACAAAAGGCTTATTATTCTGTAAATTAATTAATTAATTTATTTATTTTATTTGGAGATCCAACAGCTATTATATAAGATTACACAATCAAGTAGATACAGATAGCCAATTATAGGAACTCACAGGTACTGCCATGATACTTAACTAATAGATACCAATATTACGCGCTAACGTAACCGCACATGCAACAAAAACAACAAAAAAAGGGAAATAATCTGTTACAAATTAAGGGTTTAGAATTAAAACTTTGCCAAAACTGGAATTCTCATAACTAACGAAACTAATTTATTAGTAGGTACATTGTGAAACATACATAACGAGGATAGTTTGGGCAGCAGCAAAACACTACTGAGCACCAACTCAATGAGGACAAGGATAAAAACAAGAACGATAGTAAGAAGCTAACACGCTCACTGCAAGCACTCAAAATACTGCTGCACTATATTACGTCTCACGCTAGGAAGTCCACAGTTGAATACATCAATATCTAGTCCAATAGGCAACTCATTTAGGTTACGACTGGCGCGCGTTAAGAAACTATTCTGTCTATATTTGGAAGATGCATTTTAGATTGCAATTGGGGGATGATACCTTTTAGAACGAGTGGGGGCCTTGAAGCTAAGTTTACTTAGTAGGTCAGGGCAATCAATTATGCCATTAGTTAAGTTAAGGAGATATGTTATGATGTCTGCTATTTCACGACATTTTTGTAAAGGGATAAGGTGATGCTGCTTACATATCTTAAGATAGTTGGAAGATCTGTAGGGACATTTTAATTTAATATTTAAATGACTGTGTAATGTAATATAATGTAATGTAATGATATATCTAGACTAAGTTAGACTAAGAAACTCGTTGTATGCCGTAAGGTGGAACATAGTTGAACATTGTCAATCCCAACATCCTGTATACCTATGTTTCACAATAAATATTCTGATTCTGACTCTGATTCTGATATAATTGCTAAATGTGGCACTGGAATTAAATTCCATGTGCTCTGCCTACCTCTTCTGGGAATACAGCGTGAGTTTATGTGAGTTATGTTTATAAGTTGTCTTACTTTCCTTACCGCGTCTCTACATTTAAATGAGTGCTCCCTGGCCCCAATTTCACCAAAGCTGACAGGCGCGACCATTGTCAAAAAACATTACAATTGTTGTTGGTGAAACAGTTTTCACATGAAAATTGTCGATTTGTCAGCCTACATATGTCAAATACGTACGTATGTCAACTTGGTGAAATAGAGGCCTGATTGGTTTAAAATGCAATGCTTCCTGAATTTAAATTTTCTACATGTAAAAAAATACAAAGTTGAGTCTATATTTTTCCTTTTTTGACTCAGCCTACTAAAACAACGCATTAAGTTAATATGATGGAAATTTATTTCATCTGAAATCTGCCAAAAGGTCATTGTTTATTGTTAAGCCATTCATGGCTTTAGCAGTTCATCAATTTAAAACTGCGCTAAATTATTTGGAACTTTAATAAAAAAAAATTGTCAGCTCATACATTTATACTTCAAAATTGACAGTAAAGATAAGTAAATCTATCTACCGTTAGTACTTACATAAAGTTACGTGATTCGCCAGCTCACAAAATTAAATAGAATCGGTTGAGAATATGCGATCCATAGAGGAAACAAACCGAAATTCGCCCTCAGAAGATTACAAAGTCATTGAAAATAGTATTTTTTGGAAATTTCCAAATACTACTTCGATTAAAAAATATATAATTACCGAACATGCTCACAAAAATTCACGAGAATCGTTTGAGGAATGCGTCATGTAGAGGAGAAGAACGGGAAATCTGTAAATCCGGAATTCACACATACGAAAGCATTTTTGTCGGAGCTGAAGTAGAGAACTTCGTTTCACTCGGTCAAGTAATAAATGATAAAACTTTGTGGTAGATGTTCAACAGGCAACACTTCAAAATACTGATTCTCCAAAACATGTTAATTACGACATCTTTCATAGCTTACGCCAAACGTTGTATATACAAGCGAAGTAATCACTTTACTAAATAAGAACGCCATCTATGAGACTGAACTAAAACCACGATGTTTTAGTACCATGGGGGGGTGGAAAATACAGATGCTCAAAGAAAATTGCTTTCATGCGAAGATGAAGCGGTGGTTAGTTGCGTAACAAAGTAACAGATGGCGTTAGGATTTACAAAACGCTTTTCAGATGCGTTGTAGGTACAAACTAGCAAAAGCGCCATTGCGGTCTATTTATTTCATGTAATAAAATTTTGTGGTGGTATAACTAAAAGTTATAGATGCGATGTAGGAACTAACTTGCAAAGGTCCTAATGTAGTCTATTTATTACATTTACAAAAAAATGGTTTTGGTGGGTTTAGCTAGAAGTCTACTTAGAATTTATAAGTAAAATATATTTTGTTAATTTATGTACTAAATGAAATAAATTAACTTTATTCTGCAAGTAGGCCGCAAAGGCACGTTTACAAATCAAAAACTATTAGCGTTTCTCATGAGACCACTGCCGAGAAGAAACGCCGAAAGAAACTCGACAGTCAGTCATTTTCTCCAAAATATGCTATACTAATACAATTTACCAAATAAAAGCTGAGTTAATTGGTTATTTCATCCTTTTTTATTATTAAAAGATACAGTTCAGTAACACGGTGCATTATACAGTAGTTAATTATTATCATAATACACATTTCTGTCAGTTCGTGTTGGACCAATTATTTTATATTTCCACACAGCAAGTACTTAATTTTTTTCTCCGTAAACTTTACGTTGAAGCATAAAATATTTTTCCAAGAAATAACTCCTAAGTACATTGTTATAAGAAACCCGACTAAATAACCAAGTAACTCTCTCGATTAGTCCAAAAATCTGGGGTAAGCTGGAATTTTTATTTGAGCCTTTACTTAATGTAGTGGAATACGATAGAACCGGCGGGACATAACGAGAACAGAGACATAGATTAAAGATGGTACAATACAGATATACCATGCTAATAAAATAGCCGCTGCAAAGTCAAATCGGAGAGAAAGAAAGAAAGAAAGAAAGAAAAACATTTATTCGTGGCACAGACACAGTACAAATTAACATAACACCAAAATACAGAAAATAGCCACGAAATGGCCCCAAATCAGCATAGTGCTAGCCATTGGCTAGCGCTGGTCTTCCTTTGGGACCACGAGAAGCCACGAAAGACAAAAAACACTAAAGTCACAAACAACATAACAATTAAATAAATGTCATAATTTACAATTTAAACAGACAAGAACAGACAATCATGAACGCGACCTTAAACAATCTTTAAATATCTGTGGTCTGTCACAAGTCGCAACTAGCGCCAGCGGACAACCACTAAAACAGTGACAGAGAGCGGCTCGAATCGTCGGCTGCCAGCGTATTTCTGATCGGCTCGACTCCTTGGCATTGCGTAGAGATGTAGCTTTACTCTGCATTTTCTATCGCTTGTATCACGGGGAGTGTTCGGAGGAATTGTTCGACATGATCCCTGCCGCATCTTTTTGGCATCGTCCTACGCGTCAGCATTTCCATCCACACCATTTAGATGGTTGGCAGTCCAAAACTGTGCGTTTCTTAAGAAATTTTCTGCCTCGCACAACCAAACTATGGAATGAAAAATGAAAATATCCGGACCGATATGACCTTCAAATCTTCAAGAAAAGAGCATATTCTGAAAGGCCGGCAACGCACTTGCGACTCCTCTGGTGTTACAGGTGTTTATGGGCGACGGTAATTGCTTACCATCAGGCGATCTGTTTGCTCGTTTGCCCCCTATAACATAAAAAAAGTTAAAAACATTTTGTTAGGTAGATATGTTTGGTAATAGTATAGGTGTTTATAAAAAAAACAATTACGAATATATTAAGACACAAAAACTGATGATATATTATTTAATGTGAAATTTAATTTAATTTAGATGTTAAATAGACTGCATCTGCTTGCATACACATATTTAGTGTTTGTCACTTTTTTAATTTTTTCATGTTGTTATCGTCGACACCGAAAGTCCTTAAGACTGACGGTGCTATGAATATCTCCGAACGATAAACTCATATAATATAATATGTGATAAATGGTGTAGGTCAGACATATTGGAACCGTTATTACAATAAAATAGTATAAGTACCCTTTGTAGTGACTGTTTGTTTAGCCAAATAAAAGAAAAAAATGTATATATATTGAGGTGATTATTTAATTAAATTTGAGAAATAAGAAATATTTATTCGAGACAAAGACAACAATTAACACAGCAAAATAGAATATAAAAATAAACAAAAAAGTTGTGTTATCTCGAAACGGTACCATCTCAGCATAATGCGGGCAATCGCCATCGCTGGTCTTCCGATGGGACCGTCGAGTGAGTGACTAAATTTGAAAGCTATTACTAATTTTTAATTATATTTTACAAGCGTTTATTTACAGCTATTATTTCATACTAATTCAAACTTACTCGAGATATATCATGGACAGAGCTTCACACCAACGTATTCTAAAGAACTCGGAATTGTTCCGTGTCTCTCAATTAGACGGAACACCCGTAGAACATCTTTATAGTGTATCGACGGATACGATGTTTTTTTGAACAGCCTTCAATATGCTGTCGGCCTCAATTTTCGATTTCGGCATAGCGTTTTTCACACCGAATGCTCTAGCTGTAAACTAAGCTATGACGTTGTAATACCCGAAGTCATAACGGGTCCCACTGGCCTTCTGTAATAGGTATACGGCTTTGCTGCGAGCGCAACACAGAACAGCCGTGCCTATAAAATTTATACTTATTTTGAAACTTATGTTTGAGCTGTAAAGCTCAAATTTGTTTACGTCTCTCGAGTTATCGTACAGGGAATCCATTTCATTAAAAGGATGTTTCGATGTTTTCTTCTGCTACGTGATTTAGTTAAGTATTATATAAAGGTGTACAAAAATATCTGTTAATGTTTTAATGTTGATACGTGTAACTATACTTGACGACCGGTTTAGCCTAGTGGGTAGTGCACCTGCCTGTGAAGCTGACGGTCCTGGGTTCGAATCCCGGTCAGGGCAAATATTTGTGTGATGAGCATGAATATTTGTGTCTGAGTCTTGGATGTTTTCTATGTATTTAAGTATATCTATTAAATATATCGTCGTCTAGTACCCATAACACAAGCCTTCTTGAGCTTACTGTGGGGCTAGTTCGATTTGTGTAAGATTGTCCTCTAATATTTATTTTATTTATATTTATACTTTTAATGAGCTCTGATGCTCTGGTACTCGTATAAGTTTTTTCGAAACAAAACACAAACGAACGCGTTTGCGTTTAGTCTCAATTTGTATGGCAACACGAGCAGCGTCTCTGGTGGCCAACTATTTTTTAGGGTTCCGTAGCCAAATTGGCAAAAATAGATTATAGATTCGTCATGTCTGTCCGTCCGTCCGTATGTCACAGCCGATTTACTCGGAGACTACAATTATGAAATTTGGTAAGAAGGTGTATTCTATGAACCGCTACATAAAAGTGACGTGAAATAACAAAAAAATATTAAATGGGGGGGGGGGGCACTCCATACATGTAACCGGTGGATGAAAAAAGAAATTCAACGCACATAGTCACCCACAGGCCCACAGGGTATCGATGAATAGTTCAAGTTCGGTTCGTGTAAGATTGACCCTTATATTTCAACAGTATACCTCTCATACAAACGACAATTTTACAATACAATACATAGTAGTGTATACAGCAGTTTTATTAAAATGTTTTATCTGAAATTGGTTCTAATCTGTGGTTAATCTGTAAAAGTAAGCTGTAACTTAATCGAGAAATAATGTTCAGGATCAGCTAAATGAAGTTTTTGGTTCCGTGTTCCGCTGATTCGATATAAATCGTACTGATTATGGAGGCAACGTTATTATTTTGCTATAATCTGTCAGCTACTTATACAGAGTATAAGTACAGTACGGTTTCACACTCACGGACCCGGACGACGTAATCACAGCGTCCAGCGAAAGACGGAACGCTGCGCTTAAGGCGTCCAACTCAGAGGGCATACTCCGAACTTCGTATCTTGCCGTCCCTTTCACTCATAGAGTGTATAACACGAGAGTGAAGGGACGGCACGATACGAAGTTCGGATTTCTAAGTTCGTAGTAGACCCTCACACACTTAGAAATTCTCGCCGGCGGGGACGTCCACCGCGCGATCGCGACAACACAGACACGTATAGTCCGTATGCGTCACGGTACCGCATATCAGGATAGAATCAGTCCGAACCAGGTCGGGCCTAGCTGAGTTTCACCCTCACTCTTCTCAGCTAGGCTAAGCTGGGTTTAGTGAACCATGCAGCGACCAAACTCCCTCACACCTCAGATTCGGTTGAAGCCGCTCAACCAATCTCACTGAAGCGCAAACTCTTAGGGTAATCCAAAGTCTAAACCGCACCCGTGGTCCCCCCGTGGTTTCCCATGGATTTTCCCCAGGCCACTCTCCAACCACGCACTCCTATCGCTTTATTGGGCCCGGCCTACAAAGCCACTGTCAGGTTCAAGAAGTCAGCCCTGTCAAGGTGGTCGTGTCGGAGGTTTCCCATGGATTTTCCCCAGGCCACTCTCCAACCACGCACTCCAATCGCTTTATTGGGCCCGGTCTACAAAGCCACTGTCAGGTTCAAGAAGTCAGCCCTGTCAAGGTGGTCGTGTCGGAGGTTTCCCATGGATTTTCCCCAGGCCACTCTCCAACCACGCACTCCAATCGCTTTATTGGGCCCGGTCTACAAAGCCACTGTCAGGTTCAAGAAGTCAGCCCTGTCAAGGTACTCGTGTCGGAGGTTCCCCAGGCCACTCTCCAACCACGCACTCCTATCGCTTTATTGGGCCCGGCCTACAAAGCCACTGTCAGGTTCAAGACGTCAGCCCTGTCAAGGTGGTCGTGTCGGAGGTTCCCCATGGATTTTCCCCAGGCCACTCTCCAACCGCGCACTCCTATCGCTTTATTGGGCCCGGCCTACAAAGCCAGTATCAGGTTCAAGAAGTCAGCCCTGTCAAGGTGGTCGTGTCGGAGGTTCCCCATGGATTTTCCCCAGGCCACTCTCCAACCACGCACTCCTATCGCTTTATTGGACCCGGTCTACAAAGCTACTGTCAGGTTCAAGAAGTCAGCCCTGTCAAGGTGGTCGTGTCGGAGGTTTCCCATGGATTTTCCCGAGGCTACTCCAACTGCGCAGCCTATCGCTTTGTTGAGTCTTCATAAAAATATGAAGTTGCCGGTTAGGTTCCGGCCCCGGCGCGATATAGAGGCGTGGGTTTCGCAGCTCCTCCACGCCATCTAGCGCCTTCAGCCACCGTTCGAACTCCCTCCTGTTTTCTTCTGGTACCGGCGCGGGGTTGGCTTTCCAATTGGGGCGCAGGATTTAAAGGTGCCCAAGGTTTGAATTATGTAGGGGTTGATTTTCTCTTTCTAAAAATACAACCCCCAGCCCGCGTAGACGCGTAGTTTTTTTTAACGACATTTAAGTGTAGGTACGTGAAACGGAACGCAAAATGATTTTTTTTTTATTTGGTACTCAGTATGGTGAAACGGAATGTATTCCGCCGTTTTGATAGTTTGACATTTACAATTAATGTGTTATTAATAATATAATAAACGTTTGACATTTTTTCAAAATAATATCTTTTAGTTTCACGTACACTTAAATGTTAAAAAAATAAGGTCTCCGAGGGCTGGGGGTTGTATTTTTAGAAAGATAACAACAGACCCTACATAATTCAACCCTTGGGCACCCTTAACTCCTGCGCCCCAATTGTAAATTTTTCCCCCGGCGCGTCTCATTCAATCTTCAAACTCCAAAGTTTCTATAACTGTAATTTTGCTGTTATCGTATATGCGACTACCTAACGGATCACGAATGGTCATTAGCTTGGTAGGTGCCCTCTTAAATTATTTTCAATCCAGCGGAACCCTAATCATTTTTGAATAGAGATTCTCTTACGTAAATGTTAAAGCAGAATATCGAACGAAATAAGAGCATAATGCCAGAGTCGTACTTGAAGTATTTTATCTGTGCCTTTACCATCAGTTTACATGACCGTACTCGCTAGCGACTGCGTGAAAATATGTATGGGTAAAAGTACAGCGCCTCTGGCGGTTACGCAATAGAACTAAGAATCGGCATACTAAATCGTTTACGCAGTCGCTAGCGAGTACGGTCATGCAAAGTCATGGTAAAAGCACTGTAGTCGTTGAAAACTTGTACGATGTACCTACCGAGCATATACTCGTAGTAGCGTGTAATCCACTCAGCATAACCTAGTTTACTATTATATTGGCTACATTTTCCAAGTATTTTACCTGTAGTAAGTCGTTGAAAAATATATATTTATAAAATGTACGATTTTCGAATACAGAGCATGTAGTAGCGTGTAATCCACTCGGCATAACTTACTTTACTATATGTTGGCTACATTTTCGGTCTCTATTTCACAATTCTATTTGAAACTTCCTAAAATCTAGCAACTGGATGAATCTGACAAACTAACTTATCACAGACTCGTAAATTTTTGAAACTCAATAATATATTAAGTATTTGTCTTCTGTCAATAATATATATATGTAGGTAGATTTACATATCGTTTTATTACAAACTAAAACTTGAAACAAACATAAAAAAACACAATTAAAAAATAAAGTTAAATAATATATCACTAACCTTATTCCTCAGAGAATCTGCAAGTTGAAGTGGCAGTGGGCGGGCCACATTGCTCGTAGAACCGATAACCGTTGGGGAAGAAAGGTTCTCGAGTGGCGACCTCGCACGGGAAGACGGAGCGTTGGACGGCCTCCCACTAGGTGGACTGATGACTTGGTCAAGGCAGCGGGGAGTCGCTGGATGCGGGTGGCTCGCGACCGTGTGCTGTGGCGCTCCTTGGGGGAGGCCTATATCCAGCAGTGGATGTCTTCCGGATGAATGATGATGATGAACCTTATTAAACTAACGAAACCTATAACTAAACTATAAAAAGAAGATGCCCCCCAAGTCCCCATCACTAGCTATAGTGCCCAGAAGGCTGGCAGTGTTTCCTCTTTGGATTGCTAGGCTAATCCTCTGGCCAAACTAGTTGCCAGCCCTCTTTACATATCTATCTATTTATGTAAGTTTATGGTGCTTCTTATAGTCATAGTTAGTATTATTATGTCGTTTATACTCTATTTTTGTGCTTCACCTACTCAAGTAATTTAAATTTTCTAGCTTCGTATCTTCTTCCCAAAGGTTGTCTGGAAGAGATCGCTTGTTAGCGATAAGACCGCCTCTCGTCTACCACTGGTACGTGTAATTTAATTTCTGTTTTTCTTTTAATATACTCCGTTTGGTGGCAATATATTGTATTGTATTTGTGTACAATCTTACACAAATCCACCTAGTCGACCTAGTCCCAAACTAAGCAAAGCTTGTACTATGGGTACTAGGCGACGATATACATACTTATAGATACAAAAATACATAAGTAGAAAACATTCAAAACTCACGAACAAATACTCGTGCTCATCACACAAATAAATGCACTCAGCTAAGGGTTTGTAGGAAATGTTCATACAATGATGGGTAGGTACAAGTCCATGTAGCGTTTCAACCCTTCCCGTGGCTAAGCAAATATTTATCAGATAATCTATCAAAACACTACACTACCCCTTTTGCGAATACATGCATGAGTTTATGTACGTGTGTGGGATTTTGGAAAGCCTCTTAACAGAAATCGATAGCAAGCAATACTTGGTTTTATTTCAGTATTAAACACCTTTTTTTAATAATGCACTTAGCCACGCACTCTTTCGTTCCTGTGTGTGTGTGTGTATGCGTGTGTGCGTGCGTGCGTGTGTGCGTGCGTGCGTGCGTGTGTGTTTATATTATCAAATTATGATATACGCACAATTTGTTCAGAGATAAATCATAAAATTTCACAAATTAAGAACAGTATAGACGCGTGAAATGTATACAAATTAATTGTTATAGGTACAGCATTGTTTATCAAATTCTTGTACGGATAGTCTTTACAATCTAGGAATCTCTACTAATACCTAATTCTCTGCGTTTCAAAGTGCAACTTATAAGCTCCCATATGACGTAAAGTTGGACTTGGATCCGATCCCTAGTTCGGCTAAGCTTTTGCCAATACGTGCAGAACTTTGCATCGAGTTTTGAAAGCTGTGTGATATGCTTATACTTTTTGTATAGTGGAAGTCAAATACTCGTATATGGTGAATATATAATACGATTTTTTTTATACAACGCTGGTGGCAAACAAGCGAACGGTCCACCTGATGGTAAGCGGCCGCCGCAGCCTATAGACGCCCGCAACTCCAAAGAAGTCATGTGCGCCGACCCTTTATAAGATTTTTAGAAGTTATTAAGTTGAAATAGTTTCATCTTATAGTTCTGCATCTTATAGTCTTGTAGTCTTATAGTTCTTGTAGTTCTGCGTGATAGAATTCGGAATGAAGCTATCCGTAGCAGAACTAGGGTCACCGACATAGCCTTCAAAATTGCGAGACTTAAGTGCCAGTGGGCAGGGCACATTGCTCGCAGGACTGACGGTCGATGGGGCCAGAAACTGCTTGAGTGGCGTCCACGCACCGGAAGACGAGCTGTCGGTAGGCCTCCGACGAGGTGGAGTGATGACCTGGTGAAGGTCGTGGGAATCCGGTGGAAACGAACGGCACAGGACCGGTCTAAATGGCGAGCCTTGGGGGAGGCCTATGTTCAGCAGTGGACGTCTTTCGGCTGAAATGATGATGATGATGATGATGAGTTTCATCTTCATCATCAGCCCTGGGTTACGCGCAGGATTCCTCCAAAGATGAAGGGGAACAGGCATTAGTCTCCACGCAGGCCCAGTGCGGTTTAGGGACTAGAATAGTTTTTGTGTGCAGTAAGTACAACATGTAGCACCTAAAATTAATATTATATAGGTGTGACTTTTCTTTTTCTACAAAGCTATCGATAAACTACAAATAATCTTTAAAATTGCGCAATCTAGATAAAATCTACCAGCCAGAGGTCATCATTCTTGGAAAATATTAAAAAGAAAACTCCCATTAGTTTTAGATATGTTAAAGTATAATGAAACGGGCCACTCATATCTTTAAGGTCAAATATCCCTCAACGTGTTTCAAACAGAAACGCGGTTGTTAATCTTTCCCGGGTAATCGATAGTGCGATTCGGAAATCGACGTGAACTATATAACTTGATATAACGCCATCTAGGTGGTTATTCGATCAACCTTTGTCATCGATGCTTTTGAGAAATAACGCGCAACTACGATGCTAATTGTGTATGTTAATCATTTATGCATATAAAAAAATTACATAAACTGTTTACAATAAATGTAGTAAGCAATTAATTTGCGATTCGCATAAAAATACTAATTACTACAGGTAATTGTTTACATTTTTCTGTTATCTTTTAACAACGTGATCCACAAACATGGTCTCGCCGGAAGACCAGCGCTGGCTTGTGGGTCAGCATTGTGCTGAGGCGGGACCATTTCGTGGCAATTTTATTAGTTAATAGTTAAATATGTATTATCTTGTCTGGTTCTATGTCACGAATAAATTATTTTCATTTCATTTCATTATTACGTATATTTTACCAACAAATTCTAAAGTACTGTTAAATTCGATTTTTTCATTAAAATTTCCTTATTTTTCCTATTAAAAGCGAGATAATTTTGCAGTTGGTTAGAAATCCTAATTGTGTAAAGTACGACACGCACTTCGCCGGATTTATTTCACTAATGTCAACAGAAAAGACGAAGACATCACCCTGATATTATCTTAATGGGTATACTTTAGTAACAATATACTATACAATAATAAATTGTCAAAGCAAACCTTTTATACGAACCGTTTCATCGTTTCCAATCTTTGTTATACATGAAAGGGGTCTATTTTTATCAGCATTCTTTTATTCTATAAATCTAATGGGTAATGTAAACATTAGTGATGGGACACGCTGGGTTGTCATGGATAAAATTATTTTTATTGGGTTTCTACAGTGTGGATGAAGTGTTCGATCATGTTTAAAGTATTTGCATTCCTATTTGCATTATTTGACATATTATGACTGACGTTTGTAGAGATGTAACTAATACAAATCACAGACTTACTAAACACGACAAGCAAATAATAATACCACTACGGAGTGAGATGGTCATATGCAACTTTGTGTAAGAGCGACAGAGAGTTACATTTCGTTTGTTGTCCCTGTCATAGTTTCACTTTTTTTTGTCGAGCACAACTTATTTTATATGACAGTTCTGTTGTGCCCAATTGCGTCAGACAAGCGATTACCCACTCGAGTTAAGGAGGTAAACTGGCAGCCATTTTAAACCAATTCTCAATTTATCTGCATAAGACCTTTCTGTCACTCTTGGCGGCACGCGTATAGGATCTCTATAGAAATATTTATACTCTAAGACCCAAATCGACTGTCACAGCCAGCAGTTACGATTGGATGGCACCTAGACTGGGGTATCGAATTGTGACGTTTAAGTTTTTCTATTTGAGATTTAAATAAAGCTAGAATTATATGGTTTTTAAATTTTTTTGTATGAAATATTTTTTATGAAATTATAATAAATCTAATAATACTTTGTTGCAACTTCATATCGATTTAGTTAGACTATACTAACCGCGCATGTGCAAAATGCTAAAGCGGCAAGGCACTGGCTGAATCTGCATTCAGCCAAGCATGTTAGTGAATATTTACAATTTATTTATAGATAAAAAATTTAATCTAAAATGATTAATCAAGTAACACGTTTAATGAAGTATTCATAGTTATATTCCTTTTATAAGAATTTAAATATATATAATTGACTAATTTTTAAAACTTTTCTCAAATAACACATTCTGTTTGCGTCGGGCTGACGACGGAGATAATAATTAAAAAATAATTGAAAAGATTGATTGATTTTTAATTTTGAATGTTCTACCTCAGACCAATGACTGTTTTGCCAATTTGTACTTAGAATAGTTAAGAAAAGGCAGGAAGACGTCAAATCTGTAAGCAAATAATATGTGTTGTAAGTGTAAAAATCGTGAAAGTTGTAATCAATACACCTTATAAATAATAAGTAATTTAGTATATAGGTATTTGTAACATAGAATCAAAATCAAAATAATCAAAATCAAACATTTATTCTGCAAATAGGCCACAAGGGCGCTTTTACATGTCAAAATATTAATTTACAATTAAAAAAAGTCTGACTGTAATAAGTAATACATTTTTCAAATAATAATAAAGAAGAATAGTGTATCTGTACTGCATTGTATTGTATCGTACCTCCGATTTTGTGTTGTGTTAAAACTCAGCCAGGCATCCAAGCTGTCTCCTCCCTACTGTGCGCGCAAACGCACTCTGATTGTATTTAGCGAGGTTTAACTAAGCGAGAGTTCTTTTGTCACGTTGCGCATACAAATACATCTGTGACATGTTGTCTAATGACTAGATCCCGTTATCTTGTCGCACAGAAATTGTTTTTTAGTAGAGCGTGAATGCTTTTTTATCGACTATGTCGAATGTCGATACTGTGTCACTGATAATTTCAAAGAGGTGTCACTAGGTACTACTTATTACTTTTATATAAAAATATATATAATAATAAAAGAAGAAATAAAAGTCTAGGGTGTTCGTTAGGATTTATCATAGTTTTTCCACAATAATTACAATAAACTTTACACTATTGTACAACATCAGTGTAACTATGGGTTATATAGGGATTTTCGTGATGACAAGTTCCACATTGGGCGGCAACTGTAAATCTTGATGCATATACATGCGAAGGACGCACTGACCAGCCCCACACCATTAACAATTGCTTTTTAAAAGTTGCTGGTAATGGTAATACAATAAGTTTTCATTAAAATTGACCATAAACTTAAAAGGTGAAAATTCAATTGCATTATATAAACATCGATATCAAGAAGGTCGATAAAAAAAATCCACGCTCTACTGAAAAACAATTTCTGTGCGATAAGATAACGGGGTCTACTAATGACGAACAAAACATGTGATGGAAAAACTGTGTGAACTAGATACAATGAAATACACACGAATCTTCACGCTAGTAAAGTATTTGGTTTGGACCATGCATTTATGTCTATTAGATAGTCCTCAACCGTATAATTAAATAAATAAAAATAAATAAAATTAATAAATATTTGTGGACAATCTTACACAAATCAACCTAGTCCCAAACTAAGCAAAGCTTGTACTATGGGTACTAAGCGACGATATACATACTTATATAGATAAACAGATATTTAAATACATAGAAAACATCCAAGACAACAAATATTCGTGGTCATCACACAAATAAATGCCCTGACCGGGATTCGAACCCGGGACCTCCAGCTTCATAGGCAGGGTCACTACCAACTAGGCTAAAGCGGTCGTCAAATAATTTAAATTAAGACTTTGATGTCAAGATTTTTTAAGAGCTGGAAAGGGTAAATTCAAAATTGCATCCGGTAACTTATTATAATAAAAACCGGCCAAGTGCGTGTCGGGCCACGCACAGTGTAGTTACCCGTCCATCACGTCACCGGTCATATTATGCGGAATTACGGACCCGTAGAAGGGTTTTTACTGATCTTAGTACTGATGATGTACTTTTTTGAGATGTTCTGTTGAATACATATTTTTCCCTTTACGGTAATGTCTACTTAGCTGTGATAGTTTTCCTTTTAAATTCATCGTATATACTACTACCATGATTTTTTTCACATGCCTAGTAGCCACCGTTTAGCTGGCAGAGGGGGACACTTGACCATAGCAAAAATTAACACTTCAAAGCTTAATATCACGTCAACCGATTCTTGAATCAAAAAATGCTTTTAGAAACCTTATAATATTTTTGAATGAGCTATATATAGGCAACGATACCCCACACGATGAAGTTTGGAAGAAATAAAAATTCCACCAACACTTTACATGTAGGGGAGGTACCCTAAAAAAAATTTTTTTTATGATTTTATTCTACCGTTTTATTGGCGTCATTGATATGTATACTCATACCAAATTACAGCTTTCTAGTACTAACGGTTACTGAGAAAAGCGGGGCACGGACGGACGGACACGGCGAAACTATAAGGGTTCCTTGTTTACTACGGAACCTTAAAAACGGACACATTGACCTACAAAAACTTGTATACTTTAGGGACACGAAACATATTATCAGCGTCAAAATGAAAATAGTCGTTCTGTAGATCGTACTGTATGTGTTTTATCGATTTTTTGTCTCTTTTCGTTATACGAGCGATACGTGCAAAGGTCTTGGTACCTACTAACTCAATATAGTTCTTGCCTTGCCACCTCAAATGTTCGTGACTCGAATACCGATGTTACCAACATATTTATGCGGCTGACAATACGTATAGCTAATTTAATAATGTGTGGGAATGCGACATGTCTGACTATATTCGTAAGTTTGTCGTGTTTTTGATATGGAATAGGGATTATGACTCATTTCACAATTTATAAACCATTATTATCACAATAATAAGTAAATTACACAAAATTAAAATCATAACATGATATAAGACTATAGAGATTCTGAATATGGTTATTTTTTAGAGACCATGTACATCTCTGGGATATTATATTAATTTCATTATACTCCTGGTTTAATCTTGAGACCTTATATATCTCTAACATTATTGATGTTGTAATATTTATACTAAATAACTTTGCAAGTTTATCTTCACTGTATGTCATTAATTTTGTTATAAAACTCGAAATTATTATTCTTTCTTAAATTGAAAATTAATATTTTGACACGTAAAAGTGCCCTTGTGGTGTGTATTTTCGTAGCTACACAACAAAACAAAGATACTTATCTAATAAAGACTCATAGACTGATTTGATTTCAGGATTTTGAACTATAACAAAGGGCTTCTTAAACCAGAATTTACATGTGCGAGATTCGCATTCAATAAATAAATAAAATTATAAAATCCTACAGTCCCAAATTAAGCAAAGCTTGTACTACAGGGATCGGATACCGGTATTTTCTCCATAGTAATACCGGTATTATTACGATCACCGGTTCATTATTTCGTTTGTAATGGGACAATCTAATAATACGACGTTGTTACCTAAATACATGATTCGGCCCTACGTAAAGAGCAAAAAATAATCCAAAATATTGGGCTAATTCAGGGTTTTTTTAAAATACCGGTATCGGTCCCTGTTGTACTAGCGGTAGTATTTAGGCGACAATATTGTATATACTTATATAGATAAACAGATACTTAAATACATTTACTCACAAATAAATCAAATATAAATACAACAAATAATTAAAAACGAAACTTAACCTATTCTAATCTAATAACCCACCCCGAGTCATTCCTGGTGCAAAGGTGCCCAAAACGCTTGCAGCGTTGCCGCGTTGGACTGCAATGGACAACCTTTGTGAGTAAATGTGTAATCCTAATAGGTATTATGGATTGACAAAATTACAAAGTGGAGTCCTAATCTGCGGAGTGGTAAACAAAAAAAACTTTTTCTCATTTATATATGCTAATGAATAGTATATATTTTATGATACTATGCAAATTCAGAGACATAAGTAATGAATTAACTTAAATACATAGAACCATTCGTTTATTGTTTATCTATATTTTCTTTCACACAAACCATAACTGTCCAGCAGCAACAATAAATTTGAACCTTATTTTCAAACGACGGAAGTTTCGTTTCGTTTCATATTACGTTGCAATCCAGGAATTGATATTGATTTAAAACCCAGGAGTTTGTTTTGTTAACAATACAACTAGGAATTAAGTTTATTTAATCCCTAGGGTTCCCTAGGGTTATAGGAAATAAAATACTGTGGTTTAAAGTAAGTCCGGGAGTCGGATCTTGAAATAGTAATATTTTTCCTAAACAATAATAATAATAAAAAAGAAAGAAGAAAGAAAAATCGTTTATTTGGTGTAAACAAAGTGGAACACAAAAAAAAGAAAGAAATAACAAAAGTGGGTATAAGTATTGAATTCGAGTACAAAAATAGGATTTCGAAATAGTACTTGAACATAATAAAATAGCTAAAAATACTTAAATATTAACATATTGCTGTAAAAGGTGGGTAAGACAGTGGTGAAAACCATTTTTTCATACAATTGGTGAGACATCCAAGAACCACTGAGTTACTCGATTTATGGATATTACATTTCATTAATAACTAAAATTATCGGCAGTGATACTGCAATTAAAACCTCTTTCTAAATAAAAATACAAAAATATGGAGTGAGGGCCAAGTATTCCAAAATCTGCAATAAAAAAAAGTGTCTGAAAATTATGTACATGAAAAAGTAGAATGGCCCTGTTATTGAGACGCACAACTGAAAACTGATAATTCAACATAAACATACTAAATGGAAAAGTCTTACACAAATACTCTTCGAGTTTTAATACAATACCCAACGCTCCTTAGAGCATCCCTTTTAAAGAATAATAGGATTACTTGAATACGAAATTAATATAAACACGCTCAAAGAAACAAACTTGGCACCATGTCGCTCCAACGCAGGCGATATTTACGTTAGTACTACAGTTTTTTTATAAAAACGACAAGGTTCTCACATATTGCTCAGAACTGTACAACGTGACTTTTATTTAAATAGTAATAAAGTCCAAATTCAGTTGTATGTTAGTTTAAATGTCTTCTCTTACCGTCATGCGTTATAATAATGAAGAAAAATCCTTATGTCGTTGTGATAAGAGTGCTTTTAGCGTAGCGTAGGTCCCATCTCAGGCTCAGTAATCGAGTCTTCAATTCCAGTTGAAACATGTGTCAGATGGTTTGAGTACATTATCGTTTTCGTAAGTACTTGAGTGACGTATGTATACCTACATGTTTAATGAGCAGTTAGGTAGGTAGAGTCACACAATTTTATTTGGGACCCACGGGACTATTCAATGTTTATTACAATATTATTTCTTCCTATTCGCGATTCTGCACAATAAAATACGGCTGCGTGGAATTCATATTGCGCAGAATCGCGAAAGGAAAAAATTATATTGTAATGGCTGTGAAGAATAACGCCTGTGATAAAATTCGGTTGCGTGGAATTCATATTGTGCAGAATCGTGAATAGGACGAAACAATATTCATATTGTGCAGATTCGCGATAGGAAGGAACAAGATTGTACTAGCTATGAAGAATAACGCTTGTGATACAATTCGGCAGTGTAGAATTCATATTGTGCAGAATAGTGAATAGGACGAAACAATATTCATATTCGTCAAGATAAAAAGTATTAAGATACACTAATCATAATAAAATATTGTGAGATATCTAAGCGTCAACATGAAAATAATAAAATTTAATACAACATGAAAATGATTTTTTTAAGTAAGTATGTGTATTAAGAGAGTTTAATAAATATGTAGCTCATTTCGTCGTTTGACAAGTCAAAATATTGGCTCGTCTCATAAATAATGTCGGTTCGACAACTTTTATAGGTCGTATCTAATGATTTTAAGTGGCTTTAGAAGGTCCAAGTGAGACCGATAATCGACCAGTGCTGGTACTGGGTTGGTTTTCAACGGCTTCCTCTGTAGCCTTAATATCGATCCAGAGGGCGGTCGATCTTCAAACTACCACTCCACTCCACTATTAAAATGATTAAACCAACGCTGTGCCATCCGTTCATTTAACACGTCTCCCCCTTCAACTTCACATGATTTTCTTGCTGCCGCGGCTGCTTTAATTTTTTTGTTTCCAATAATGTCTCAACAATACACGAATTTCGTATTTGTCGCTTTCCATAAATTTTATTATCAAAACGTGTTACGCCGTCAATTAACAAACAGTATGACTCAAATAAAGTACAACAATTGCATTCTTTATAGAACTAGAGAATTGTTTTAACACATGCATAAATAGTGGTGTAGTATTTTTAGTTATGAAACCTGATATTACTTATGGGACTTCAGTAATTATGACGGAAAAATTTCGTAACTTAAGTGAAATTTAACATCATACGTTTCCTTCAGTGACATTAAAAATGTTTCTAGAGCTAACATATGTCGCAGCTTAGTACAATGAAACGATTCAGATATTACGCATAATGAGTCATGGTAGATATAATTATGGTATGTTTCCTTTTTGAAAAAAACATTACATATTTTAAAAAATGTCTCAGAAAATTAATAACGTCTTCACCAAACTTACCATCGCTTTTATTTAAGCTAACATTGTAAAGTCGCAAAAGAAATACTTGCACAAAAGGCTGATTGGTCTGCATTATTTAATAATGTTAATTTCTTAACATTTTTGCGAAGGGATGGAGTATAATGTATTATTTAAGTAGCATGTTGAACAAGTGCGGAAAAAAATGTTCGATTTTTTTGAGAGACGGGCACAATATAGAAAGGTTATTCAGTCAGATTTGGAGCAGTCCAATTAGGGAAGCAGCACTAACCAAACCTTCCAGGAGACCGTAGCAATATTTAATCATCATCATCCTAGCGTTATCCTGGTACAGTTGCATCCTGAAGGATGCCCGGGGTCCGCTACCTAATACCAAGATTTAGTGTAGTCAACAGTTTTACGGAAGCGACTGCCATCTGACCTTCCACCCGAAGGGAAAAAACCAGAACTTATTGGAATTGGTCTTGTCAAGTGAGTGGGCAACTTGACTGTTAGAAGTTCTCAAGCCGCCCGAAGGCCTCTAAATTGGCTTAACGACTGTCATACTTAGACAGCAGCCGGGATCAACGGCTTAATGTGCCTTCCAAAGCACGGCAGCAAGCGCAGCAATATTTAATAACACCAGTACCGTAAACTGGGGTAACTTTAGGAAAAAACGGGCCTACATTGATACATATAAAAAACTTATATACTCATCACTAAGTATTTATAGTTTGATTCAGTTTAGTAAATAGTTAGGAAATTAACGAAGATATAACTTGACTCAAGAATATTCAACACTCAACAAGGCGTACCTTAGTAATACATTTTGAGTTAAATTATGTTCAAAATGTATTCCACGTATGTCCTACTTAAATTAGTAGTGTTGTAACCATCATATACATCAACTATTACAATTTTAACCACAAAATAATATTTAATTATCAACAGGATATTATAAGAGTCTCGGACCCTAAGATGAAATTAAAAGAAATAAGATTAGATTTTTTTAAACTGTCATAACTGTGTACATTGTGGTGGTGTGGATGTGTGCTGTTGTGGGTGGTGGTGACTTGGTGAGTAAAATTATTTAAAAAATCGTCACCACTAGGGATCGCCACAATAGCTTAGCTAGTTCAGATCAACATATGGACACAAAGATTTAGATATTATTGGTACAAAATATTTTCGAGATGCCTATTGGTTTTGCATAATTGTGTAATTTTTTTAAAAGAAATCGATGTTTTTTTTTTAATTTATTTAGGCAACAAACAGTCACATTTTGGTACTTATCTTCAAAGTAAAAACATTTTAGTAATAGACCTCGAGTGCCATAACTTAAAATTAATATTAACTACTGTAATATTACTGTTATTGTTTTACTGCAATATTGTATATTGAGACATTCAAACAAAATGCAAATTGTTAATGAATTAAACAAACTGAAACTACATCTAGGATTTTAGTATCCGTGAGCACCGCTTGTTTTCACGCCATATCCTTACTTCAAATGAAGATGTTTAAAGTGAATGCTGAGAGCTTTACATTGCAGTGGCGGAAATATGTTTCAAACTAGTTTACAGAAGACGCTTTGCCATCTGAATGGTTATGCAGATGGTAACATAATCACACAAGTTGCACATTACAGAAAACAGCAGCCAAATGCAGTTTTCTCAGGTGAACCATGATTGTGGAAATATAATAATTAAATAAATACTGTAGACGACATACACAAATCGATGAAACAAATGGATCGATATGCCCGGTCTGTTCATGCTTGCTAGGACATAGTGACTACGTTAATATTAGTGTCTTTTTATAGGGGATTGACGAGAGACATCATCGTGTTGTGGATTCGTTTTTAATATCAGTGACTTAGAGACCATATTCTTTTAAATTGTCTTAAATGTAATTTATAATGAAGTCTTGTATTGTGTAATAAATGAAATCTAAATCTAAATCATCTCTCAATATTAAATTAATTTTAATTTTGACGCTCAGAGACCATGTACATCTCTGGGATATTATATTAATTTCTTTATACTCCTTGTTTAATTAATCTTGAGGCCTTAAATATACATCTTTAACTTTACTGATGTTGTAATATTTGTAATAGATAACTTTGCAAGTTTATCTTCACTGTATGACATTAATTTTGTTATAATTGTAAACTCGAAATTATTATTCCTTTTTGAACTGTAAATTAATATTTTGACATGAAAAATGTATTACGTATTATAGTCAGACTTTCTTAAATTGTAAATTAATATTTTGACATGTAAAAGTGCCCTTGTGGCCTATTTGCAGAATAAATGTTATAGAATATGTATGTGTTTTTATACAGGGTGTAACAAAACTCACTATTTATTTTGTTTAAGGGCATATTCGGTATCGTATTCTGATTAGGAAAAAGTATAAAAAATATTAGACGCGAAAATATTTTTTTTCTATGGGGCACCTGCTAAGGGACAAAAATTTATTACATCAAAAAAATATTCTTCTACTTTTTCCTAATCAGAATACGATACCGAATATGCCCTTAAACGGATCCTCACTATTTTTGTTACACTCTATATTTAAGTATACATAATTTATTCTGACTACTCTACTGTTTATTCTTTATATTAGTTTAAAATATACGTGTTATTCCACTCCTCTGGTTTTATACTTGCGCTACCTGCTGTTAATTTTTCTTTATTTTTAATCTCCTGCTACCCAAAGGTTTTCTGGAAGAGATCGCTCTTTAGCGATAAGACCGCCTGTTGTTACCTAGTTCTTAAGGATTATCTGTCATATTCTCTCTATGTTGATTGTTGGTGCAATAAAGAATATTTATTATTATAAATCGACCTAGTTCAAACTAAGCAAAGCTTGTATGGGTTGTAGTGTAGGCAACGATATAAATACTTATAAAGATAAATATACAGAAAATATTCGAGACTCAGGTTAATGCCATGACCGGGATTCGACTATCATCATCATCATCATCATCCTAGCGTTATCCCGGTACAGTTGCATCCTAAAGGATGTCCAGGGTCCGCTACCTAATCCCAAGAGTTGGCGTAGGCACTAGTTTTTACGGAAGCGACTGCCAGGTGGCCTTCCAACCCGAGGGGAAACCAGACCTTATTGGAATTAGGCTTGTCAAGTGAAAGTTCCGAGTCCGTACATAGAAGGCTGTCATCCGGTGTCATCCGGGACGGGCCGCCTTTTCAGTGTTGCCAGGGCCCTTAGGACGAAAATTACGTTTCTTTTCTTGAAAAGTTACATTTTTGATGCAAACGTTACATTTTTCATAATTACTTTCGTAACGTTCGATTTTAAGAAATGAGTAGCCATATACAACTGTAATTCGGCGAGTTCGGCGACAGAATTACGCCAGTCTGATGGGCAGTATCTCGAATGTCATAGGCACATATAGTTGCAACAGACGGACAGACTGAGGCGTACCATGTAGGTCCTTTTGTCACCTTTTCTGTATGAAAGCCTATAAATTGTCTCGCTTGGCCCCGGTTAGATACAATTGACCTTTCTTTTTAAATAGAGTTTCATTATTCTCAAAAGTTACAAAAAAATCCTTTACCACAGAAGTTACTTACATGTTACGCGAGCCGGTCAAAAGTTACAAAAATTGTAAGAAATGTAACCATCTGGCAACACTGCGCCTTTTGGTTATGTGTCACTGTTGAGCCATTTAGACATCACTTTTAGTATTATACTGGACACTTCGTAGCTTTTAACTATTGACATTACAAAATTAGTTTGACACCAAAATGATTGAAGTTTTCTGAGTATTTTCGTAGGTTTAGCTCAATGGTAATGCCAAAATAATATTTTTTTACTGTTGAATAATACTGTGTTATAGAGGTCGGTAGTAGCGGTAAAATGAAGTCAGCCTATGTACAGCAAATGTGTAAATGCTACATTAATGATATGTGATGGGGATCTGAAGCGACGGCGATAAATTTACCTGCTAATTGTCGAATTACGACATGATTCAAAACGTTTGTAATCGAATTCCAATCCAATTTTGCCTTTAGCTGTTTTACAGTTGAATGCTCCGTTGTTATGAGTTCATTGTTTTTGATTTTCATTTCATTTAACAAAAGGCTACGAGATTGTTTTAAAAAAGATTATTTTGATTGTGTATTTATCGTTTGTTAGACTACAGAGATGCGGATATCAAGGCGTGATAATAGTAGATTGTGTCTCAAGGGAGCAAAATGATATATTTACGGCGAGGGCGGTATATTGAATTCTGAGTGAAGCGAAAGATTCTACAATAGAATCCTGATCTTGAGCGTAGCGAGGGATTCAAGTGTTTACGCCCAAGACGAAAATAATTTTGCTACTGCTATTCACACCGTCGATGAGGCCCGCTGCTAAAAACATGAAACATCTTACAAATGATTTTACTACAGTGTCACATACTGCTTTTCGCACCTTTTATGAGGAAAACAGTCATTGTTGCCGTCAAATGAGGGAAGAAAAGTACAACTTTGATCCCGATGAAGCGTACGGCCCGCCTGATGGTAAGTTAACACCGTTGCCGACCCTTTAAAAATGTATACACTCCTTTCTTGAAGAACCCCATACTGTAGTCCTTCGGGAAAACCTCGGCAGGGAGCTCATTCCACAACCGGAGCGTCCGTGGGAGGAAATTCCTCTGAAACCGTACCGTACGCCACCATTTCGGTGCGATGGTAGAAAGCGGCCGTAGGCATCATGTTATACCTATTACAGAAACAAAATCTTTGCTTCCCAACCGAACTACAACTTACAGAAAAAAATATCTATTTTAAAAGTATTTCTAAACTGATTTTACCCACTTATGCTTAATCTTTGTAAACTTCGAAATTTAAATATAACACGCTTGTATAGCTTGAGAGGTTGAAAAACAAGAAGAAAACAACTGTTTTAGTCCGGAGAACTCGGAAAACTTTTTAAACTCGTATAAAAACAAGGTAAGTAAGTAATCCTGTATGAAAGTTATTACAATTTACAAAGTTTTCCCTGGATTTTTACAAAAAATCTTGCGAATTTAGTCTGAAACATAGACGGTCGGGGAAATCTGAAAAGAATATTTATAATTTAACGATTTAGCCTAGTGGGTAGTGCACCTGCCTGTGAAGCTGACGGTCCTGGGTTCGAATCCCGGTCAGGGCAGATATTTGTGTGATAAACACGAATATTTGTTTCTGAGTCTTGGATGTTTTCTATATATTTAAGTATTTATATCTATTAAATATATCGTCGTCTAGTACCCATAACACAAGCCTTCTTGAGCTTACTGTGGGACTAGTTCGATTTGTGTAAGATTGTCCTCTAATATTTATTTATTTATTTAATATATATATATATGGGCCATTTTCGGAATTCATAAAAATGCCTCATCGTGAGAAAATAAGCCTGAAGGCTTAGTTTAGTTACGTCAGTAAAACCTTAATGAATAACCCTAGTCTACGTTAAGTTACCTAAAGTTTAAACAAAACGGCCAAGTGCGTGTCGGGCCACGCACAGGGTTCCGTAGTTGCCCGTCCGTCACGTCACCGGTCATATGCGGAATTACGGACCCGTAGAAGGGTTTTTACTGATCTTAGTACTGATGATGTACTTTTTTGAGATGTTGTGTTGTATGCATATTAATGCCCTTTACGGTAATGTCTACTTAGCTCTGATAGTTTTTCTTTTAAATTCATCGTATATACTACTACCATGATTTTTTTCACATGCCTAGTAGCCACCGTTTAGCTGGCAGGGGGGGGGGAGGACACACTTGACCATAGCAAAAATTCTCACTTCAAAGTTTAATATCACGCCAACCGATTCTTGAATCTGAAAATGCTTTTAGAAAGAATTTGGAGGAAAAGAAATTGCACCACCACTTTACATGTAGGGTAGGGTACCTCACCTATTTTATGATTTTAATTATAAAAATATTATAAAATTTTAAGTAATTTTTTTATGATTTTATTCTACCGTTTTGTCGGCGTCATTTATATGTATACACTACCAAATTACAGCTTTCTAGTACTAACGGTTACTGAGAAAAGCTGGGGACGGACGGACATGGCGAAACTATAAGGGTTCCTTGTTTGCTACGGAACCCTTATAGGCTGACGCTTCAAATGAACGAGATTAAAATTCTCTTATTTTTAAATGGCAATCTAATTTAATCCATATGATGTCGTTTCAAAATGTTGTTATTAAAATAGTGATTTAAGAATTAAACAAAAGGGACAGGGCCTGAGGCGCTACCGCGAACCACAAACGAAGTTTTCCCTCTCTGTCTCACTTATGTGCAAACTTGCAAGTGCGACAGAAAGGTAAAATTTCGAATGCCGTTCGCGGTAGCACTCCAGTACTACGAACTTCGAAATCCGAACTTCGTATCGTGCCGTCCCTTTCACTCGCGTGTTATACACCGTATAAGAGAAAGGGACGGCACGATACGATGTTCGAAGTAGTCCCTCTAATCTGTGACAAGGCGATCTGAAACAATACGAAGGGTTTATTTTAAAATCGAAACTAATGAATCAGTTTGTCACAAGTTCACTCTTAAACTTCAGAAATAAGGGTCCTTATCGGTTAGAAAACGCTCATCTATTTAGAGCATTTTCTGTGTGAATTGAGACATATCTTGGCATTTTCTCAATGTCACTTTCTATAACGGGAGTATTGCCACCTAATGTCATAAATTTCAAATTTATATTTTTGATTTTTCATTAAGAAATATCGTTCCAAACATCACTCCAAGACAACCATTTTCAAACTAAAAACGGCTTTTTTCCACTTAAATTCTACTATGCACAATAAAATCAAAATGTGGCTCTGTCACTATCTAAAACTTTCATGAAGTCGTCGTATCCTTTAATCACTTTATTGGTGCAGCAGGCGCCGCCGCGCCCTGCGGCCCGTGCGTGCGGCCGGCGCGCGCCCGAAAAAGAACTTTTAAAAAAATACTTTCCATCCTAGGGTCGGAAAAGCGACTTTCAACCAGGCTATCAACTTATGAAAATTGAACTTTCCGAACAGGAGACATGAAAAGAAATGTATTTAAGTCCCTTACGCGCTCTAGTCATACAACACTGAGAGAAAAAAATTTGTTCGTATTAATAACCTGATATCTAAAAGAAGGGAATATCAAATTCTATTAATTTTTACATTTTTTTTCTAGGCATTAGTAAATAATATAATTTCAAGTAAATTTTATTAATTTCATAGTATAGGAAATACAAAACGGTTTTACTTCATCCTGAAATTAATATTCTTTACTCGGAATAACTAGAGTTCTTTAAATTCTATAAAACTCTCCTTGGGTTTATAAATGGCGTACTAGCACCAGTATGTAAAGATTACTAGATAATACAAATGTGATATACTAATGTCGGTGATTACAAATGAATACTAATAATTAAAAATCAATTCTGATTTCTATCATTGTGTGATGGCAACTTAGACATGCTATATGCGCGATCCTAGTTTTATTTGTAAGAATAACAAAAAAACCCCAACCTTTAGAACTGGAGTCCTTTAACAAGGGAGTAATAAATTTTAAGAATTTCTTTTAATACTTAGAGGTGGCAAAGGGAAAGGCGAATTGGCCCTAAATAAACAACTATAACTTATGTCTGTGACTTAAATTGCCGTCATTGATTAGACAATATGGTGAAGTGGAGACAAAAGGTGCTTAGAAAAGGTTTGGCCATTTAGTAAACCTTAAGTATCGCATTTCGAAGAACACTTCTACAAAAATCTGTTATTTTGTGTACAACCAAGCAAAGAAACCACGACTTTCGCCATGCTTGGCATAGAGCACATTTTACTATGCAAATGCTACGCAAAGTATTTTTTCAATTCCAGTTACCCAAACATGTGGTCATCAGGCGGATGTATTGTGAGAGATTCCCACTATCACACTGAGAGAGCGAGACGGCGCTGTACTTCCTGCACTAAGGAGCAGGACCGGAAAAGGAGGCGTTTGCGCAAATTGGTCGAGTGGAGGGGTAGACCAGGAACGATTGCCGACGAGGAGTCTTTATTGTATTGGAATTAAGACGAAAATAATTATAAGAGATGTTACAAATAAAGTTGTTATGTTAGTTAAGTTTAGGTAATAAAGAAATTAAAGACGGAAGGGACTTCATCTTAGACCTTGGAGGTGAGAAGATTGGAACGGAGCGCGGAGGTTGGAATATCGTACAGTTTATTAGAGATACATATTCTGTAGTACGAGATAAGTCAGCGCAGGAGAACAGTTGGGGGCCTGCCGGTTGAACCAAGTTAAGTAATTACTATATTTTGACCCTAGACTTTCTCATTCGGAACAGGTGTATTCTTTCTTCTAATTTAAGATATTATTTTCCCTCCTAAAGGTTGAAGAAGCTAAATGGTAATTTCATTAACTTCAAACAAATATTGAACCGAATGATTAAGCTGAGTCATCAACTTTGTTTTAATTGTGATAATGGATTTTTGTTTATATTTTATAAAGATACCATGGAATCAATTTCCATCCCATCTTAGTTTTCTGTGGAATTTATTGGCAAGAGATCGTCACAAGTTAAAATGAGTCGGCTACCTAATAAATAACAAGTAGCCACACTGTTACCTATGTGGTCACACTGCGCAGTATATAACCAAGTGAATATTTGTTGAAGACAGAACAAGGGATCTGATCTCATGGTTTTAGCAATGATGCTTCATCCTTGACTCATATTATTCGATTAGACGGTTCCATTAACTAAACGTCGACTGTGCCAATAACTTGAAATATACAAATATTGTTCATTTAATATTATGGGATGCAGATTGTGTATAATATTTGATTCGTATTTGATTTACTAAATACATTGAAATTGTCATGCTGGTTGTATACAATAGCGGTTGACGAGTTCGAATCTCGTGTCAGTAGAAGTTGAGACCGTAAATTGTGTGGTCTGGTAATTTATATCAAGGTTCGAACCCTTGGTCGGAATTAATTTATGCAAGTACTTATAAGGAAGCTACTTGTAAATACCATACTCGTCTTATTGTGTGTAAACCTATACTTTATTCACTAATTTCCCTTTTAGTGCGTATTATTCACCAATTTCCCCTTTTAGTGCGTATAATGTCTTGTGAGTTTGATTCCGTTCAGCATTGTAAACCCTTATCCAGTTTGGTATAATTGATTCAGGTAGATTAATGGACATATTTCCTTGGGTGTATTTATGTTTTGTGTATCAGAAATACATTGTGTTTTGTAGTTCAAACGTGTTGTGTACCAATAGTTACGTTAGTGAGCCTAAGATTACAACTTATTGTTCATTTACTCATGTAGTTAACTATTTTGTGTATTTAGGATACAGGCAAGAGGGTTTTTCGTTGTGTCTACTAGCTTTTCCCTCTAAATTTGGCCTAGGTCAAGCAAAGTAGACACCAAATAAGGCTACCACTAGTCATATTCGGTTAAATAATCAAGAGATTCGATTAAATTCCAAATAATATCAATCAATAAATTTACTTTGACTTAAACTAACTATTTGTTTACTTTACACACCCTTCCTAATAGCTCAGACCTTTTATTTCAATCAGTTAATTACATTTCAGTTATTAATCTATTCATCCAGTCTGGTAAGTGAGCTAGGCACACTCTAGTGGCGCCGCCCAATACCGTTTCACCTGGCGCGCGTGACGCAGGATTCTAGATTTTGTGTTCATAATCAATGAAGCACAACTAGAAAAATGAACCATTACATTATTTTTTAATAAAAAAAAATAAAATAACACAACGTAGGAAACTAATATTTTACCTTACTATGACGATCACGTGTTCATTTTTATATTTGAAAGGTCTGAGAGGGGTGTCACTTTTATAATTCCCACATTTACCATATATTTTAATAAATAAATTTCAAAAGGAAAATATGCTATTGGCATTGAATATCTACTTATATATATTTATTTTTAAGATCTGAGAGGGGTCTATTAGGACATTTTGTATAGAATGAATTATTGTTTAGTATATCATTGAACGGACGAGAATTCCAAGACATTGTACAACTGACTTATCGTCGAATTTGAGTTTGTGTGTGCATTGACTAGTTTTTTGCATATAATACTTGTTTATTGTGAGATCCGTTATAGCCGTCTACTGTTACTTAATTTTATTCAATAGGAATTTTATTGTTTTGAACATAGGAAAATTAGCATTCGGTGAGAGAATTATGTATTGATTATAGGTACTTAGCTTTAGATACCAAGACGTGATAAATTACTAGTAGGGTGATTAGATGAGTTAAGTGAACGTGTTAGATTGTTGACATTGTTCGGTAATTGCGTACAGTTCGTTTTACGGGTCATCCTAGAAATCTCACTCAGCAATCGTCAGTAGAGCTAGATCAAGGTATCAAAACACAGGAAATAATACATAATGATAGTGAGGCTGATGTTAATGTTTTTACACTATCCATTGAAACGCTTCGTAGGCCTTATTTTTATGGTAGGGCAGATCCTAATGTGACGCAAGCTATTAATAAGTTGCGCAGGTGTATAACGGTTAAAATGCATACAATAGAGCAATCAATATCGTATTAGCCTATTTCGCAGGTATACCCCGTACAGTAATGTAAGTCTCAAGTAAACGCTGGAGATTTACTATTAGAGTGGTTAAATACAAATTGATAACCAGTTGTTATTATTATTATTCCCGTGGTAATTTAAATATGTCCGAGCTTTATGTAGATACTATTAGAGGACAGAACGTTAGTAAATAATATAATGAGATATATTCGGAACGTGTGCAACAGCCGCGATCCGCTAGTTATAGGCTAGAAGGTGTAATGTTGCTACTACATTTGAAGTTTTATCAAAATAAATGATAATGTCTCACACGCACTTCAAGACAATTTTTATAACCGCAACGTATGTGTCGATAGTGGCACCTACCTGTGAAAGGACAAAGAGAGATTTTAGGTTAACGAGTAGTAATAAAAATATCTCACCTAGCAGACATTCAAAGGAGTTACAGGCGCACTTATCGGAGGCCTAAGTGTCCAAAAGGCACTGGCTTAAGAGTTATGGTTACTTACTTAAGTTAATAACCGAGCTCGTACTTCAATTAGTCAGTAAACAAGTGAGGCTCAAGCAAGCGCAGGTTCAGGAATAGCATAGTTTGTTGTAGTGTAGTGTAACGTAATATGTGTGTATTTGTTAAACATCCAATTTACTTAGAAGAGCTTTTGTCTAGGAGTGTCTATTATTACTGTAACAGTGGTCGCATTATTAATCCATGTGTTATTTAAACAGTGAAGTAGATTTTTAGTCGTTAAAGTATTCGCTTCATAAAACTTGAGTTGTCCCATAAGTCTCAGTCTAATAATTGAATTTACATGCGCATTGCTACTATTGAGGTTATGACCAGTAATATACTAACCCATAATTATTGCAGCAAGTTAGTCTTGTTTGGCTTATTCGCGAAAGCAGAGTCAGATTTTACAAAAGTAAAATAGATTATCATTATTAATTTAAGTGAATGAAAATTGGCGCACTTTGAATATATGGAAGTACTTACTATACATTTTATGAATAATAAACATTTGTTTAGATGTTTTATCATATACCAAAGGACGGAATAACTTTTACATAAAACTTTGTTATCATTGATGTGTTTGCTAAAGACCTCTTGACTTAATGACCTCACAGCTTAGACGTTCAGAATGGAGTCTAGCTTTAGGTGTGATTATTATTGATCCGTAGATGATAAATGATTTAGAGGTGTAATGAATAAATTACTTTATGTGTGGTGAACTGTAGCTATGACAATATAAAAAAAAAAAATAGCTTCAGATGTGAAAGGAAAATCTCTGGCCAGAGTCTACGTTTTGAAAGACGATGAATGATTCACGTGATGTGTGGATACTGGAGACGACAAATAGGTTGAGAGGTCCTATTGAAAAAAAAACGAAACATAAATAACGATACCGGCTTCGTCGCCCCTATTATTTTAATTGCCCCTTGTAGGTACAATATGATAAAGCATTAAATGAATTAGGAATTGGCAAATAAAAATATTAATCAGTTGCAGCTAAAACATATTTCGAATTTCGGGTTTCATTTACCTATTTTAAAACTTCCACAATATTCAGTGCTGTCAATTTTATTTTATATTAGGAAAAAAATGGGTAAACATTTTCCTTTTACAAAAAAAAAAAAACCCAGTCATAGCAAATATGCTATTGTACTTGAACAGATGATGATTAACTTTTAAAGGATTTTACTTTTAGCTGAACCTAGAACATCTAGCCATTTGATAGACAACCAGAGTTGGGTCAGGTAGGAAAGCCTTCGGCTCTTTCGGTAGTTTTGACGTGATCTTAGAGAGGATCTTACCTGTCTGGGGAAAATCTTTAAGACCACAAGTTTTCACTCTACATATAACATTGACTACCAAATAATTTTGCCTAGTCATCATACTCTAACTTCTTTTCCATTTTAGTAAAGTGTCATGATTCATTCATGTCGTTTTACGTCGTTATTATAATTTAGGGGATTGATGAATTGCCGGAAGACGAGAAGCGTTATACGACCTGCAGTGGATTGGGTGTCCATTACATATGCGCACGAGGGTTGACATTAGAGTGGCCACTCTCAAACAAAAGCGAGGCTATATTACTTACATAAACAAAGAATGCATTCTTCAACAATGAGCCAATAAAAACTATACCTATCACCGAATCATAAACTGTACCTGCACATGCACCACTAGCGCTATGCGCCTATTCAACCCTCCTACTCAGACATTTATGGCGATCCCAGCAATAGGCTGCGGATAGGACCGCTACGTAGCAATTTAATTCATGGGCACCTCCTTCCCCGTACGTGGGTAGCAAACGAACCAACTCTGGAAGTTTTGGCGTACCAGAGGCACAGGCTAGCCCTGTTATTTGTAACATTTACACTTAGGAGGGGAATGTTTTGCGCCTCACCTAAGCTGGACGCAGCTTGGCTCGAGAATTAACAACTCTTTCTTCCACGAGACGAAGACTACGATAGTTATAGTGAAACAAACTCGCTCCGTGAGGAAATGACTCTGGGAACGTGTGGCTAAGACGTTGTCTGTTCAAGATAATTTAAATAGCTCAAAAATAATAGTCAACATCATAATTTTCATTACACATGCAATAAGCTCAGGCTTAAGCCGAGGTCTAGTTAAATTGTTTATAACATTTGATTATTAACACCATCGACGGTTGTTCTTTTGTTATAGTCAGGCTATTAATAGAGGCGAACTCGGAAAACAACAGATCAGGCCCGACACTAAGATTGTTCTATTTCCCTCTACGGTTAAGGTGACAGAAGTAAGACAAGTTAGGTAGGTTAGTGTAGGAGTAGGCCTAGTTAGGTTAAGAATGAATGAGCCAACAACAGGGAAAGTGATAATTAATAAATTGAATAACAATAAAACAAAAAACTAACTTACACTGAGAAAAGTCGTAAGCAGCTGCCAAGTTAGGTAGAAGGGGCATAATATGAGTAGGCAGCGCCGGCGCCTAGTAATAAAGGAGTTTTATTGCCTCACTTAGGATTAGACAATACTTAGTTGAGTAGGACAATTAATGCTTTGGTCGGGTATTTTTATTTTATGTCCTTAGGCTATATGCGTAATTTTAGATGGTTAAGTTAGTTACCAGAAAGGTGTATGTAGGATATTTTTATTTTAATGTCGTTAGGATATTTCCGTAATTTATGTTGGTTAGGGTAGTAGTTACCAATAAGGTGTAGAAAGCGAAAATGTATGTATATTTTAGCTATCTACAGAGAGGGGGATGTGATGGCAACTTAGACATGCTATATGCGCGATCCTAGTTTTATTTGTAAGAATAACAAAAAAACCCCAACCTTTAGAACTGGAGTCCTTTAACAAGGGAGTAATAAATTTTAAGAATTTCTTTTAATACTTAGAGGTGGCAAAGGGAAAGGCGAATTGGCCCTAAATAAACAACTATAACTTATGTCTGTGACTTAAATTGCCGTCATTGATTAGACAATATGGTGAAGTGGAGACAAAAGGTGCTTAGAAAAGGTTTGGCCATTTAGTAAACCTTAAGTATCGCATTTCGAAGAACACTTCTACAAAAATCTGTTATTTTGTGTACAACCAAGCAAAGAAACCACGACTTTCGCCATGCTTGGCATAGAGCACATTTTACTATGCAAATGCTACGCAAAGTATTTTTTCAATTCCAGTTACCCAAACATGTGGTCATCAGGCGGATGTATTGTGAGAGATTCCCACTATCACACTGAGAGAGCGAGACGGCGCTGTACTTCCTGCACTAAGGAGCAGGACCGGAAAAGGAGGCGTTTGCGCAAATTGGTCGAGTGGAGGGGTAGACCAGGAACGATTGCCGACGAGGAGTCTTTATTGTATTGGAATTAAGACGAAAATAATTATAAGAGATGTTACAAATAAAGTTGTTATGTTAGTTAAGTTTAGGTAATAAAGAAATTAAAGACGGAAGGGACTTCATCTTAGACCTTGGAGGTGAGAAGATTGGAACGGAGCGCGGAGGTTGGAATATCGTACAGTTTATTAGAGATACATATTCTGTAGTACGAGATAAGTCAGCGCAGGAGAACAGTTGGGGGCCTGCCGGTTGAACCAAGTTAAGTAATTACTATATTTTGACCCTAGACTTTCTCATTCGGAACAGGTGTATTCTTTCTTCTAATTTAAGATATTATTTTCCCTCCTAAAGGTTGAAGAAGCTAAATGGTAATTTCATTAACTTCAAACAAATATTGAACCGAATGATTAAGCTGAGTCATCAACTTTGTTTTAATTGTGATAATGGATTTTTGTTTATATTTTATAAAGATACCATGGAATCAATTTCCATCCCATCTTAGTTTTCTGTGGAATTTATTGGCAAGAGATCGTCACAAGTTAAAATGAGTCGGCTACCTAATAAATAACAAGTAGCCACACTGTTACCTATGTGGTCACACTGCGCAGTATATAACCAAGTGAATATTTGTTGAAGACAGAACAAGGGATCTGATCTCATGGTTTTAGCAATGATGCTTCATCCTTGACTCATATTATTCGATTAGACGGTTCCATTAACTAAACGTCGACTGTGCCAATAACTTGAAATATACAAATATTGTTCATTTAATATTATGGGATGCAGATTGTGTATAATATTTGATTCGTATTTGATTTACTAAATACATTGAAATTGTCATGCTGGTTGTATACAATAGCGGTTGACGAGTTCGAATCTCGTGTCAGTAGAAGTTGAGACCGTAAATTGTGTGGTCTGGTAATTTATATCAAGGTTCGAACCCTTGGTCGGAATTAATTTATGCAAGTACTTATAAGGAAGCTACTTGTAAATACCATACTCGTCTTATTGTGTGTAAACCTATACTTTATTCACTAATTTCCCTTTTAGTGCGTATTATTCACCAATTTCCCCTTTTAGTGCGTATAATGTCTTGTGAGTTTGATTCCGTTCAGCATTGTAAACCCTTATCCAGTTTGGTATAATTGATTCAGGTAGATTAATGGACATATTTCCTTGGGTGTATTTATGTTTTGTGTATCAGAAATACATTGTGTTTTGTAGTTCAAACGTGTTGTGTACCAATAGTTACGTTAGTGAGCCTAAGATTACAACTTATTGTTCATTTACTCATGTAGTTAACTATTTTGTGTATTTAGGATACAGGCAAGAGGGTTTTTCGTTGTGTCTACTAGCTTTTCCCTCTAAATTTGGCCTAGGTCAAGCAAAGTAGACACCAAATAAGGCTACCACTAGTCATATTCGGTTAAATAATCAAGAGATTCGATTAAATTCCAAATAATATCAATCAATAAATTTACTTTGACTTAAACTAACTATTTGTTTACTTTACACACCCTTCCTAATAGCTCAGACCTTTTATTTCAATCAGTTAATTACATTTCAGTTATTAATCTATTCATCCAGTCTGGTAAGTGAGCTAGGCACACTCTAGTGGCGCCGCCCAATACCGTTTCAATTGGTAATCTTGTAATAACAAATCCCTTTCTTATTCTTATGAGTTTTATACTTATTTCCGTAAATAATAAAATAGCTTTATTGATATTAGTAAAGTGTACTAATAACAAGATTCGTAAACGCACCGGCCGCCCCTCCCCCGCTCGCGTGCCCCGTATCCATTGTTGACTCGTCTATTTTGCTTGTAACCTCTACGGCGAAACAATTGAATAATATCCTAAGTAGTCTGTGATAATATATCAACTTGTGAATTTTGTGATTGTGCCAAAATAAAAAAACTTGCGTGGTGCTGTGGTGGGGCATGGACTTATTAACGTCGGACTTGTTAAAGTCGTGGGGTTTCTCCCAATACTTAGAAAGCTTTGAAAGGTACAAAAAATTGAGATATTAACATTGGTTGATAATTGGTAGGATCATAATTTTCCCAGGTACACCCGCCATCCTGAATGTCAATTACAAAGTGAAGTGTAATAACTTTAAATGCGGAAGGGTACAATTTTTTTCTAAAGAGGTACAAAATAGTACAAATTCAGTACAAATTTTTGGTACACTTTATTTACATATTTGTTTAGGTACACCCGCCATCCTGACTCTCACGATTTGTCTACTTATGTGGTACCAAATCATATTAATATCATGCCTGATGTGTTTACTTATGTGACCACACGGTGGCCTCTTGACTGTGACTTTGTGTAAATGTAACAATAGATTAGAATATTGATGTTAAATTAATTTAATCCTGTAAATCGAATTATTATAATAATGACTGAGTGATCCAATCACTGACAACTGTTTTCACACGTCTACCTAGATTGAATATATCATGGGAATTCAACAATGCTTGTAATCTAAGATCTTATGTTACCATATGTTCATTGTGAATAAACGATTTCATTCATTCATAAATGATGATTCTGTATGTTTTGCTAAGTTTTGTATTTGTCTCAATTTGCCAATGTTTGATTTCATTTAACTTTAAATAAAGATACTTAATTACTAAATACTTGAAATTTTATTTAAAATGTGTAAACCTGTTTTGTTTTTACAGCTACTAGTTCTTTCATTAACGTCTTGTTACATTCGTACAGTCCTTACTTAGATTTAATTTATCATTTCCTATTATTTGAAGAGTAACTGTAAAAATATAAAGAATTAACTACTTGTACCCTGTAAATGTGCATACTGAAGAAAGCAAGTATCACTTCACTAGCTCAATATTACAGTTCTAGGTTTCACTTTTAACAAATTTAAATTTGACATAATGTGTCACACTAAGTCTAATTTTAACTACGTTAAAAATATAACAGAAACCTGTAAAGTTGGAACAGTGATATGTATGTAACCATAATTGCAATTTACAGATGCACCTGTACCTGATCCAAGCAGTCCAAGCGCGATTGGAGCGTGCCACGCAAATTTAGATCACGTAAGAAGTGATCGTTTCTTACAAGATCTAAATATGTGTAGTGTGTTTCGATAGCGTATGGATCAGGCTCAGAGGGGCTACCGCGAACCACAAACGAAGTTTTCCCTCTCTGTCTCACTTATGTGCAAACTTGCAAGTGCGACAGAGAGGGAAAACTTCGTTTGCTGTTCGCGGTAGCGCCCCAGGTACGGACGCATCTGTACATTGCTATTATGGTTACTTGAAATTAAATAAAAGTTTACTTGTTTTTAGTAAACAGTATTGTTGTTCCAAAAAGACAGTTTTAAAAGCAAGTATGTTACATTATTGGATTCAAATAAAAGTTTACTTGTTTTTAGTAAACAGTATTGTTGTTCCAAAAAGACAGTTTTAAAAGCAAGTATGTTACATATTTGAATTCAAGTAAAAGTTTACTTGTTTTTAGTAAACAGTATTGTTTTTCCAACAAGATTTTTTTAAAAGCAAGTAAGTTACATTATTTGGATTCAAATAAAAGTTACTTGTTTTTAGTAAACAGTATTGTATTTCCAAATAGGACAATTTTTTTGGTATTAGTAAATACTATTAGTAAAACTGGTTTATAACCGTTAGTATAATCTCCTTGTCCTGGGATTCAATAAAATTTTACTAATGATTAATATTTTTTACTTGTTTCTAGTAAATTTTTCTCTCCGTGAATGTTCGCATATTTTTGGAAATTAGTCCGCATTGATATCGACGTGGCTTGTACAATTAACTTTAAAACTCAAGCATTGGCACTGAGTAAATTCGTGACGTTAATGCGTTTAGTGTGCAAGGACTGCAGAATATGTAGTGGACGTTCGTTCGGCTTGTGCAAATAAAGGAGACCCTACCATTGGACTCAGTTCAGAGCTAATATTTTTTATAATACCACCCTAGTTGCAAATAATTTTACAGCCTACCAGACGAATATCATCATCATCATATCAGCCGAAAGACGTCCACTGCTGGACATAGGCCTCCCCAAGAGTGCCATAATGGCTGGTCCTGCGCCACCCGCATCCAGCGGACTCCCGCGACCTTTACCAGGTCATCAGTCCATCTTGGGGCCTACCCACGCTGCGCCTTCCGGTCCGTGTTTGTCACTCGAAAACCTTCCGGCCCCAATGGCCATCGGTTCTACGTGCAATGTGCCCAGCCCACTGCCACTTAAGTTTAGCGATTCGGAAGGCTATATCGGTTACTTTGATTCTGCTACGGATGGCCTCATTTCTGATGCGATCACGCAGAGAAACTCCAAGCATAGCCCTGTCCATTACCCTCTGAGTGACTTTGAGGCTTCTTATGAGGCCCATGGTGAGCGACCAGAGGAGTATAGACCTTGTCAACTGTTAAAAAATTCGCCCATTCATTCCTTTAAGAACCAAGATTATCTACTCACTTACTTTAGGAAATAAGAGCTAGCAAGTTTGCACATCCCGCAATAATCCGGGGGATTATGGGCCTTACTAGTAAACATATAAAGCGGTAAATGAGAAAGCGTAAAGCCTACCTAAGCTTTATCTAAACATACACCATCCGAAAATCTGAAAACCAGGACTATTCCTAAAGTTCCTAAGGCTCTAAAAGTTTCTAAAGCTTTTTAAAGTTACTAAGGCCTTCCTTCGTGATCAGATCTAAATGAGAAGGTTCTAACTACAAAGAAAGAAAATAAATCAAACAAAGACTTGTAAGAAGGAAAAATAAATGAAAAACACATTTATTTCATAAAAGTGATTTTACTCGAAGCTTTGACTATTTTATGTAAAAAAGTCCGGTGAGAATTTTATTAAACATCCGTATTGATTCCTAGGCCAAGAGCTAAGACAGGGAAAACAACTTAACCTACTACAATTTGTTATTAAATGAAATAAGTTAAATGAAAAGGTTAATTACACAATCAAAAATAATACTTAATAGAACTACAACTCATCAGGAAACTAAAATGATATAATTAAAATATAATAACGTGATCAACTAGTGAAATAAAACCTAGTTATGAAATGTAAGAAATAAAAAAAAGTAATATTTATTCGAGACAAAAACAACAATTAACACAGCAAAATAAAAAAATGAACACGAACTAAAAAGTTGTATTATATCGAAACGGTACCATCTCAGGTGGACCGTAACCTTATTTGGCAGTGGCGTTGTCTAAAAAAAACATGAATCCTATCTATCATAGCAAAACGTCCACATGGATACTCCTGAAGATTCACATTGTTGCACGTCGCTCTCATAAAGTCTACAGTCCTAGTCTAAAATAAAATTCCAGAAACCGTTGTGCATCTCCTCGTCATGAGAACCCCTAACATCACACGATAACACTGCTATACCATAATTCTGGAGGGAAAAACATCGATTGGTCAACGAGCTAAATCTGACTTCCCATTAGTCTAGAACAGGGGTCGGCAACCTATTGGCAGCCAACGGCCACATAGTAACTAACAAAATTGTCGAGGGCCACATGTGATAACATGTAATTTGTGACTCTATCAGACAAAGGTACCAACCACATTGTCGGTTGCCAACAAGGAAGCTCGCGGGCCGCCTGTTGCCAACCGCTGGTCTAGAATAACTTCCCGATCTACTCAACGACAGATGTTTCTCCTTAAGTATATCCCATAAAACCTGATTAAAATCACTAGACACCCAAACAAAACAGATTGCTTAGTTATCAATTATTTTTCATTTTAGTAGGGTAGCCACGCGCATAACGTTCGTTCTACTACCCGCCCAAAGGCGGAGCTGCAACTGGACTCAACGCTCGCGCCTGAGGGGCTACCGCGAGCCACAAACGAAGTTTTCTCTCTCTGTCTCACTTATGTGAAAACTTGCAAGTGCGACAGAGAGGGAAAACTTCGTTTGCTGTTCGCGGTAGCGCCCCTGGTATCCCTTGACCTCGAGACTCGTACTAACAATGCACATCTAGATATCCGACCTATACCGGTTTGCCTAGGCCAAATGATGTTCACGTTAGATTCAGTGTAGTGAATGATAACCCTCAATCACACTAACCGTACAATTTTAGATGGCTACGTATTTCCCTGCTATATGGACATAAAGACAACTTTTTCACACGGTCGGATTATTTACTAACATAGTTTCGACACTCGACACTAGATGGCTATACATGGCGTATACGGCTTGCATATTTAAAGTTGAAATGCTAAGATAAAACAGTAAATCTTTGAATCTCCAATGAAGTAGTAGTAAAATATTGTGAATTTCGAAAGATATTATACTGTAACCATTGTAAATAAATCAGCTTATTATAACTTAATTTTAACGCCATCTATTTACGATGAAAATCATCATTGATTAAATATTTTCCTAGAGCTAGGAACCTTTATTGAAGCCTAAAAGCTTTTCTGAAGTTTAGAAGCCTTCCAGAAGCTCATAAGCTTTTCTCTGCATTTTCAAAGCTTTCATGGGCTTTCACATGAATATCGGATGTCGAACCGTTACAATCCGTAAATAGAGAATATGCATTTTTTCATGATGCCACTCAAAGCAGTTTTTTTTTATACAACGCCGGTGGAAACAAGCATACGGTCCACCTGATGGTAAGCGGCCACCGCAGCCTATAGACGCCCGCAACTCCAAAGGAGTCACGTGCGCGTTGCCGACCCTTTATAAGAAGCGAAAACTCAAAACCTGTAAGATTTGAGGATGCACTGTGTTGACAGCAGAAGGAACACGTTTAGGTCCCTCGCTCTCAACACAGTGCATCCTCGGGAGCTCTGGCAACCTTGCTCACCTCCATGAATACAACACTACATAATTGTATAGTACATAATGTTATTATGGCTGTGGTCTTCTGCAAGGCGGAGGTACTTCCCCAGTTGGGCTGCTCCAAATTCGAGCAAGAAGACATTTTGCTGTGCCCTACCTCTATTGCTGTGCCCTACCTCTCTTAAAGTTTTTAGAGAGGAAGAAATATGTATATAGAACAAATACAATTAGAACAACACAAAAGACAAAAATAGATTTCAAAGTACAGCATAAAATCCGAGCGCTCAAAACGCCCCCAAAACTCCCGTACGAGTACTAATTGAGCATAGTATTTGACGTCATAATTATATATTATGCTCCCGTAATACTATTGTATGGAAAAACGAGTAATTTACTATTTTGGTAGTGAAATATTGGTGGTTTTTTTATGTTATAGGGGGCAAAATAGCAGAGGGATCGCCTGATGGTAAGCAATTACCGTCGCCCATAAACACCTGCAACACCAGAGGAGTCGCAAGTGTGTTGCCGGCCTTTCAGAAGGGAATACGCTCTTTTCTTGAAGGTTTGAAGGTCATATCCATGTCATATCGGTCCGGAAATACCGCAGGCGACAGTAAAGTTCATTCCATAGTTTGGTTATGCGAGGCAGGAAATTTCTTAAGAAACGCACAGTTTTGGACTGCCAACCATCTAAATGGTGAGGATGGAAATGCTGACGCGTAGGACGATGACAAAAAGATGCCGCAGGGATTTCCAAACAATTCCTCCGATCACTCCCCGTGATACAAGCGATAGAAAATGCAGTGAGGCTAATAAATAAAATGCTTGGTCAATAAAAAATAATTACATAATTTTTCTAAAGTTTCAAGTGTCATAATATCCTTTTAAGATTTGAAACATATTTTTTGTCATAATTTAATAGTCTACTATTCATATAGTGACATATTCTTATTTTTCATTCCGCATGGATATTCTCTAATGTTCGTGGTAGCTGTAGCTACCAAGTGGAGTTTGGCGGTTCTATATTTTTAATCTGTGAAGGATTACACAGCGAAAATATTACGGATAGTGCGTCTTTGTGGATTAAGCTATCTATGGATTCATGAAACTGGTATTTTTGTAAAAGCACCATATGTAGTAGTTACGCAACTCTTCATACCATTGATTATTCACAACAAACTGAATAATAGTTTCTTTACATCACACTTGGCCATAAAGTGGCATTTACTGGCTGCTTAATGTACGGAAAATCTCACATCATGGCCAGGGGACACGTAACATTTTGTACTTTCTACGGGCGGTAATACAGAAAGCCTCAGATAGCATATTTGCCTTCGGCTTGTCGAATACTTACGAACTGAGTCAAGTCATTAAAATCATTTTCTTTCATACAGACAGCGATAATTTTAACCGTCGGAAAAGTAAAGTTTATCTGGCGATAAAAAAATCGACACTATAAATTGTAATTGTTGGATTGGTAGTCACTAAAACAGTACATTTTTTTCGACCGACCATTATCTCAAACAATCTCTCTCCTACGCTTTTATATTTCAGTTAAAAGTTGTTATGTCGTACCTGTGGGTGCAGGACAGAAACACTGTCCTGCAACTGCAATCTCTATCGTCCTTTTCTTGCAATATGTACACGATTTAAAGACACGATACTCTGAATGTAAGGTACTTTTAACCTCCCGACACCTGGCGTCCTTTACAAAGTGCTAAATAAAACTTACAGTAAAGTCCGAATATTTATGAACTTCTTATTTGGCCAACAGACGGCCGACCTTTTAGTAGCATCAATTCCCGAGTGTTTTTTCCTAAAGTCCTTTATAAAAGACAAAAAAATACCTAAACAAAAAAATGCTCAATGTCTTTGTCAAATAATATTAAAAATGATATGTTTTAGTGAAAACTCGAGAAAACCTTAGTTTATATTTTATTTAACAGAAAAGGTCTCAGTGCAAAGTACATTCGGCCGTAGTGGCAAGTGATTTCAGTAAATGCTCAGGGGTCAGGAGGTTAAAAAAAAACGTGCTTCTTATTCCAAATCCGTGCTTGTTTTGATACTCGAACGTGTTTTATGGGAATGTTCTGGCCTGATTATCGGTCAACTGGTACTTCCGAGAACACGATTGCAGGATAAAATTTCACGGAAATAATCTCATGGTAAGGGATCTCTGATTGGCTTTCGAGAGGCGGCGGAGAAGCTAGATTATTCAATTCGTAGTTGGTGCTAACTTTGTTTTGTTACGGGATTCTTCCATTATAAAAATTAAGTAAACGGAAACTTTGGGAAGTAACAGTTATAGATAACAGTGATTGATCACCTGGATATTACAGATAGAATGAGAACCTTTTTGCTATTGTTTTAAGATGGAATTTGGTCATGGAATTAACCGGTGGAAAATGAGAATGTTCTGTTTCTTCCATTTAGTTTTAATGCTATTGTCATAAGATGGAATTTGTTCCGAATTTGTTTGAATTTTTTTTAACAATTAAACAAAGCGTTTTGTAGCCGGACGTTTGAACTCCGGTTCGTACAGCCGACCTCACAAAGGGCTCAACACATTTGTACCCTGTCGCTTTAACATTATGTTTAAACTGTCATACTAAATTTTCGGATGGGCCTCATAAGAAAGCTCAAGGTCACCCAAAGAGCAATGGAAAGAGCTATGCTCGGGGTTTCTCTGCGTGATAGAATTAGGTATGAAGCTATCCGTAGCAGAACTGGGGTCACCGACATAGCCTTCAAAATTGCGAGACTTAAGTGGCAGTGGGCAGGGCACATTGCTCGCAAGACTGACGGTCGATGGGGCCAGAAACTGCTCGAGTGGCGTCCACGCACCGGAAGACGAGCTGTCGGTAGGCCTCCGACAAGGTGGAGTGATGACCTGGTGAAGGTCGCGGGAATCCGGTGGAAACGAACGGCACAGGACCGGTCTAAATGGCGAGCCTTGGGGGAGGCCTATGTTCAGCAGTGGACGTCTTTCGGCTGAAATGATGATGATGACTAAATTTTCAACGGGTGAAAGCGACTAAGTCCTAAAGCTGCATATGAGGCCGAATGTTCTTTTTTTAACCTGACTGTGGCTTTTTATGCCGGGCCCTATGAAGCGTCAGCAAAAAGAACTTCAATCGTACGAAAACAATATTTTTTTTTTTTTTTTTTTATTTAAACTTTATTGCACAAAAAGAATATAAGTACAAAGGGCGGACTTAATGCCATGAGGCATTCTCTACCAGTCGACCATAGGACAAAAACAGAAACTAGCAAATTTAGTTGCAATGAGAAAATAATTCATAAAAGTTAAACGATTTCGAAAGAATAAACATACATATAATCGTAACTAATATACATTGGGTTTTTCCTAAGTTAAAACGGAGATCTTCATCGCTCAGTCAAAAAATCAATATAGGAGTAATGCTGAAAATAGCAATACACTATTTATTTTTAAAAACCTGACTCTGGATTTATAGGCTGGGCCCAATAAAGCGATAGGAGTGCGCGGTTGGAGAGTAGCCTGGGGACAATCCAGGGGAAACCATCACCACGCGGACGATTTTCAACCAGGGATCGGATACCGGTATTTTCTCCATAGAAAAATACCGGTATTATTACGGTCACCGGTTCATTATTTCGTCTTTAATGGGACAATCTAATAATACGACGTTGTTACCTAAATACATGATTCAGCCCCATGTAAAGAGCAAAAAATAATCCAAAATATTGAGTTAATTCAGGGTTTTTTAAAAATACCGGCTTCGGTCCCTGTTTTCAACACTGGAATACTCTAAGAGTTTGTGCTCCAGTGAGATTGTTTGAGCGGTTTCAACCGAATCTAAGGTGTGAGTGGAATCGAGCTACTGGGATTTTTGCCACTGTTTCAGTAAACCTAGCCTAGCTGAGAAGTCATTGGGTTTCAAAAATAAACTTTTCTACAAAAATGTCTTGATATTTAACAGTAGCTTTACCAGGAAAACCATTCTGATGAAGCCGGTCTTATCCCAACAAGATCTGGTTTTACCATCTAGTTTGAAAGGTCGTCACTACATAGTATAAAACAAAGTCGCTTTCTCTGTCCCTATATCCCTATGTATGCTTAAAGTTTTAAAACTACGCATCAGATCTTGATGCGGTTTTTTTTAATAGATAGAGTGATTGAAGAGGAAGGTTTATATGTATAATAACATCCATTAAATAGTGCACCCGTGCGAAGCCGGGGTGGATCGCTAGTATGATATATAGTAGCTTTTGTAAAAGTAGTGCCTAAGCGGAACCCGAGTTCCTTTCGGATACAACAGGGAAAATCGCTAAGAGGATGATGTGAAAGAAGAATATAAAGTAAATCGCTTTGAGGATTTATTTAATGGAGTTATTACGGTACTCGTTCGTGTATACTTTACCTCGAGCCTATAAGGGCGTGTATACAAAGGGATATAAAGTAGTAAATTATTAATATACCGAAAATACACACATATACCACTAATACATTTAGTTCATCTATCCTAAATACTAATTAAGGTATCTACTTGAATGTAAAATTTCAGGTTTTATTAAATTTTCTTTTCTCATTTACAATGTCTAAGTCACAATTATTCTAAATTATGTAACCAAAATGGAGTTAAAATGTGTTCCTGTTTTCGACGCTTCCAATGATTGTCACAGGCTATTGTTATGATTTCCAGTTCCCACTTATCTCATTTATTTTAAAACGTACATGAGATGGATATTAAAACTGCGTCGAGGACCGGTTCAATTTAGTTTAGTTTCTTATTAGTCATAACGTTTGTTTAACAACTTGTACGGAAAAATGAACCTCCAGGTCTTTGTGTTAATGTTTCTATGTACACTACGTGTACAACATTTATAATTACAATATGCGACTGTTTGTGTTCTAAATAAATTAAATAAATAAATAAATACACGCCTACTACACGTATAATAAATACTACGCCAAATATTAGGATTTTGACACTTCAAAGCGGACCCTCTGATTTTTTTTTAATTAGAAATTGGATTGCTCTTAGCCAGCATCTAGCCCGGTTGCAAAGATGAGACCGACGGTGAAGCGAGCTCACCCAAAAGATGCCTATTCACTCGTGCCTTAAAGAGGTCTAGGTTATATGAACACTAAAATACAGAGGCGGGCGATTCTCCGAGCGTTTGAAACGCTCGTTTCTAAAGTCATTGTCGACTCAAGATTATCTACCCAAAGTTGGGATAAACCGGCGAAAACATTGATCAAATAAGACTCGGACCCGACATTGGTTTACGCTTTTAACAAAAGTTTACTCAGATCATCGTCTCCTTTAAAAATATTTAATGAAACGACAATGATGTGAAATAACCGCCGTAAAAACGCTGAATATTCGCCCGGGCACAAAAGGGACTTGATTAAACCAAGTATGAGATTCCCGCCACTTGCAAAACGAATGAGACAAAATGAAGTTGATTTCCTTATAAAACCCATCACTATAAAAAGAAATCCAGTATGCACGAGTATGCGCATTTGTTAGGTCCGCTAACGAAGGTTGTTAAAATGTATAAAAACCGCTAATCCCCAGTGTGACAAGGGTAGAGTAACTAGAAAAACAAAAAACTGATGGTTGACAATTTGAGACTCAAGTTCCACATCCCAATTTCTTGATTCTTTTATCGAAAGAGTGGTCAAAATATCACTTAAATATATAAAAGCAATCAAACTCTCAACTCAAACTCAAAATATTCTTTATTCAAATAGGCCTAGCAACAAGCACTTTTGAATCGTCAGTTATATATTACATAAATTGAATCTAATTATTCAGAGCAATTTATTGATGCATATGAAATTTAAAAAAAAGACATGAATTACTATAATGTATGTCAAAAGAGAGTATAATAAATTCACAAAAAGATCGCAATAGTGAACTTCAACAAGAAAACAGCCTGATTTCAATACTGTTTTACTAATGTTAGTATTTATTATTCTAAAATACTCTAACGATTAAATTGTTCATCACTACATAATATAAAACAAAGTCGCTTTCTCTGTCCCTATATCCCTATGTATGCTTAAATCTTTAAAACTACGCAACGGATTTTGATGCGGTTTTTTTAATAGATAGAGTGATTGAAGAGGAAGGTTTATATGTATAATAACGTCCATTAAATAGTGCACCCGTGCGAAGCCGGGGCGGGTCGCTATTGAGATATAAATTACAGTTTTATTTTTGGGAATTCTAGCCGCTTAGAATTTATATGCCCTCAGCTCTCCAAAAACATCTTTTTACTAGACCGCGATCACGCCTAGAATACGTCTTAAATTTTTCTTTTCATGTGTAGCGTGCGCTCCATACTAAAGTCCACAAATTAGGCGAAGTAATTTGACAGATAAGATGTTGCCAGGGGTAAGAAAAATAGTTACTGTATATATCGGTAATTATGTATGTATAAATATATATTTTATCTACTTACATATGTGTTTACGTGTTTATATTGTATACTGTAATTATCTTTAATTTAGATGTATATGTTATTTTCGATCTTCTAGCTGTATTCCTGCACTGCCTGTTATAATTCTTATAAAAATATTTGCTGCTACCCAAAGGTTGTCCGTAAAAGATCGCTTTAAAGCGATAAGACCGCCTATTGTTACCATTATTAATGTTACCGAATCTATAAATGCAATAAAGAATATTATTATTATATCGATAAAAACATATCGATAAGCATAACGTTTACTACCAAACTTACATTTTGATATTGACAAATTCATACCATATTATTTACATTGTGAGAACTACTAATTTCGATTTTCAATATTCTCAGCAAGCACCTAATAGTATTCCATAAATTCCGCGGTAAAATATAAGATTTCAAGCTTACATGGTCATTTACATTAGAATTACGATTAGAAACTGGATATTTACCATGTATATTTGTATTTTTGAGTTCCCCATATTTCGGCACTGTTGCAAGCGCCATTATCAAGGATTAACAACATGGTAAATATCCCGTTTCAAATCGAATTTCCGCGGTAAAGTCGGTAAGTCGGATAAGGCATTAAATAATATCGATATGAACACCACTGGCCATATATTGGCAACATTTGTGCACTTTGATTTGTCAAACAACTTCGCCTAATGATGGACTTTACTGTAGTTCAGATATAAGCTTAGCGTACGTGTGAGCGAGCGGAGCGGCCTAACACATTTTTTCCGTTTGGTCCGCTAAGCGACCAGATACGGATCCATTGTGGACAGGGCGGATATTCAGCGTTTCAAAGGCGGTTTTTTTTCGTCATTGTCGTTTCATTAAATATTGTTAAAGGAGACGATGATCAGAGTAAACTTTTGTAAAAAGCGTAAACCAATATCGGGTCTGAGTCTTATTTGACCAATGTTTTCGCCGGTCAATTTTATCTTTAAATAGATAATCGTGAGTCGACAATGACTTTACAAACGAGCGTTTCAAACGCTCGGAGAATCGCCGGACAACCTCCCTATGTCGCCCGATAGGCTAGCATAAGGAGAACCTAAACACATTGAATTTGTAAGCGCAAAGTTAATCAGCTCCTACAATTTATAATTATCTTTGGTAGTGGTTTTTATTTCTCATCCTGTATGCTGTAATTTCCTGTACTGTGTGTTAATAGTGTATATTTATTGACAAAATTTAATTAAGGATTACCTACTTACCTTTTTACAATGTCATCTTAATTAATATCTTGACGACCGGTTTAGCCTAGTGGGTAGTGCACCTGCCTGTGAAGCTGACGGTCCTGGGTTCGAATCCCGGTCAGGGAAAATATTTGTGTGATGAGCATGAATATTTGTTTCTGAGTCTTGGATGTTTTCTATGTATTTAAGTATTTATATCTATTAAATATATCGTCGTCTAGTACCCATAACACAAGCCTTCTTGAGCTTACTGTGGGGTTAGTTCGATTTGTGTAAGATTGTCCTCTAATATTTATTTATTTTATTTATTTATTTATCTGTGAAATCCTAGTCGGAATTGTCTTAGGATACAGACTGTACATACTTCATTTATACTGATTTGTCCTATTTATTACATCGGCCTGTATCTGTTTTTTTCGGTTTACCCTTGTTTGGCCTAATAACTTTTTGCCCAATTTCAGTTAAACTAAAATTATTTGGTATAACTGCTCACTTTATCTAATTTTTGTTTGAATGAAAATCATTTTGTATAATCCTTTCTTCACATAATTTTGTTTCGCCTAATTTTAAGCCACCTAATTTTCATTTTGTATAATCTTATTTTGTACTTATACTGTTTGATTGACATAATTATATTTCGTCTAAATTACATTTAGCATAAATCAAACTGAAATTAGTCAAAAAGTTTTTAGGAAAATCAAGGGGATACCGTTTGTTTCACCAATATAGAAAAATAAAAATAAAATAAAATAGAATTAATAATCATCATCATCATATCTAGTTCTGGATATTAGGCCTCCCCGAAATTGCCACAATATCGGTCCTGAGCCACTGCTCTATTGAAGTAATATCAAATTAGAATGCTCAACGTATGCGTCGAATTGAACATCTGCAATAAGTATTTTAATCGCGAAAGAGCGTTAAAACCATAAAACCAGAGGCTTATTAAGTTGACAGGGTATATACGGTGACAAAAAGTATATTCTCGTCTCTGATTGATAAGGGCTGACGCAGCCCTTTGCCCCTGTCCCGTATAAATCCTTCATTTCCACCATTTTGCATTTTTACCCTTGTTCTGGGGTAAATTGATGTCGGATGATATTTTTTGGCACATAACTGGCGTTATATATATGTACTACAAATAAAAATAGGTGCAGTATGAATCTTTGTATATTAGTAATTTAGTTTTAATAGTTTTTTTTTTACTTTACATGAATTTGTAATTTTTCTAGAACCGTGACGTCACGCGCAATGTTAACTAAATTTTAAATAGAGATAGTTTTTTTAATCTATAATAATTCATTTGTAGATAACTTACTTTTTTTCACTGATTAAAATAATTAATAATTTGAAATTGTTATTTTATAGAACAACAATCATGATATAATCAAACGGAAGAAGTACTTAAAGTAAAACCATATTTTAAATGACACAGGCATGAGGTAGAAGAGGGGCGTTCATTCTACAGTTTTGACGCTATTTTTTTAGAATTATAGATTCCTAATATCACGCGGTGATCACGTTGCGTTCTCGTGTTAAAAGTTATTTTCAAATATATATATATGATAGTTAGATCTAACCTAAATTATATAATCAACTAACGTTTCTATGTCAACACGTTATATGAAAATCTCTGAGATCGGTAATCTGTCGAAAAAATCTACATGCACACAGCTTTACCGTAAAGATAGGGTAGAAGCGAGAAAATATTGCTAGCCTACCCCGGAACCCTCCGTATATTGTGGACATAGACACAAGTCCTACATGATGCACTGCTGATGTGCGAATAAAGGAGGAGGCATATAAGTGAAAAAAAAAACATGTTACTAATGCTCCTCAATAAGTGGAAACATACCGTAAAGGCGGTACCATACCTCAAATTTTATAAAAGATCGGCAACGCGTATGTGACTCCTTTGGAGTTGCGGGCGTCTATAGACTGCGGTGACCGCTTACCATCAGATGGACCGTATGCTTGTTTGCCACCGGCGTTGCATAAAAAAATGTTTCCACTAATTTGACCCCACCAAATTTCAGTAACTCAGTACATTTTTTGACATAACAAGCCGATATAAGGTCTAACGGATCTTTACAAAACCGAGCCTAACGAGTAAGTTTAATGTTAGTTCGCTTACCTAATGTTTATTTGGTCGTCATGTTTTTGTGTTGTTATAAATATTTTTTTAAATATTTGTTAGTTTCTTAATATTAAAGTACGCTTTGGTTATTCAACAAATAAAATTTGAATCAGACACAAAACTATTCTGGAAAAATAAATTCAGAATTATTTCCCATGGTTCTTATTGTGAGTGGATTAAAGTTCGGTGCATATCACATAATTTCCGGAACTGATTGCTTGTCAATAAATTATTGACAAGAGGTATTGTAAAGTAGTTTTAAGTTAATAATTTCACTGTCACTAACCCTAGATTTTCACATGTATTTACTAACCAATTGGATCTTAGTTATCTAAATAAAGAATTTATATTATATTATTATTATTATTATTTTGCATTGGACACCACGCATCTTCAAATCAACATACAGCCTCGGCACTCTGTCCTCAGGGACTCCGTATTTTCACTTAGCCCAAACCTCGGCCCCCCATCCGACAAGTTTATGATCTCTGATAAAACCCGCCGTAGCTTACACAAACACTGCCAAACAAATATTCTACGTAAATATTGAAGAGGTTGCGAGGAAAGAAAACTGTCGAACGTGGACATCTTGATTTTTTCAGACTGCAATTTTACTTTTCAAATTCTTGATATTCTACCATTACCATTTTTATGACTGTGTTAGAGAAATGACTAATTCACAAGTCTAGTATTTAAGATTTTAGAAAAATGGATATATCATAATCAAACATTTAATCTGCAAATAGGCCACAAGGGCACTTTTTACATGTCAAAATATTAATTTACAATTGAAGAAAGTCTGACTATAAGAATACATTTTTCATGACAGAATATTAATTTACAATTCAAGAAAGAATGATAATTTCGAGATTACAAATATAACAAAATGAATGTCATACTTTTTAGTATCACGACCACCTTAATCTAGTTGGTAGTGATTCTGCCTATGTAACTGGAGGTTCTGGGTTCAAATCCCGGTCAAATTTGTGTGAATAAAAACGAATATTTGTTATTTTGTTCTTGAGTCTCAAATATTTTTTACGTATTTGAGTATCTATTTATCTATATAATATTGTAATATTTAACGGAAGGTTCCAACTTATATTTTTATTAAAGAAAACTCAAATAAATATTTTTTATTTTGTATTTTTGTAAATATGTTTATCGTCGCTTACTAACGATAGTAGTACAAGCAAAATAAAAAATCAAAATCAAACATTTATTCTACAAATAAGCCACAAGGGCACTTTTATATGTCAAAATATTAATTTACAATTTAAGAAAGTGAATACATTTTTCATGTCAAAATATTAATTTGCAGTTCAAGAACGAATAATGATTTCGAATTTACAATATAACAAAATTAATGTATTAGCTTTGCTCATAATTTGGGAATACGTTGATTTGTGTAAAATTGTCCATGTTCTTTTTTATTTATTTTTATTATTTATTACGAATGTTACAGGGACTCGATCTGAAACATTTATTTTCTATTTCAGTCTGATTTATCTATGTCTTTCACGCTCACTCGGATACCTTGGCTCAGTGTCGAAGCGAGCGAACGATACTCATTGTAACCAAATTGGAATGCAAAATGTACAGCCCTAATTGACCTTTAGGTCGATCGAACTTAATTAAGTCTACAGTAAAGTTAATGTATGGAAATTAAAACGTTGGTAAATTTGAACGTCGAATGGCGTTGACAAAATTATTGTCCCCGTATGAATAAAGGCATTTTTTACATGTCGGGTAAAAGAAAAACAACGTAGATTGTCATGATTTTTCTTTTTACATTTTATTATATAACATTTTATTGCCTTGTAATAGTTATTTTCGATACAAGTTAGGAAAGTAAGCAATTCCGAGCAAGTGGCGGTGAACAAAAACACGAGCGATTAGCGTGAGCGAGTGTTTTTAACCGACACGAGTTGGTAATTACGTTTCCGAACATGTATCGTACAACGTCTTATAACGCATTGTGCGAGAAAAGACAAGTAATCTAACGCAGAAATATTTTGTCCTTAGTATTAAAAAATATGTATGTATGTTTATACTGTAGGTAGCATTTGAATTTTGTACTATTTTTACTGTTATTTTAAATACATAGTATATTGTTTTGAAAAAATGACACCTCGCCGAGTTTCTTACGCCGGTTCTTCTCGAGGCAGAGGTTTATTTTATGAACCGGTGGTAGTTTTTTGACATTCATAAGTGCATGTAACATGCCTAAATTGAAGAATAAATGATTTCATTTCATTTTATTTCATTTCAAAATAAAAGAAATATATCGGAAAGCTGATTTCAAATTTATAGGTTATAATTTACATTGCTCGATACGTCAACGTCTGTACTAACTGCGCATGTGCAAAATGCTAAAATGGGAAGGTACAGGCTGAATTTGAATTCAGCCAAGCATGACTAACATGCTTATAATTTTATTTTATATATAAAATTTGAAACCATTTTAGGTTATAAGACAGTTGTCTTAATACCTAAAATGGTTTTTAATGAAGTATTCATATTTATATACATGACTAATTTCTAAAACTTATCTCAAATAACAAATTCTCTTTGCGTCGGGCTGACGCTTGAGACAAAAATAAAAATAAAATTGAAAAGTAAAAAGCACTAGTGCGGAAGAGTGGTACTTTACGCAGGCTTATTATTTTCGCGGCGACAGAAAAATTAAAGAGCAGCAAACTATTTGCAACTAAAATAATAACTTGTCAGCGATTAAATATTTTGGCAATCATTTATATTAAATGAGCTTTAAACTAAGGATATTTTAAAATTCAAATAATGGCAGCTACTGTAAGGTAGCAGAAATAATAAACAAGATTACTGAAATCATAGGCGAGGTACTATAAATAATGACTTGGCGACTAATTCCACGTGGTCTTGTCTGCCCTACCCCTATAGAGTGTATATAAAAAGCCGGAGGCGCGGAGGGAGAGCAGCCCTCGCCCGCCGTGACAAAGCTCGGGAGCCGTGCGGAGCGGAGTACGGGCGACCGTGCTTTGCCACGCAAGGGCGGAAGGGCTGCACTTCCCGCAACGCCGGAGCTAATGCAGAGTCTGACACAATATCCAAAAAATATTGTCGCATTTTCAACTTTTTATCCGCTGTCATGTTTCCGCTTAATTAGTTAATTCAAAGCCGAAAATTGATTACTTAGCTGCTACTTTTTACTTTATACTAGTCTCCGCAATTAGTCGCCAACTTATTATTTTTGCTACCCCCTTTAATTTTTTATAAATCCCTAAATCAGATTAATTTGTCGCCGCGTTAAATACATGCCCTTTACGCACAGTTTAGCTACTTAGAAAACAAACTTTTCGAGCACATGCATTAAAAATAAATTTATTCGTTCTTCAATCAGTTTATTGAAATTATGAATAACTACTTAACTTATAGCATATTTTGAGTTCAAAACATTTTATAAGGCCTCTTTAACCTTAAGTGCCTCAGTACCATAAATAAATCAGAAATCAGAAATTATTTATTTCCATAGACACAGTAGTAGGTATAGGGATGTTACAACACATTTTGTTTCATGCATCTAGCCTGCATGCAAGCGTGCAAATACATAAAATGTCAAAAGTTACAGTCCATTAATATGTCAAAAGAATAAAAATAAAAATAATTGAAATAAATATAGGAAGTCAAATTGAGATACTAGTAAAATTAACATAATAAGCATATCACAGTCAAAGAGGCACAATAAAATCATAAAATAATAACAATTATATAACTAAATATTACTAATTCTAATACTGGTGTTCTAAAGACTTGCCGCACTAGAAGAACGTTGTATAATACGCACGTACCAATCTTGGACGGCTGTGTTTTAATACTGCGAGTAAGTAGCTATGTCATTCAGAACCCGTCTCTTCGTCTCAGTCACGACAAACGTAAAACGACCTTAAGATTCGTGATAATAAGCTAGTGCATACTGTGCCACGAAGTGCTGGATTAATATACCTCCGCCTTTAAGAAACACTTTATCAGTTGCTTCTTTTAAAGTTAAATACAAAAAGTATATTTTGAACTTGCAAAACGATCGTTGATGTACCAATTTCACAAAGATATCCACTTTAATAATAACTTCATTTTCATCAATCAATCAATCAATCAACTATTGGATATTTTTCAAAAAAATAAAAACACTCGCAAGCTTTCGTCGGGTCGTCGTCGAGTTACTATAATCGGAATTTTTTACCCGTTCCTTTTTGAGCATCACAACACCCATATAACGTAAATCTGCATTTCACCTCGAAACTGTGAATAAAATCAGGTATTGATATTAGGGCTTCATAAGTAGTTAGAAAGTTGTAATACGCGTTTTATAGGAGCAATCAAATGAATGTATATATCTTTTTCTGTCACTGAATTTATGATAATAATTCACCATGAAAATAGTTATATATATACCATCTTCAATTTTTTAAATCTATTGTAGTGACTAAATCATTCCGATTGAGATGATATTTTCGTAAGTTGATGGAATCAAGCAAATGAATAATAAATTACGTGTTATAAAAAAATAAGTATTCCAATAAATTGCAAACTAGGTACGAAATTACCTTTATCTCGGAAATACAGGAAATACAGTATCGATTTCTGAACGATACAAAATTGACGTAAGTAGAATAAAAATCATATGACAAACTTACTTACTCTAGTCAAGTCAAGAGTCAAGATAAGTATGAATAATCGTTCACCATTCATTAATAATCGCTAATTAAGACAATCGATTCATCTTACTCTCATCACTACAAACGCCAATTAGTAACTGTCAAAAAGGAACTGGTAAAAATTTCCCACAATAGTATTATTTGCGGATCCACTTACGAACTTTAATTACTGAGCCGTTTAGGTGTGAAACTAGTTTTTGTTACTAAATAGCTACTAGTTATGTAATGTCCAGTACTGTACCTATTAAACCTCGTTTTTTTTTAAGATTTGATTTTTAACGGTAATTTTGGCACATATTTATTCGATTACTTGGGACATCTGAGTATAATAACATTGAACTTTTTTTTACTAACGAAATAAACATTGTACTAATTTTACATAATATTTAAAAAAAGGAGTATAAGTGAGCTCTAAATGGTTCAACAATTAAAGTTCATAATAGAGATGCCATATTGTAATTATTGCCGTGATATAAGGCAGATATTTAAGATGAAATTAAAAAAAAATTCTAATAGACAATGTGTCGTATAGTTTAAACGAATTTTTCGAATACAAGTAGTTCGTAAAATAGCAATCATATGTATATCTAACCGGTGTTGTATAGTTTTAAGGCTAAAAATTGTACGCTCGAAATGAGCAACTGTTGTTTCTAGCACTACTTATACTTTAAGACCTTATGTACACAGTTTACAATGAATAATTACTTTACTTTAAATCCAATCATGAACCACCCATTACGAGAAAATGTAGACGAACAGTAAAGATTCTGTACTGACTTTTAAATTTTACTGGTACCGTACCGACTCCACTACTGAAAACTTTTCCCTCTTTATCTGTACATATAATCGGCGCAGTAACATTGGTTATACTCCAGCGAGTTGTCGGTAAACGTGAATTAGATCTTTAACTCTGATTACTTTCTTACTGTAAACTTTATTGTTCAAACAGGCTGCATAAGGCTTTATGAAATTGCCTCTTACAAGGCAGCCATTTTGAAATTTGTTTTTCTTACAACGCGTATAGACATTTAAAGTTATGGTACTGTTACACATGCTCAAAATTAGAACATAAAAAGCATGCTTAAGATGAGAATGCTTTCGAGCTGCATACATTTGCTTCAGATAAGCATGCTACTAACATAATAATTGGTAGCATGCAAATTCATTAAGCAAGAGCGTCCACACTTCCTAATCTTACTAATAGCATGCCCAAAAATCGCATAAGCGTCGATTTTTGAGCAAATAAGAGCATGCTTATTATTAGCAATGTTTCGACATACATGCTACTAAGAAGCAATTGCTCAAATCAGCATGTGTAACTGTAGCATTACTGTAGCCGAGGGGTAAGACACGCGACTTCCAGGGAGGTCGCGGGTTCGATATACCTAATTTGTAAAATATTTGCACACCTTATGAAATGAAATGAAATGAAATCATTTATTCTTCAATTTAGGCATGTTACATGCACTTATGAATGTCAAAAAACTACCACCGGTTCATAAAATAAACCTCTGCCTCGAGAAGAACCGGCGTAAGAAACTCGGCGAGGTGTCAGTTTTTCAAAACAATATACTATGTATATAAATTAACAGTAAAAATAGTACAAAATTCAAATGCTACCTACAGTATAAACATACATACATATTTTTTAATACTAAGGACAAAATATTTCTGTGTCAGATTACTTGTGCGGGACGCTATCGCTGCCAAACATCCCTATCCATGATGTAATCGTTTATCTTATAATATGCTTTTGAAATAAGTGTCTGTTTCACAACAGATTTAAATTTAGAATCCTTAAGTTCAGTAATGTGTCTTGGAATTTTATTGTAGAATTTTATACAATTTCCCAAGAACGACTTTTTCGCCTTCACTAAATCTATAAAAAGTTATTTTGAGTTTCCCAGTGTTTCTTGTAGTTATTGACTTATCAGTATTCGTTGGGAAATTGTATAAATTCTTCCTAACATACATGATTATTTCAAATATGTACAGCGACGGCAGGGTTAGGATATCAATTTCCTTAAGGACTCCCTCAATGACTCACGCGACCCCAAGTTATAAATTGCTCGTATAGCCCTTTTCTTATATGGCTGAATACAAGGAACAAAAAAAGTGTAATACCTCATTAAGCTAGACTGTATTCTTAGCAAATAAATTAATTGATTAATTGATTGATTGAAAAAATAATTGGTCATAGTCACTGTCACTTATTCCAATCTTTCGTAGGAATAATACGAATTCAATGTGTATGTTTACAACCACTGCTTCTTCGTTTACGTAATTTCTAATCTTAAAAAACCAGCCAAGTGCGTGTCGGGTCACGCACAGTGTAGGGTTCCGTAGTTGCTCGTCCATCACGTCACCGGTCAAATGCGAAATTACGGACCCGTAGAAGGGTTTTTACTGATCTTAGTACTGATGATGTACTTTTTTGAGAAGTTGTGTTGTATACATATTTTTGTCTACTTAGCTGTGATAGTTTTCCTTTTAAATTCATCGTATATACTACTACCATGATTTTTGTCACATGACTAGTAGCCACCGTTTAGCTGGCAGGGGGGGGGCACTTGACATAGCAAAAATTATCACTTCAAAGCTTAATATCACGCCAGCCGATTCTTGAATCAAAAAATTTTTAGAAACCTTATAATATTTTTGAAAGAGCTATCCAACGATAACCTACACGATGGGGTTTGGAAGAAAAAAAAAGGACCACCACTTTACATTGTAGGGGAGGTACCCTAAAAAAATTTTTTTTATGATTTTATACTACCACTTTGTCGGCGTCATTGATATGTATACTCATGCCAATTACAGCTTTCTAGTACTAACGATTACTGAGAAAAGCGTGGGACGGACGGACGGACATGGCGAAACTATAAGGGTTCCTTGTTTACCCTAAAAACAAGGTTTAGCTGGTTTCTGTCACTGAAAGTGTTAAACATCACTTTTGGTAAATCTTAACCTACCATTTTAAAACTCCCGAAACACATACCAAAATATATTGTTTCGCCCACAAAGCGTTACACTTCCTATCCTCGCCAAATGTCTCACATTCACATTGTATCGTTAAGGTAAGTTAAGTAGGTATTTTATTTTTAGTGGCGCTCATTTAACATGGCCACATTTACATTTGGAAGCCATGCCATGACTATTTCGGCCATTATCATTACCGTGCGGACTAGATAGAATGCTACAGTAGATAAGACAGTAGAAGTGACACACTAAGAGTGGGTTGCACTAAACCGTCTGTAATGGTAAGCGGTGTTCGTCAAAATCTGATTGTATGGAAAGTTTGTCAAGTTTCTATGGGATGACAGCTGCCGGCGCCATATTTGACGATGACCGGCCTGTGATCGTATGTTGGTGCAACCGACCCTAATACGGTAATACGGTACGGTTTCAGAGGAATTTCCTTCCACGGACGCTCCGGTTGTGGAATGAGCTCCCTGGTTTTCCCGAGGGACTACAGTATGGGGTTCTTCAAGTGTATATACATTTTTAAAGGGTCGGCAACGCGCATTTGACACCCCAGGAGTCGCAAGCGTCCATAGGCTACAGTGACACTTTACCATCAGGCGGGTCGTAATGTAATAATGTAGATATGAAAAACTACAATTTTAGTATCGACTTTTACTGTTGTAAAAAAATTTCATGCAGATTTCAGCACTTCATGAGGTTTTTTATTGTATTTGTTATTTTATTATTACTTGAATTATAAATGTCCTGCAGCTTGAATATGTCATGCTCGCCTAAAGGTACTTACGGTGGCGTCGTTGATCGGGTCGTAACCTTCCCTAACAGATGGTCGAGGCAGGCGATGGCTGAGATACGCGTCATACTCGTGAACGGGTGCTGTTTGTGGGGTCCGGTCTGTTCATGTTTGCAAGGACTAGTAACATCGTACTAGTGTTCAGTCGAAGAGACTTCGCTCTTTTCTTATTTGATTTTATTTTTAGACTGACGCTCAGAGACCTTATACATCTCTGAGGATATTTATTTATTAGATTTATTATTTTCATGTTGACGCTTAGAGATATATCTCACAATATTTTGTTATGATTAGTGTACCTTATTACTTTTTATCTTCACACTTAGAGACCTTAAACATTTGTAACAAATCTGGATTGTTATTAGTTTTTTAGTCTTATTTTTGACATGTAGCACTACATTTTATTAATGATATTTAAATTATTGTACTATTTTTAATTAATATACATTTTGACTTGTAAAAGTGCCCTTGAGGCCTATCTGCACAATAAACGTTTTGATTTTGCTACCAAGAAAATTGCATTGTATCTGCGACAAACCCATCTTACAAAAAAAAACCTGTAATGGCTTAGATCTATTTTAAGCCGTCGTCTCTCGATGAAAAAAATAATAGCATTATTCGGTAATGGGAACAGCAAGCGAACACGTAACTTAATATACTAACGGTAGATAGAATTTACTGTAAATTTTTAAGTATGAGCGTATGAGCTGACAATTAAAATTTGACATTAAAATCTACGTAACGGTAGTACAACATAAACAAACAAATAAATGAAATAAATGAATTTTATTCTACAAGTAGGCCGCAAAGGCACTTTTACAAGTCAAAAACTACTAGCGTTTCTCATGAGACCACTGCTGAGAAGAAACGCCGAAAGAAACTCGACAGTCAGTCATTTTCTCCAAAATATGCTTATTACAATTACACTACCTTAAATGTAAGTGGTAAACAACAAAAGAGAATTGAAAGAAAAACGAGGAAAAAATAACAATATAGGTATTTACAATGTGTAGTTACACAAGAAAACAAAACATGTCGAATCGTTTGATATGCTTTCCTGCAAGAACTGTGTCAACTTGATACAATGAAAATAATATTATACATGACTCTTTACGCTATTTAGGCATTTGGTTTACGTAATTACCCGTTACGTAATTACCCCGCTGGTACAAGATACAGGGACAAGGGACTACACAGAAAGGATCCTAGACACACAAGTTTACAAAGCAAAAAATGACACACCATTCGGTGTATTTTATCACACGAACAATTACGGGGCACTTTTGAGGTTTCAATAACCTAAAGTCTATTTAACGGACACACTTGGAAGTTTGCGAGACTTGTAAAACCCACTGTCTTTACCTTGAGTTTATATGACCGTACTGTGGGAACAGTATAAACATATATGTATTTTTTATTTTATACAAACGCCTTAAGGGAGGCGTACAGCGACATCTACCAGAAGACTCATGCTTCATTAACGGCACTAACGTCTCAAATCATATTGAGAATCGTCAGTTGCAATGCGCCATCCCATACCCAAATTTAGAAGCACCTCCCGGCACTGGCCGCGAGTGCCGGGAGGTCGCAGGTTCGAATCCTGCTCAGTGCCTACATTTTTCAATTTTTCCTTTATTCTAAATGTTAGTATAAACATACTTCTTGCTGATTGCAGTGTGTTTGTCAATGAGCTAGGTAACTATGTGTCAAGGTTTGAAAATTACGTTCGGTTTCATCCGCTTTTTCCTATACGGTTGTGTATTTACCGATTTATTAATTATCTTCTATAATATATTCTTTTCTTTGTATGGGAAAAAGTACAGCGCCTCTGGCGGTTACGCAATAGAACTAAGAATCGGCATACTAAATCGTTTACGCAGTCGCTAGCGAGTACGGTCATGCAAACTCATGGTGAAGGGACAAGTCTCAATCTTCTAGTTATCGAATTGTGAATTTGACTTATCGAATACCAAATAACAAATAATTTTAAACAATTAAATGTCTCATCTAAGGAGTGTTGATACAAGTTTGTTTTCAGTTAGATCTCATTTTTATTCATTATTAAATAAAAATAATAATAAATAAAATTAATAATAAAAAAATAATAAGAAATAAACAATAATTTCCTTTTTACATATGTATTTTTTTAATTAAGAGGCCTCATAAGTTTCAAAATGTTTTGATTTCAAATTATGTCATAAATATTGATAAAATCAATAAAGTGATTAAAAGATACGATGACTATAAAAGTTTTAGATAGTGACATAGCCATTTATTTATTTTATTGTGGGTAGTAGAATTAAAGCGGAAAAAAGCCTAAAACGGCTTGAAGTTTGAAAATGTTCGTTTTTTAGTGATGTTTGAAACGATATTTTTTAATGAAAAATCCAAAAAATACATTTATAATTTACGACATTAGGTCGCAATAGTCCTGTTATAGATAGTAACATTGAGAAAATGTCAAGATACGCGTAAATTCAAACAGAAAATGTTAGGCCATTTTCTGTTTGAATTTACACGTATCTTGACATTTTTTGATGAGCATTTTTCAACTCATAAGGGCTATGTAATTGAACTCATATTATGTCAGTAGTATTGATAATTTTAATATATTATATCATAAAGATAATCCTATTATTCTCCATCGTCAAATCTCCCGTATCTACCCAAGACATCCATCTAAAAGCTTTACGGTGGCACTCGAGTTAAAAGCCCTAAACCAGGTGCTTTAAGTTCAAATAAGCTCAAGGTTGGCCTCAAACGGTTAAGAAAACTCCTTAGGAGCCTCAAGAAGGCTCTCAGCGAAATTGGACGCCCTTAATCAGTTTTCAAGACGTAAATTGGACTGTGGTGACGCTAAAGGTATAAATAGTCTTCATGTTTGTATAGGAGATACGGCCTTTTGGTATCGATGACATGATTCGGTTGTATGATCCGGTCAAAGGGATGAGGGGAAGCTCATTTACCCGTCATCCCTCGATGGATTCGAGGATTCGTCAATTGATTAGGTGGGGTTGGCCAGACTTGACCACTTGGATATAAAAAAATATTTTTATTTATTTATCTACGCACATATCATTAGTGCTCTAAAAAGAGCTTTCTCAAGTCCTCAGGTAAACGGTTATATATCTCCAGGCACATGTTGAAGACATTTATACATGGCCTTTGCTACTTTGCGGTTTATACAAAAGGTTCTTTCCTTTGATTCTCGTTTGTCTTTGTGTAGTTTCTCCACGTATTTCTCTAATGTACAAACATGCCAAGGGGAGAACTTGAAGTTTTTAAACAATGGAGTACAACTCTCATCAGTCCACGCATTACAAATGGCTCTGACACGCTTTTTCTGAACTCTAAAAACACTATCTACCTCCACTGAATTCCCCCACAGTATGAGACCGTACATGAGCACTGACGACACGTAACCATGATAGGCAGTGAGCGCCGCTTCTACTGAAACGACATTACGTCTTATTTTCATATCATAATAATGAAGAGAGAATTTTCAACGGATTAAGGTATATTATTTATCGAGTATCCAACCTTTGGCTGTTAAACAGGGTGAAATAAAATTACCGATTGATGAACAAAGCCGGCAGAAAGTACTTAACGACTTAAGATTATTTTGTTAACCGAATTGAAACGATCTCAAACAAAGGTCGAAAAGGAGTTTAACAGTTAATATTAAGTTACGAATAAAGACGAATTACAAAGGTTACAAAGTTTATCGAGTTAAGATTAATTTACAAGGAATGCAATAAAACTTAAACGGAGGAACCTTGGACTGTATTTGAAGCCTATTAAGTCTGAATTTTGGTATTTATCATGTTTCATAGATGTAGTGGTAGTTTACAATTTTATATTGTAATCTAAATATCAGAATACCGTACCAGCGGCAACTGGGTCATTATGCTTTTTCATGGCCAGTTTTCTATTCCAAAAAAAGTCTATGATATGCATTGAATTAGTGTACAAAAATAGGATTTCGAAATAGTACCTGAACCTAATAAAAGAAGTTTATAGGCAAAAATACTTAAATATTAACATATTACAACACAGTGGTAAAAACCATTTTTTCACACAAATGGTGAGAAATCCAAGGACCACTGAGTTACTCGATTTATGGATATTATTTGTGGTTAAATAATTACCAAAACTATGGGAAGTGATACTGCAATTAAACTTCTTTCTAAATAACAATACAAAAATATGAAGCAAGGGCCAAATATTCCAAAATCTGCATATTAAAAACTTACTTACTTACTTTATAGCCTATTGGCTGTCCCACTGCTGGGCAAAGGCCTCTCCCCAAGTGGGACTGGGCCGGCCACGTCTGTCGCATGCACCCAGATAGGTGGGCTAATGTAGCCACCAAGTGGGTGCCACACGATGGACGACGCAGACGGGGCAGGCCCAGACGGAGATGGCGGGATGATCTGGATGCATTTGCCAAGAATTGGGAGGAAGAAGCGCTCAATAGGGAGACCTGGAAGGCATATTAAAAAAAAGTGTGAAAATTATGTACATGAAAAAGTAGAATCACTCAACTAGTGATGATCACAAAAAAACTCATTGAAAAACGATTACCTTATTTACTTAACGCCTTACCTGCGGCTATTGGAAGGGAGCGAAACAAAAATAGATTTAAAAGAGCCTTGTTCCAATACTACCTTGACTGTATGTAAATATGTACCTTATATCTAGCTGACTGTACACTTTTTGCCACAATACTTAAGGCTTAATTTTTTAGAATAAAGGAAAAATTGAAAAATTTAGGCACCGTGCAGGATTCGAACCTGCAACCTCCCGGCACTCGCGGCCGGTCACTCTAGCCAACTGAGCTATAGGTGCAATCGCTACCCAGTCCCAAAAAAAAATACTTAAGGCTGTTCTTTTCATTCATTAAGACTATAGATTAAGATAGTAGGTAACTAACTCACTTAATATTACTACTCATATACTTAAGATTATAATAGACTTGGATCCCACAAACTGTGAAAACAGTTTTGCGGGACGTTGTATTTAATGTTAAGTCATTGGCGACCGCTTTAGCCTAGTTGGTAGTGACCCTGCCTTCGAAGCTGGAGGTCCCGGGTTCGAATCCCGGTCAGGGCATGTATTTGTGTGATGAACACGAATATTTGTTCCTGGGTCTTGGATGTTTTCTATGTATTTAAGTATCTATTTATCTATATAAGTATGCATATCGTCACTTGGTATCCATAGTACAAGCTTTGCTTAGCCATTTGCTTTACTGAATAAATAAATAAATAAAAAGTGAAGTACGGTACAAATCGCGCCGACCAATCACATTCGCGTTAAACAAATATGGCGGCGAAACTCTATTCGACTAGGTTTTGTTCCCAAATAATGTTTGAAAGTATTTCTACAAAATCTAATTCATTTGAGTGAATATTTTTACTGAGGTAGATTAGATATTGTCAACTAATATGCATTTACAAAAGTTCATCTGTTAGAGTCACCGACCAATCACGTGCGTGATAAACAAATATGGCGGTGGACCTCTACTCGACCAGGTTTTTTTTTTGAAGGAACGGTTGATGAATTTAGAACTGGGTAGCGATTGCACCTATAGCTCAGTTGGCTAGAGCGAATAAAACGAGTAAATGTATATTTTATCGCAGGTAAGATTTTCCCTTTGTTTAGACCGGTCGAACGTCAAGTTTCCACTAGTCATGTTTCAAAAACTATCAGTAATAACTAGAAATAATGTTCAGTAATGTTTTAGAGCATATCATGTACTTTATTTCTAATACATAAAATAATAATGATTATTGTAGTTTTTCACGGCTTTTGTGCTAAACAAAGAAAAAACATGTGGTTTTTTTATTCAATTTCAAATTTATTCCTCGTTTTTTACCCCCTTTCTTTCATTTCTTATTCTGTTTTAGACTTTATTTAGATAGATAACAATAATAGCAATTAAATAAAAAAAACAGATTGCCAAATAAACTCAAAACAACCAAATTATTGCGAAAATTGTGCAACAAGTCAGCTCTATCTCCTGAAATAATTAAAATGGCAATAAAAAAAAACTAGTGTCGATAAACCTCTCAACTACAGGTTTTTCTCGATATCTTTGTCTAAATAAACCACCTACATCCGCCGGTCACTTCACCCTGGGACACACTGTATATAAAATAATTATATAAAATATTGATTTTGAGTTTCTTTAGTTGTTAGTTGCACCGCCAACAAATCTTTCTGCTTCGCCTTAAGGTTGACTGGTAGAGAATGCCATACGGCATTAAGTCCGCCTTTTGTACGTCGGTTCTTTTGTGCAATAAAGATTAAATAAATAAATAGGCCGGGGGCGCGCGGCGGCTGCTGGTTGCTGCAGCGCGTGTTTGTATTATTGAATCCTTAGAATATCATTTACTATTACATTTATTTTCCTCATAGCAAATGAGAAGCAGAGTTTTTAACTCGGATGAAATCACCCATTTTGAACTAACTCGGGTGGAATGGTTCACTTTCAACCCTTGTTTAACAATCTACTATTTCAAGACTATTTTTTCTACGATTACCTTGCTTTGAATATTCGTTGTATTTCTTTAATGGGAAAACTGCAGTGCAGATATAAAAATATACAGTATTATTTCATCTTGTTAATAAATTAATGATAATAAATAAATAAATAAATATTAGAGGACAATCTTACACAAATCGAACTAGCCCCACAGTAAGCTCAAGAGGGCTTGTGTTATGGGTACTAGACGACGATATATTTAATAGATATAAATACTTAAATACATAGAAAACATCCAATACTCAGAAAAAAATATTCATGCTCATCACACAAATATTTGCCCTGACCGGGACCGTCAGCTTCATAGGCAGGTGCACTACCCACTAGGCTAAACAACGCTTGTGTTATGGTTACTAGACGACGATATATTTAATAGATATAAATACTTAAATACATAGAAAACATCCAAGACTCAGAAACAAATATTCATGCTCATCACACAAATATTTGCCCTGACCGGGATTCGAACCCAGGACCGTCAGCTTCACAGGCAGGTACTACCCACTAGGCTAAACCGGTCGTGATGATTATCTACTCTGTGATTACATTCCGTTGTACCTTACTATTCAAAACGTTTTCATTGACATCAAAGGATACATAGATAGCAATTAATTCAAGTCCGATTTCAACTAATTGAAGCTTCGACGGCTGACCGCGACTGAGGTTTTGCCCGGTAAAACCGCTTATTACTGACTTTAGGTACTTTGATTTTGCACAGGGTTTCAACGGCGAAGGTTAAATAAATAAATAAATATTAGAGGACAATCTTACACAAATCGAACTAACCCCACAGTAAGCTCAAGAAGGCTTGTGTTATGGGTACTAGACGACGATATATTTAATACATGTAGGAGGGTCGGGCGGAACAGGTGGAGATTCATTATTTTCCCCACTCTCATTAACCATGATATTTCACAAAATAATAGTCAATCTACACTCTTTAGGTTTAATCAGATGGATTAGAATTACAAACGGCGCGAAATAATCATAAACCACTCGGATGAAAACAGATTACTAATTCGGTAACACGGAACGTGGTGAAGTCGGCACGAGGTTGGGAGCACACCCGCACTCCAGCGCGTCTCATTTCAAAGTGTCTTGGTTGTCAACGTGTTTCCCACTCCACCCTATGTGACAGCTGTCAACTGACAGTTGACAGTTGACAGTGTTGCTAACTCAACCAGTGCTGCCAACCTCGTTCCGAACACACCCAAAGCGGATATTGGATTTGACGTTCCGTTACACACTCCACGACACGGCCATCTTGACACGTCACACGTCCCTGTGTGATGTACCTGAAAAGAGAGATATAGACTGCAATATCAAACAGTCTCGGCCAACCTGACTATACTTAAATTAGGTTACTAGAATTGATAGTCTCTTTCTTTTCAGCCGATCACAGATTTTATTCTCAAGTATCAAACCACATGTTAATATTCACACAACAAAAATCAAACCATTGACCAGTATTCACACGAATCAATTGAAGGTAATTCCTTGACACAGTTCATTTAAGTACTCTGTTTGTCTACGCCTCCCTCGAGCGTATATGGTCGCTATTATCACCTAATTCGAGTGATAAGAGCTCATGCCATCTCCCTTGAGTGACGATATCCTTGCCAACTCCCTTGAGTGACGATATCACAAGTTGCCTAAATCGAGCAACGCAACAAAACCGAATACATCACCTAAATCGAGCGATGTATCAGATCAACTAACCAATAGCTCGGTGTTAGCGAAACATATCACAATCAAAATAAAAGAATGTTGAATAGTGGTCAATTAGTCTCTACATCTACGTCATCATTATCATCATCAGATTCCATCAAAACATCATTACTGGGCATTTTTCGCAAACGATCGTGGGCGTACTTGTATGTGCGTCGAGAATTCAAAGCCTTCAGTGTATACCTATCATTTTCTAGAACCTCAATGACCTTGAAGGGTCCCTTATATTTGGGGTCAAGTTTAGTCTGGTTTCGTTCCTCGTTCTTCAGTAGAACGAAATCACCTACGACAAAAGGAACGATCTTAGCTTTCGTTTTATCGAAACGTGATTTGTCATAGTCTGCCATTTTCTTCATATTGGTCACAGCAGTCGACCTAGCCTGTTCAATGTCCATGTCTTGATCTATGTCATCAGCTATCATAACACCTACGGGCCTAGCTACTTTCCCTATGAACAATTCTAATGGGCTTGACTGCGTCACGCGATTGAACGAGGTGTTTAGTGCTAATTGAACATCGGGGAGAGCGTCCTGCCAAGACCTATCAGACGTTTCGGTTGCAGTGAGCATATTTTTAAGTGTCGACATGACTCTCTCCACTTGACCGTTAGCACGTGAGCTTCCGGTGGCGATCAAATGCAACTTAACTTTGATCGAGTCACAGTAGTTACGAAATTCCTGGCTGGCAAAGCAGCGACCTTGATCTGCTATAAGTCGCACTGGGGGGCCAAACAACGATACACTTTTTGCCACAGCCTCAATACTACTCGCCGTATCAATGTGGTGAGTGTGATGCAAAATGACGTATTTTGTGAATGCGTCTATGAGAACAAAGACGTATTCCTTTGCATCACTCTTCCCGCTGAGCTTGCCAGTGGCATCTATATGCACAGTGTGCCAAGGGATCGCTACCTTCGGTATGGGGTGCAATTCCGCCTGAATTCTGCCTGACTGAGATTTCGAAACTTTACAGGTTACACAACTGTCAACGAACTTTCTTACAAATTTCGACATGTTCTCAAACCAGTAAAAATCAAACATCTTTTCGAGAGTTTTCTCCCATCCCAAATGTACCAATCCCTCATGCACACTATTGACGATAGACCATCGTAACGATCTAGGTATTACAGGCAAGCAACGAGTTTTTCCATGACGCTGTATCTTGCGATACAACATACCGGAACGCAGCTCGTAAGTTTTGGCAACGTCACGGTCTAGCTTCTCGTCGACGAGGTCAGCTACGAGCTTAACGATGTCACTGTCTCGTTGCTGCTCTGCTAAGAGCCAATTTTGTGTAATTTCAGTGACGTTAATGTGTTTGGGCTCTACCTTTTCGAACGTCTTACTGGGTTTCTCGGGAACGGGGTTTCGTGATAAAAAGTCCACGTGTGCCATGCGCTTCCCGTCTCTATGTATGATGTCAAAGTCGAAGCTTTGTAGGAAAGCCCACCATCTGTGAACTCTCGGGGTTAGATCGAGCTTCTTACGAGCCGATTTCAGCGAACTACAATCTGTGACAACAACAAACTTGCGACCATGCAGGTAATGCCTGAAATGCTTCACAGATTTCACGACCGCAAGAGTCTCCAACTCATACGAGTGGTAATTTGACTCAGGGGCCGTGGTACGGCGGCTGAAGTATGCGATCACATGTGGCACGTTATCGATCTTCTGGATTAATATACCGCCATAGCCTATGGCACTGGCATCCGTGTGAAGTTCGACTTCACGATCGGGATCGTAAATAGACAGAATGGGCTCTGACGTTAAGATCGAAATTATACGACGCCTAATTTCCTCATGTTCTGGTTTCCATTTAAGCTTTCCATTTCCGGACGTCAACGAGTACAATGGGGCCATGACCTGTGAGAACATAGGCACAAACTGCCTGAAGTAGGAGGCTAAGCCAATGAACTGGCGCAACTGAGTGACGGTTTCAGGGGGCGGTAGAGCAGTTAATGCTTCGATCTTTTTAGGGTTAGGCCGAATCTCGCCATCGTGAACTTCAAAACCTAGGTACTCTACTTTATTTTTGAGGAATGAGCACTTTTTAGCATTAAGTGAGAAACCTTTATCCGTCAGTATTTGAAGGACTACCTTCAGTCTTTCAAGTGCCTGCTGTGGGCTATCTGCGATTATGAGCACGTCGTCCATATAGACAACCACGTATGTACTAGTCAAATCGCCCAGAGCTTTAATGACAGCACGCTGAAAGACGGAAGGGGCATTCCGCAAGCCAAAAGGCATGGCTAAATACTCGTAGTGCCCGTCTGGTGTAATAAAGGCAGTACATTCGATAGAGTCAGGGTGTATCGGTATCTGGTTGAAACCAGAGGCCATGTCCAAGCTAGTAAAATACCGTGCACCGTGTAGCCTATCAATTTGGTCTGAAATCAGGGGAAGGGGAAACCTCTCGGGTACCGTATTGTCATTAAGCGCACGATAGTCGACACACATTCGGTCAGAGCCATCCTTCTTTTTTACAAGAAGGATCGGGCTGGCGAATGGTGACGAACTGGGCCGGATAATATTCGCCTTGAGGAGCTCGTCTACTTTTTCACGAACTACGCTACGCTCGTCGGGGCTTAACCGATAAGGACGTCGGTACACAGTCTGATTCGGGTCTTTCAGTCTTATCTTCATGGGGTCAGTATCAGCGCGTTTAGTGGGAACACCGTTCGTAAATGAGTTATCAAACGATTTTAAAAGCCCTACTAACTCGTTTCTAAATTCCGGGGGTACGTCAGTATCGAGTTTGTCAAAATCAAAGTTAGGTTTACCCGCATCGCACATGTTAACAATTTTGTTTCTAGTAAACGTCAGTTTGTCACTAGTCATATGTACTGCAATACCTAAAGCTAGCATCTCACGTCCTATCATAATGTCATAATGCAGACAGTGATCAGGCAACACATGAAAAACCACTTCCAGGGATACGTTATCAATGTCAATTTGGGATGTAATTTGAACTGTACTACAAATCGAAGTTTGCCCTATACCAGTCAATGTAACAACATTATTCACACGTCGTCCGCGAAATTTGCACGCTACAGATTCTCTAATCAAACTACATTCAGCTCCAGAGTCATATGTAAAAGGAAACTGCTCACCGGCATGTCGCAGCATTCCCATAGGAGTGTTGACCACGCAGACGTTGACCCGTTTACCCTGCGATGACTCGGTGGCGTTGCTGGCGTTGCTCTCCGCTGATGCAGTTCTTCCACGAGGGCAGTTCTTCGCGTAGTGGCCGATGGTACCGCAGCTGAAGCAGGTGACAGAGGGCGCCGTTGATGTCTTCTTAGGTGGCAAATCATTACTTGCTGTATTCGATCTGGTGTCTTGATGTGTTGATCCTTTTCTTAAGCGGCAATGTATGGCTTTATGACCCGCCTTTCCACATACGTAGCATTTGACATGAGATATGTCAGTATTTTGGCGAGGTCTCTTCGCATCGTGGGTGTGATCGTTCTGGCTCGTCGATTTCCGCTTCATAAACGATATAGCCTTCAGTTCTTGCTGCATACGGTTTCTTGTCGTAATATCTTGGGTAAAAGACAGCCGTTGGATACGATTTTCAAATTGCGAGATGTGTGCTAGGATGGTTGACACAGAAATTTGCTCCACGGTGAGGTTTTTCCATTTAGATGTTATGGACGACATCAAAGAAGCCGCGTACGAAGCTAAGCACTCATTTTCTTTAGGTCGACCGTTATGCAAATTAATTAAAAATGCGGCAGCAGTTTCTGCGCATTCATACCTCGCAGTGAATAACTCCTTAAAGTTGGTCCATGTCATTCCGTGAAATGAAACTTGCGACAGCCACGCAGAGGCCTGGCCTTTAAGCGCACGGCTCAGCGCCATCATAAGGTCTGGTCCTTGTAGATCTGGATTTGCGATGCACATGTCCGATGTAGTAACCCATGCGCGTGCGTCCACATTTTCTTTGTCCGGGTTGAATTCCGGTAGCTGGATGTCCTTTTTTGCAGGTTGTACCTTCATAGCTTCAATCAGCGCGAGAAAGTTGCGATTCTGCTGCTCCATAATCAACCGCCATCTTGAATCATCGTTATTGGGCGCGTCACGTGGATTTTCTTCATTGTTCAATCCCACTTCTGATGTAGGAAGGGTCGGGCGGAACAGGTGGAGATTCATTATTTTCCCCACTCTCATTAACCATGATATTTCACAAAATAATAGTCAATCTACACTCTTTAGGTTTAATCAGATGGATTAGAATTACAAACGGCGCGAAATAATCATAAACCACTCGGATGAAAACAGATTACTAATTCGGTAACACGGAACGTGGTGAAGTCGGCACGAGGTTGGGAGCACACCCGCACTCCAGCGCGTCTCATTTCAAAGTGTCTTGGTTGTCAACGTGTTTCCCACTCCACCCTATGTGACAGCTGTCAACTGACAGTTGACAGTTGACAGTGTTGCTAACTCAACCAGTGCTGCCAACCTCGTTCCGAACACACCCAAAGCGGATATTGGATTTGACGTTCCGTTACACACTCCACGACATACATATAAATACTTAAATACATAGAAAACATCCAAGCCTCAGAAACAAATATTCATGCTCATCACACAAATATTTGCCCTGACCGGGATTCGAACCCAGGACCGTCAGCTTCACAGGCAGGTGCACTACCCACTAGGCTAAACCGGTCGTCAGTTGAACAGTTATTGAAAAAATATTAGTAAGGTAAACGTGCCAGTGTTCGACACTGACCCATTGAGATATGTTGAGAGTTGATCGAGGGATGAATGGAGGTTCTAAGGGAAACCAGACAGTAACACCGAAGATGTTGTATTCTCGGAGAAGTATAAGATTCAAAACAAAAACAATCAATCAAAACAATCAAAACATTTATTCTGCAGATAGGCCTCAAGGGCACTTTTACAAGTCAAAGTCTATCTAGGTACATCAAATAAAAATAATACAATAATCAAAGTATCATTAATTAAAAGTAGTGTTACATGTCAAAAATAAGACTAAGGAACTAATAACATTCGAGATTTGTTAGAGATGTATAAGGTCTCTAAGCGTCATTATTATATGCGTATTGAAAAATTATTAGTAAGGTAAACGTGCCAGTGTTCGACACTGACCAATTGAGATTTGTTGAGAGTTGGTCGAGGGATGAATGAAGGTTCTAAGTGAAACCAGACAGTAACGCCGAAGATGTTGTATTCTCGGAAAAGTATAAGATTAGAACAATGTATATCTTAAGGGTCCTTATCAGTTAAAAACCGTTCATTTATTTCGACGATTTTATGATTGAAATTACACGCATCTTGATATTTTCTCGATGTCACTATTTAGAACAGGACTATTGCGACCGAATGTCATACATTTTAAATGTATTTTTTGCATTTTTCATTAAGAAATATCGTTTCAAACATCACTCCAAATCGACCATTTTCAAGCTAAAAAATGTTTTTTTTCTGGTTAAATTCTAATACACACAATAATATCATAAAATGACTATGTTACTACCTAAAACTTTAATAAAATCATCATATCCTTTAATCACTTTATTGGTATTATCAATACTTCTGTCATAATTTGAAACCAAAACATTTTAAAACTTATAAGGCCTCTTAACATACGGTACTTATAGGTATTTATTGCTTACTTGCTATATTACTCAATTACATGCATCACATGTTGCAAGGCGTGATGTTACCGTTAATGTGTTAATTATCTAAATCTTATGTTATAATAATAAAGGTGAACAATAGGTGTCTAATATTGGGATAAGCATGGCTCGCGATTTTTGAACTCTCTTTTGTCTTACTCTGCTGGCTCAGCGAATCGAAGCTGCAAGCACTTAGCCTCGGAATGAGTTCGCACCAGCGCGCCCTATTCTGTGCGATCTTCTCTCAGTTTTCTGTTTGTAGGATGCGAAGGTCTTTCTTCACTTCGTCCTTCCAGCGGTACTTAGGCCGTATTGTGCGTATTGTGCCACGCCTTGGGTCGTCGGTATCGTATTCGCAACAGTGTTTTGACATGGGTGGGGCGTTAACCCACCTCACAATCCCCGAAATGTTGGAGGACCACACCCTATTTTGGTCAGCAATTCCATCGTACTCAGCCGGTGGCTAGCTAGGCTGTACTACCGACTGTCCCCCCATTCGCCACTTGGGGTACGCTCTACGCCGCGAGGGAATTATGTGGTGGGGTTGGCAGCAGCGAATGAGGTAAATTATAAGAGGTCTGTACAGAATATAATGTAATTGGTGCAAAAGTTGCAATAATAATTTTAATTAAAGTGTCCTAACTGATTTGGACTGAATAAACTGAAGATATGTCAGAGAGGAATGGAGAGAAGCTATCTTGGGAGTCAAAAACAGGGCAATAAGAAAAATGTCCAAAGCCACAGATGTAGCCAAACAAGCACTACGACTCAAATGGAGGTGGGTAGGGCATACACAAAGAGTGACAGATGAAAGATGGTCGAAGATTGTAACAAACTGGTACCGCATGGACCATACACGGAAAGGAAGACCACTCTCAAGATGGAGTGATGATATCAAAAAGGTAGCAGGAAACTGCTGGACAAGAACAGCAAAAAACAGGGAAACCTGGAAAGCTTTGGAGGAGGCTTTCACCGCTCCAGGCGGTCCTTATATAGAAGAGGATGAAAAGTGAAAATGGTGTTTTTTAAAAAGAATACAAAGACATTTATTAAAATAAAAAAGTTATGCAAATTTGGACTGCAATTTATATCATGAAATAAATCTGAATCTGAATCTTTCATTTCTTTAATTTAGAATGTACAAAAACATGATGTAAGGAAATAAAAGCTTATCTTATCTTATCTGATTTGGAAGTAATGATTGGCAGCGAGCCTTGGCAGCGATCTTCTTTTATTGTTCACTGATAGGTATTTCACAATCACATACACTTAATACGGCAGTGGCTCGATTCACTACGTATGCTGATGACGCGGTGTGACGTAGGCAGACGCGAAGGTCTGACGAGGAGCCGTGACGTGATGTATGACGTCACCCGTGACAAGGGCCAGCGTGCGTCATCTATATTATCCGCAAAGCAAACTGACGACCGAATTGATATCGCTATCTCTTGCATACTAGCATGGTATTACGAAGTGTGTCTCACATTTCTTATAACCTCGGTCCTCAGTTTGGTTTGCGGGCACTATAGCATAAATAATTCATCATCATCATCATTCAGCCGGAAGACATCCACTGCTGGATATAGGCCTCCCCCAAGGAGCGCCACAGTACACGGTCGCGAGCCACCCGCATCCAGCGACTCCCCGCTGCCTTGACCAAGTCATCAGTCCACCTAGTGGGAGGCCGTCCAACGCTTCGTCTTCCCGTCCGAGGCCGCCACTCGAGAACCTTTCTTCCCCAACGGTTATCGGTTCTACGAGCAAAATAATTGTTATTACATTATTTCGGGCGCAGGGTTCATCAACGCTCTCCCATACATAGTTTCAACCTTCTTTTTACCTCCTTATTTATTATGATTTTCTGGTTAAACTATATGTTTTCATTGTCCTTCCAGAGTTTTAGACTATCTCTGTTTTAACTTTTCTAAATCCGTTCAGCAGTCAACGTCAAATCGAATTTTAAATTAAATTTTAAATTTAAATTCAAATTCTAACTAGTATCTGAATCTAAATGCTAAGAATCTAGTTATTAGGATGAGCGGAGTTTGAAAGAAATCCTTGAAAACCACAGAACCCTCGAACTAACTTGAGCTATATTATGATCAATCGACCCAGCATTATCCGGGAGCACGCGATAGGGAGATTTCCACCCGTCACAGGAAAATAACAAATGACTGTGGGGGAAAAAATTGGCCAGTTTTTGCTGAGTCGGGCCCTGGAAGTGGCTGAGCGTGGTTGTATGACAGAATTTTAAAAAAAAGCTTATTAAATTTAATGCTTCAAGCAAGTGAAAGAAAAATTAATGTCCGCCATCTTGGATTTGAAAATGGATGTAACTTTCGGAATCGGTACCCCGAGGAACTACAAAGATGACTTCATATCGATTTTAAAGAAAAATAAATGTCCGCCATCTTGGATTTGAAAATGCATATCATTTTCGTAATCGGCACCCCGAGGAACCTCGACGATGACACCCATATCGATTTTTAATTTACTATTAAGGGTAATTTGATGAGTTTTCATCCATATAGCCACATTATGCTATAAATTGTAACATGAGTCAATATCCATATTCTCCATAAAGCGAATAATCGGTAGCTCTGCCGACCTTAATCACCAAAAATAATACAACAAGATATGGCTTCATAGCAAGTATCCGTTTTATTATGTCTGTGGTCTTAGCTGGTGGCCCAAATGGGAGCCCAAAAGCTGTAAAATGGACTTTCTTCCCTTGTTTTCTGATACTTATTTCTTTGACTGTAGAACCCAGTGTTACCTCTACTTTTCTGGAAATTCCTGGAAGCAACGGGTATAATCAAAGAACTTTAAGGGCTGTCACAATAGATGTAATAATTTAAATAATGTACCTAATCTAATTGAAATTTTTACTTTTTATTTATTCGACATAATTATCAAAATCAAATCAAAACATTTATTCTGCAAATAGGCCTCAAGGGCACTTTTACAAGTCAAAATCTATCTAGGTACATCAAATAAAAATAATACAATAATCAAAGTATCATTAATTAAATGTAGTGTTACATGTCAAAAATAAGACTAAGAAACTAATAACAATCGAGATTTGTTAGAGATGTATAAGGTCTCTAAGCGTCAAGATCATTAAATTATTGTAACAATCTTCTGACATGTAAAATTTTTGTATATTTTATGAATAAATAAATATGAATATGAATATGAATATAGATCAATACTGATCGAGGCGGCAACGAAGGCCCACAACAAACAATAATAAATAAAAAATACCTCTACTTTTATAGTATTCTCATGCCTTCCAGAAAATTTATCTCCGGCACATTTTTTGCAACCGTCAGCAAGAAAGAATTTTAGTATTACATATTGTGAGGCATTATATCGCACAACAAAGCCTGAAGATTAGTGAGATTTTTGTTTAAGGAAACAGAGGAAAAAACTAAGTCAGTAAGCATTTTACTTCTGACCCGACCTACGCATTTACAGAACATTTATTATAAGGGAGAAAAACCATTGTGGTGTCATGGCATCGCAAAAAAATGGTGTATTTAAACAAACCTCCATGAACCTCTTATTCGAGGTGTATTGCCCTCACGGCTAAACATGTTTTTAAGATCTGACATTAATCGATATTTCTATGGTATCACTTACAAATTGTATTATAGTGCTATATTATCTATTAAATTGACTTTGTTATTGATTGGTACCCTTACATTGGTACAACTGTTAAATATTTTTTATTTCAGCTTAGGGTTTTAATTTAATATTTATATGACATTATCAATTGTATTGTTTTCCTATTTATACTTTATATGACATTTTTAATTGTATTATTCCCTGATTATTGTTTAAATGTAGGTATATATTTAAGTATATACCTATCCTCATATTATAATTATTAATTATTTCATTGTTATAACGATCGATATACGATTAGCAAGATAAGCGAACATGTTTTATAATGTAATTGTATATGGAGATAAATAAACTAAACTAAACATGTATAAAGAAAAATCCATCTTTTGCAATTGTCATTGCCGTTGTTAACTATCAGTGGTCCCATGTAATCCATTCCTACATACGTGAATGGAGAACTGTAGGTAACTCTTTCCTTCCTCCTTAAAGCAGGTGTTGGTAAAGCAGGTGTTAACGGTAGCTTATATGGTCCTCCTGTGTATTTAACACATTCAGGGCATTATATGTTTTAGACGCAGAACGTTTTTAACCGAACGTTTTTTTAAGCGACTTCAACGTCACTTGTACGTTCTTTTTTAGGGTTTCGTAGCCAAAATGGCAAAACGGGACCCTTATAGATTCGTTAAGTCTGTCCGTCCGCTCGCCGTCCGTCCTTATGTCACAGTCGGTTTACTCGGAGACTATGAGCACTACAATTATGAAATTTGCTAGGACAGTGTATTCTATGAACCGCTACATAAAAATGATGTGAAATTACAAAAAAATAACAAAAAAATATTAAATTATCTCAATACATGTAACCGGTGGATGAAAACAAAATTCAACGCACATAGTCGTCTCCACTCCGTCGCACTCCATGGATGTCTTACATAACCTTGTACCTTCTGCATTATCCAAGACTATTTGATTTATCAATTAAACTAAAAACGTGCTATAGCAAATAATGTTTTTTTTTTTAACCTGACTGTGGCTTTATAGGCCGGGCCCAATAAAGCGATAGGAGTGCGCGGTTGGAGAGTAGCCTGGGGAAAATCCAGGGGAAAACCTGCGGCACGACCACGCGTGTGGTTTGGAACACTGGAATACTCTAAGAGTTTGCGCTCGAGTGAGATTGGTTGAGCGGTTTCAACCGAATCTGAGGTCTGAGTGGAATCGAGCTACTGGGAGTTTTGTCGCTGGTTCACTAAACCTAGCCTAGCTGAGAAGAGTCCAGCAAGAAACTCAGCTAGGCCCGACCTGGGTCGGACTGACTCTACCCGGTGTGCGGCGGTACCGGGACGAATAGGGACTATATGTGTCACTGTTGTCGCGATCGCGCGGTGGACAGCAAATAATGAATAAACGATTTATTTGAATGTTAAGTTTATTTTACAAAATGAACCAACTTGAACTGCAAGTCTACGGGTTGTAGTTACGAAATACGCTGAAAAAAATAAGTCCAACGCTAGCAAATATATCATCCTCTCTCCCAATACAGCGCATACTCTGGAGGTTTGGAGGCCTTACTCTCAACACAGTACATCGTCGGGAGGTCCGGCGACCTTACTCTCAACACAGCGCATCCTCGGGAGGTCTGGCGACCTTACTTCGTCACCAGGAACGGAGATACTTCCCCAGTTGAATTATTGCAAAAATGCTTTATTTCATTCCGTATAGATATAACCAAATAAGGTATATGTTGTAATGTATTAGCAGGTAAGAAAGAAAGAAAAAACATTTATTCGTGGCACAGACACAGTACAAATTAACATAATACCAAAATACAGAAAATAGCCACGAAATGGCCCCAAATCAGCATAGTGCTAGCCATTGGCTAGCGCTTGTCTTCCTTTGGGACCACGAGAAGCCACAAAAGACAAAAAACACTAAAGTCACAAACAACATAACAATTAAATAAATGTCATAATTTACAATTTAAACAGAGAAGAACAGATAAACATGAACGAGACCTTAAACAAACTTCAAAATCTGTGGTCTGTCACAAGTCGCAACTAGCGCCAGCGGACAACCACTAAAACAGTGACAGATTACGCAATTTCGTGAAATGAGAATGGAGGTACACAATGCCGATTGTTTTACAAATTTTCTTATAATTTATTCACATACTTTCGTATTCTAAGAAGTAGCAACTTCCAAGTCTTAATAAATTAGATGCACTGAATTTAATTTACAAGCATATCACTTCATAAGTCTCTAGTAATTATAAACTCGCTGTAATTAGCAAAACATTATTATTTGAACGCAATTTGAGTTCTCAACTTTAATATAATATTTTGTCTAACTTGGAAAATTAAGACATTTGTTGTGTCTCGCAGAAATCAGCTTAATTTGTCGAGTTTGAGAGACAGGTAGGGTTGTGTGAGCAGGATAGTGTCGAGCGGAGATGACCATATAATATAATTAATTTTACCTACGATACAGCAAAACAACACGGTAAGAATATACCATGTTTAAATTCGTATAGTCTAAGTGAGACAAGTTGCGATGAGTCATAAACACGACTTGGGAGAGTTCTACTAGCCATTAAGCCACGATTACTATCTATAACATATGCGGAAAATCCCACATTAAAGTCAAGAAAAAATTTTAGATAAGTTCAGGGAGAACGTTTTGTTGTCTCGCTCAATGGAACTGGCTTAGAACTCATTTTTGGGAACAATATTATACTTATTATTTAAGGCTTTAATTATTAGCGTCTAAGTATATTGATCGCAGAAATGAATTTTTAGCCATTTCCATTGAACGAGACAACAACACGTTTTTGGAAATTAATGTAATTGATTTAGGTAACATTTATGAAAATGAAACTGAGACAAGTCGATTGAGTCATTAACACACGAATAGTTAGCAAATTCTACGCACCACGAAGCCACGATTAAGTGAGACAAGTTGATGTGTAATCTTTCTATTTGTATAGTCTAAGGGTCAGTTGCACCAACATATGATCACAGGCCGGTCATCGTCAAATATGGCGCCGGCAGCTGTCATCCCATAGAAACTTGTCAAACTTTACATACAATCAGATTTTGACGAACACCGTTTACGATTAGAGATGGTTTGGTACAACCCACTCTAAGTGAGACAAGTCGCGATTACTCATAGACACGATTTGGGAGCAAGTTCTACTCGCCACGAAGCCCCAATTACTGTCTATTACGTGTGCAAAAAATTTCACATTCAAATCAAGAAAAAGTTACAAACTTGACGGTATTTAAAAAGCCTTAAGTAATAAGTATATTGATCGCAATAATACCCAGAACTGAGTTTTGAGCCATTTTTATTGAGTGACACAAAAACATTTTTAGGAAATTAATTTCTTTGATTTAAATAACTATTATTTTTCTTCTAATTTTGTCGAGATCAGGTGTGTAGCTGGAGACAAGAAGGCATGGCGAACAAAGGTCCTTTGCACCTCAATTGCCTTATAAAATAAATAAATAAATAAATAAATATTAGAGGACAATCTTACACAAATCGAACTAACCCCACAGTAAGCTCAAGAAGGCTTGTGTTATGACATCATTAACAACAAAAATTTCTTCTCCGCTATTCATACTGCTCCGTGGCTGTACCTATTACAGATAATTCTCGTGGACGTCAAAAGTTTTCGTTTGCTACGATATTTCTCGCAGATGTCTGCTTCCTTAAGATTTATGTCCAAGACACTTCACTCTTAGCGCGGGGTGGATAACATTATAAGAACAGAAGTTTTTTCTTCCTGTGCATTTTCTGCTTGTGTTTGTATGCGCGTCTGTGCAATTAAAAGTTTTAATTTCATCTGTGTTCCCATTAAGTTCGTCCCGAACTAATTATTGGATGCACCGATCGAGACCACAACCAATTTATAGTTTACAAATCGAAACGCCTGAACGAGACAGCTGAACGCAGTTCGGCTGCTAACACTTAAAAACAAGTATGTACGTTTATTTTGCACATTCGGCAGAGATATGTTAGAGGAGAAGGAACTGAGGGAAAATTAGTCTTACTATTCAGCGAGGAAATACTGCCAGCGTCATCGGCACAATACCGCAGGGGCGATTTTTAAATTTAGTTTCATCATCATCATTTCAGCCGAAAGACGTCCACTGCTGAACATAGGCCTCCCCCAAAAATAAATTTAGTTTAGTTTTTAATTATTTTTTATTTTATAGACTTAAGCCTTATCTTAATAGTATGTAATTGTTGTAGTATTTCATTTTCGTCTGTTCCAATAAAAAAAAATTACATTACATTTTAGAAATTGAAATATATTATTTCTGATTAAAAGATTAAATGATGAAAAAAAACTGAGGGATGTCAACTTAAAGGATGTCCTTCTGTTTTGTAGGAGAACAGGAAAAATTTTAGAGGAGAGCGAAAAACTATTTTTTAACCTTAATGGCCAATATATTGATAAGTAAACGATGTGTAGAAATAGTTTTCCTTTGTTGTTTTGTGTAACATGCCGTTCTAATAACCTGACTTATTTCCAAGCCATCAAGACCATGCTGCTGATTAGTTTTTAGCTTGGTAATTAATAAAAAGAGATATTTAAAAATCCACGCTAGAAACGAGTAAATAGATAGATACGTGTTTTGGCCAAAGGGCTTTGTGGCTATGTTACTGAACAATGGGCATAGTTACCAAGATAAAAACAAGTATCTATCGAGGTCCTATATTTTATCTTCGTACGGCGATAGTACCTTTTCCCAACGTAAAAAGGTACTAATTTGAGTTGTTTGTTTTTTGATTATTTGTGATTAAAATACTCGGGTTTAATTTGGGTAACTTAGGCCGGGTTTTATAAAGATCCGTTAGACCAAATGTCAGATCAAATTTCAGTAGCTCAGTACATTTTTTGACATAACAAACCGACATCAGCAGGCGAATCACGTAACTTTATGTACTAACGGTAGATAGATTTTACTGTCAATTTTGAAGGATAATGTATGAGCTGACAATTAAAATTTGACATTAAAATCTACCTAACGGTAGTACAAAACTTACGTGATTACCCCGCTGATCTAACGGATCTTTATAAAACCGAGCCTTAGTTATATTGACTTAGTTATATTGTTTTAGTTATTTATCGTTTTTGATAAATAACTAAAACTATAGACAATTCGAAATAACCAAAAGTGTAGTTTTGTCCATCTTGGCGCAAGGATTCGAAGGAGCTAAAAACTACTTTTTGAAATAAATGTATTTTTTTGTTTTTAATTTAGAGCAGCCGCAGTTGAAGATAGTATACGTTTTAAATTGAACAAGTTTTATTTTATCACAACATTACATTGTCTGTGTATGTTATAGATTATGCTATGTAACAGCGTCTTACATTGGGGTTACTTTAAGAAATAATGGGGCTACTTTGATCATTCAGAAAATTTAATAATAATAATATATAATAATCCCGATAGTCGTCTCTGCGAACGGTCTAATAGCGAAGAGTTTCGACCAACACCTCAAGAGACTCTCGCTAGAGGGCTGGGTCAAGGGTCAGATACAGAAGGCGGTACTCCTGGACACGGCGCGGATAGTCAGGAGGTTCCTCTCTCTGTCGCCCTAATCACCGTGCACCGGTAGCTTAGGCCCCGCCTCGCTGTCGGCGGCACCCTAGGTTAGGTTTTTATAATGATTTTATGTTTTGTAAATATTGTTTTATATTATAAAGATATTGTAAAAACCTAGCCTAAGACGAAAAATAAATAAAGAGAATAATAATATACTTTATTGCACACTATACAAAATGGTAATGTTATAAACAAACTTTAACACTGATAATAATGCAAACAACAGGCGGTCTTATCGCTAAAAAGCGATCTCTTCCAGACAACCTTTGGGTAGCAGGAAATTCAGAAAATGACAGTCAACAGGTAGTGCATATTTAGCAGAGAGATAGATATACAATGATGGATACTATGTAATAAATGAATACAACAAATGACTATATATAAACAAAAAAAAAAATTAAAAAAATAATAATAAATGAAGTGAGACGTATTTAGGCCTATTATTCATATTCATATTCATTTTTATTGATTATATCCGATTACATGTCAATTTATATTAAATAGAGGTCATGTCATTATCTTAAATTCTATAAAATAACTCTCTATGGTCATAGAACGCCTGCTCGAGAAGCCATTTTTTTAGTTTGACTTTAAATATTGGACCACTTTGTGAAACGGTAATGTCACCTGGAAGGTGATTATAGACCCTACGACCCATGACGTGGCTGAGTTTCCGAGATTTTGCGAGTTTGTGGGGCACTAGGGGGAGTTTACCGGCTCGCACGCTGCGAGTTTCGTACCTGCGTGGTAGATCAGCAGTGGTTCTAGGCATAGATGATGATATTATGATAAAGTACAATATTCATATAAGAATCAATACTATCGGCAAGCAGGTACATAGATTGAATAGAATTGTATGTAACTATTAATATTTTCACAGGTCACGCATAAATAACACAATACTTAAGGAGAAAACAATAGTTTGATCAAAGTAGACCCTTGGATCAATGTAACACACCGGTTAACTGTACATTTTGTGTATTTTTAATTTTGATTGGATAATTCTAATTTCGTTTTACGGACGCTTCTACTAGGTAACATGAACAGTATGGATAGCTTTTTAGTTTTATTGATTTTCCATGTAATTTGGGACTTTAATGGGTACGGTTTGTGAAGTTGTAATAACTTCGTGGTAGATGTCTCTACGAACCTCCCCTAAGGCTTAATCAGTTAATTAGTGAATTTATTGAGAATCATCGCCACAAGGGTATCCACGATAACTTAGTTGGTTCAGGGCAATTACTGAATACAATACAGAAGCGTTCGTGAATTTTAATGAGGAATAGTGGGCAGCACACAATTTACTGCTAAGTCGTGTCACGCGCACTCATCCGTTCCTGTCTCTCTCGCATTGTGGCAATTAGAAAGAGGAAGGTGATTATTCTCTGCTGTAGGAGTAGAAGGTGTGTTAACCTAGGTGCGGAGTTAATCCGAATATACTCATAGTGTTCAAACACACATTCTAACAACTTGATCGAAATACTTGGCCTCCATTGAAATACGGTATTCTATCATTCTACCGAAAATCGTTTCATCATTTATCGTTTTCAACACTATTAGTAGAATTTCCTGCCTCGCACAACCAAACTATGGAATGAACTGTCGCCTGCGGTATTTTCGGACCGATGTGACCTTCAAACCTTCAAGAAAAGAGCGTATTCCCTTCTGAAAGGCCGGCAACGCACTTGCGACTCCTCTGGTGCTGCAGGTGTTTATGGGCGACGGTAATTGCTTACCATCTGGTGATCCGTCTGCTCGTTTGCCCCTATAACATACAAAAATATATATGTCACAAAAAAAGTCAGTGTTTATTTGTAAAAACATAGGTGAAACTGTTATGACAGTGTTGGAAAGATATAAATATGTTACACTATGTTATGCCCGTGGGCGTACAAAAACTTATTAGAAACTTACAACTAATTAAATTTAACAATAGACAAGCAAAATTAATGAAATTTATAATCACATAAATAATCAGTCACTCACTGAAACTCACTTAGGAATCATCCATCGAGCTCCCGCCTTAGTCTGCTGGTGTTAGGTTTTTTATGTGCCTTGAAAAACGCAATGCATGCATGTATATAAGCTTGTTTGCTTGCATTCATGCATGCGTGCTTACTTGCATGCATGCGTGCTTGCTTGTTTGATAAAACCATAGCAACTCGCTCTAAGCCTACATAATATTTTCATTCATTATATTTGGTAAGTGTTATAAGTATCTATTATGTTTTAAACTTATTGAAGATTAATAACATTATACACCATGATTTGCTTTTAGAAACCTTATAATATTTTGAAAGAGCTACCCAACGATACCCCACACGATGGGGTTTGGAAGAAAAAAAATTGCACCACCACTTTACATGTAGGGGAGGTACCCTAAAAAAATTTGTTTATAATTTTATTCTACCGTTTTGTCGGCGTCATTGATATGTATACTCATGCCAAATTACAGCTTTCTATTACTAACGGTTACTGAGAAAAGCGGGGGACGGACGGACATGGCGAAACTATAAGGGTTCCTTGTTCACTACGGAACCCTAACAAAACGATAAATATTGGGATTAGGCGTCAAAGCAGTCAGGTCAGAACCGGGAAATCGCTAAGAGGGTGAAAACAATGCTTTCTACTTAACTCGTGCATCCTCATAACATATTAATCCCCTATTTCCTTGTTCATCTAACTTAATTCACAAGAAACAAAGAAACAAACTATTAGCTAAGGCATTGTTAGGGAACACAAAAGTAACTATATTATAACTAAACTTGACACTAATTACAACTGTTAGTCATCGCGATACAAACGACTTTCCCTCTTAGTTAACTTCGTTGAGGAAAGAGATTAATTTCCTTAGTACCAATAGCACAGAATAAGGTAAAGTACAAATAAATTACAAAAGATTTCAAGCTCACATGGTCATTTACATTAGAATTACGATTTGAAACGGGATATTTACCATGTATATTTGTATTTGTGAGTTCCCGATATTTCGGCACTGTTGCAAGCGCCATTATCAAGGATTAACTGACGTGCTGCGAGTTTTAGTTGTGGTCTACCCACACACCATAGCGATCTACCCTCTTCCTGGTTCGCTCTTTTCGCACAGTGTCACCGTCACTACCACCGTCCGCCTTGTCACTTGAAACTCGATTACGGTCACGACACAGTATCAATACGCGAGTTCTATCCCACAAATACCATGTGTACTATGTGTTTATCATGTGTATTACATATATACACGGTAAATATCCCGTTTCAAATCGTGATTCTAAATTACAAAAGGTATACCTTTGAACGATTGGATTAAATGGTGGCCGCAGAAGACATTGGTTGCAAACAGAGCACAATTTCCTAACTATTTACTAAACTGAATCAAACTAGAAATACTTAGTTATGAATATTTAAGTATTTTATATGTATCAAAGTAGCCCCGTTTTTTCGTAAAGTCACCTCAGTTTACGGTATTTTAGTACCGAAAGCACGTATTTTAGTATGTAAGGTAGTAGGCAAGGTCATTTTATTGCAAATGACTCTCCGGAAGCTCTGCGCATAATTTCCTAAATATTTAGTACATTTTCAACTGTATCAATTATAAAAATCTATACGGTTATTTTGTTAGAACAATAAAAAGCAATTTACTGTTTTTTTTTCATTTCTAAAAAGCATATCTTTCACATTTTATTTACAAATAAATCAAATAACAAAATATTAAATAAATCACACAGATGAAACATGTATATACAGAACTACAATAAAATAAAAATTAACAAATAAAACTTAACCAAAATTATTGACAAATGTAAATTAACAAAGCAAAAATCTATTTTCGAACCTCAATAAAAAAAAAATACTGTCGTTGACAATTACGCAATCTGCAGCATGAAAATTTATTTTTACTATGATATTTAGGATTTTTTGACAGAGTTACCAAGGCATTTAACAATATTTGTTCGGTTGCATTGTTTCTTTTTAAGTCCACAGTAATTTGTGTACTATAATTCTACATTATTTCTTCGCACTGGAAGCTCAAACTTCGGTATTTTCGTCAGATCTCTGAATTTGCCTTAAAGATACGAGAAATAAAGAAGAAAAAAACAAACACACGCGAGGTCGATTACGTGACATGAGAGTGTTAAAGGGTAACAAGACCGGAGGGGCTACTTCGAACTTTGAAATGCGATCCTTATACATCTCTAACTTTACTGATGTTGTAATATTTGTAATAGATAACTATGCAAGTTTATCTTCACTGTATGACATTAATTTTGTTATAATTGTAAACTCGAAATTATAATTATTTCTTGAACTGTAAATTAATATTTTGACATGAAAAATGTTTTACTTATTATAGTCAGACTTTCTTAAATTGTAAATTAATATTTTGACATGTAAAAGTGCCCTTGTGGCCTATTTGCAGAATAAATGTTTGAATTTTGATTTTTTTTTATCTTCGAATTGTACCGTCTCTTTTACTCATATTGTGAAAACACAATAGTGAAAGGGACGGCACGATACGAAGTTCAAAGTACAGGGCCGGAATTAGTTGACGATAGGAATGACTGTCATTCTATTATAACTTTGACGCAAGTATATTTCGCTACGAGAAATATCAATTGATACTAATATGAATATAGTTTTGAAATAAATAACTTATGTACTTATAATAAAATATACTTATAATATTACGCGGTTAGTATAATTTATTATTTAGGGTTAGGTATTACGCGGTAAATACAATTTATATAGATGTCACGCTGCGCTTGCGGCGTCCAACTCGGACACGACGCGTACACTTAGGCATTCCCGCCGGCTGGGACGTCCACCACGCGATCGCGCCAACACTGACACATATAGTCCCTATTCGTCCCGGTACCGCCGCACTCCGGGTAGAATCAGTCCGATCCAGGTCGGGCCTAGCTGAGTTTCTTGTTGGACTCTTTTTTTTTTATTCTGCAAGTAGGCCGCAAAGGCACTTTCACAAGTCAAAAACTACTAGCGTTCCTCATGAGACCACTGCCGAGAAGAAACGCCGAAAGAAACTCGGCAGTCAGTCATTTTCTCCAAAATATGCTTATTACAATGATACTACTTAACCTACTTAAGTAAATGTAAGTGGTAAACAACAAAAGAGAATTGAAAGAAAAATGAGGAAAAAATAACAATAGGTATTTACAATGTGTAGTTACACAAGAAAACAAAGAAAAATTGACCACTTTGTACCCATAAAAATTAAATCGAACGTTCAAAAATTTCTGACATTTATCGCTAGCTGTAAAAACATTAAATCATGAAATATGTAGAGGATCTGCAAGGCGCTAGTGATTTTTCTAGAGCCTCAAGAGTCCACAGGCTACGGTGTCTATTTACCACGCAGGATGTACACTATGCTACCGTCATATTTAAAAAAAACATACGACAAAATACGATTTAATCTAAACTTTAAACAAGTTTTAAATAAATAAAAAAGAAAAGAAATCATATTTCATGTCATAACACTTTCTTTCACATAATTTATGAAAATCGCTACTTATTTTATTTCCCATGCATATTATGGAGAAATTGGCTTTTCGTGTAACAAAGCGGTTCAGTGAGTTGATTTTCTCATAAAAATATCCCCCATCTCATGCATTTTAATTTTACTTCGATAGCAATTTGATGGAATTCAAGCAGTATTTATGATGCTATTTTAATTACAATAAACTTATAATTTAGAACTTTATATACCCTTAGGACTTCTTGATCAAATATTCTGTTATCGGTTCTACAATACAATACAAATACTCTTTATTGCACACCTCAATCAAAGGATACAGTACAGTACAAAAACACAATGAGAAGAAGCAAACAACAGGCGGTCTTATCGCTAAAGAGCGATTTCTTCCAGACAACCTTAGGGTAGCGGAAATGAAATCTAATCAGAACGATTCACAGCAGGTGGTGCAGAGTTAATACATATGAAGCCTACTAATAATTACAACAATAACATTTAATTAAAGATAATAAACATACATAAATATAGTATAAAAAAATATACGTACATAAACATATACAAATATATAGTCAGCCACATAGTCTAAAGGAGCTAAGTTCTATTTTTATGTCTGACACTATTTATTCTATTAGTTGACTTGTTTATGTAATCCTTATCTTATTTTTGCAATATTTTCTGCATCTACCCGGTGTGCGGCGGACTATACGGGTTGGTATTGTCGCGATCGCGCGGTGGACAGTGGCGGGGGCCAGCCGGAATGCCTAAGTGTAAGCGTCGTGTCGCCCCGTGTGGTTGCCGGGTAAGAATTGCGCCACCCCATCTCTTCCCGTGGGTTTCGTAGGAGGCGAATAAGGGAAAATCGGAGGGTGGGCAGCAGCATCCTTCGATCATTACCACCATCAAACTGCGGTCGCCAACCCGCTTGCCAAGCGTGGCGACTATGGCAAATCCCCTCAAATTATTGGGGGAGGCCTATGTTCAGCAGTGGACGTCTTTCGGCTGAAATGATGATGATGAAGCGTCGTGTCTGAGTTGGACGCCGTAAGCGCAGCGTTCCGTCTTTCGATGGACGCTGTGATTATATCGTCCGGGTCCGTGAGTGTGCTTACTCATACTCATACTCATTTATTTGCAATGGATCATATGCATTACTCGTCAGAAACAATGATTGCCAATGATAAAAATGTCAAGGTATAATTGATCTTTTTTTCTCATTGTAATAGTTTATGCACCACCTACTTTTCAGCTTTATATTTCATTTCTCCACTACCCAAAGGTTGTCTGGAAGAGATCGCTAAAGAGCGATAAGACCGCCTGTTGTTCTGCCTCTGTCTCCCTGTATCTTTGTTTTTTGTTTTTTATGTGCTATTTTATTATGTGAGGTGTGCAATAAAGAGTATTTGTATTGTATTATATTGTATTGTATTGTATTGATTTACAAATTATGTCAAACTGTCACAGTAAAATTACATTTAAATTTGGAATTCCAGTATAAAATTAAAATAATAATAACAATAATAATATTTAAAAAAGAAACATATATTATTTAGGACCCCTAGGACGCCGGACCGTGCGGCACCTAATCAGTGATCGCCGAGTTGCGACAGAGGGAGGCGGGATGGGAACGTAGTCGATTCTTATGATGCCTTCCTAACGGATTCTTATGATGGGGACCGGAAAGTGACATCACACAGCTAATCCAATACCCCTACTATATAAAAAGTTTTCTTCGTTATCCGTTTCACTGACTTTAACGTTTCGCATTCATTGTAAAACAATTTCAGCGCACTAAAATACCACTTCGCATTAAATTTTGTCAGTTATTTCCAACGTTTAAGCCGTGATCTCTCGGCGATAAAATAAATCATAGCATTATTTTGTAATGTGCCCGAGGATCCCCGGGAGCGGTAGACGACCGGTTAAGTGAATGAAACACAGCTGTTACATACGCCCTTTATTATTATCATTATCAAGATTTTCGCAGATATAAAAATACATGTGAGGCCGGGTTTTATAAAGATCCGTTAGACCAAATGTCAGATCAAATTTCAGTAACTCAGTACATTTTTTGACATAACAAACCGACATAAGTGCCTTTACTATTAGTTTGCATGACCGTACTCGCTAGCGACTGCGTAAACGATTTAGTATGCCGATTCCTAGTTCTATTGCGTAACCGCCAGAGGCGCTGTACTTTTGCCCATACAAATTTTTACGCAGTCGCTAGCGAGTACGGTCAAGTAAACTCATGGTAAATGCACAGGTCTAACGGATCCTTATAAAACGGAGCCTAAGAAAATTTTGCGTTATACGAGCCCTATAATAAAAAGTAAAACTTGAAAATATAAAATGTCAAAAATGTTGAAAAAGAATCACCATAATAATCCGACCCTTAAGCTCTTGTTTATGTGGAGGTGTCGAAATAAATACCGTCAACCGGGGTTACTTTCAAATTGAGGGGCGAAATTAAAAATCCAATTTTTATGCCGTGTTTTAGTTTTTATTTGTTTAAAATGAGGTCAGTAAAATGCCTTGGTAAATTTCCCAATTATTTACTAAACTGAATCAAACTAGAAATACTTGGTGATGATTATAAAAGTGTTCTAAATCTATCAAAGCGACCCCGTTTTTTCTTAAAGTCACCCCAGTTTACGGTAAAGGTATTTTTTTACGAATAAACTTGTCCGGTCTGCAAACTTGTTTGTAAGAATGCTACCTAATATATTGCGGGAATTCTCTTTGCGTGGAAATGAATGGTTTTTAAGAACCTTGGAAACAAACTTCTGTGGTGCTACTACGAACTTCGAAATCCGAACTTCGTATGGTGCCGTCTCTTTTACCCATATAGTGTATAACAAGGATTTCGAAGTTCGGAGTACAGTCTCAATAATTTGAGACTCGTAAGATGTTTTTGTCGATTCTATTTTCTTGTTTACATGTTAGTTCAGGCGAAGGAATCAGGACTTTCGGCATTGAAGGAAATAGAATATTTGTGAGGAATCAATCTTTTTTTTAATTATTCGGGACTAATTCAAGTCATGGTCACTCTAACTTTTGATACGAGCTGTTTTAATGAAGTGAATAACCGTAACGTGGCGTCACCGTCGTATGTTGTAGGGTCATCATCATCATCATCATACTACTAGCGTTATCCCGGTACAATTGTATCCTGAAGGATGCCCGGGGTCCGCTTCCTAATCCCAAGATTTGGCGTAGGCACTAGTTCTTACGAAAGCGTTAATTAATTGTATATGATTGAGTTTTCTTTTGCCGGCTTAATAAAAAAATATATAGAGGTTTTATTTTCACTGCATTAAGTTGATTTTACAATTTTTCATCATGTTTTGTCTTTTCTGATCACGTTCGAATTACCTTGTATTTATATCATACATATTAACTAACTAACTAACTTTATAATTAACTATAACTAACTAACTAACTTTAAAACTAACTATAACTAACTTTAAAATTAACTATGACCTTGAAAAGCTTCAATTCATTATTTATAGGAGGTAGTTTACTGTGGAAATTAGGTCCAAATATGTTGTGGACTAACTATCTAACAATAATATCTCTTTTTTCCGTCTTTATAAGACAAACCTACAATTGCTGAGACCACAAAAAAACGATACTTTCGAAAAACGCACCCGATTTGTAGTAGTGGCTAAGCCGTGGTTTCCCGGCGAAAAAAATAAACAATAGCATTATTTTGTAATGAACCCAGGGACCGGTAGACGACGTGGTATGTTATACACGGGTCTTTGTCAGTAGTAAATACAAAAGTTGTCAGTTGTAATACGGTTACGTGTCGTCAGTACTCATGTACGGTCTCATACTGTGGGGGAATTCAATGGAGGTAGACAGAGTTTTTAGAGTTCAAAAAAAGTGTATCAGAGCCATTTGTAACGCGTGGACTGATGAGAGTTGTACTCCATTGTTTAAAAACTTCAAGTTCTCCCCTTGCCATGTTTGTACATTAGAGAAATACGTGGAGAAACTACACAAAGACAAATGAGAGTCAAAGGAAAGAACCTTTTGTATATCGCAAAGTAGCAAGGCCATGTCTAAATGTCTTCAACATGTGCCTGGAGGTATATAACATTTACCTGAGGACTTGAGAAAGCTCCAGAGGAATCTTTTTAAGTCCAAATTAAATACCTGGCTTATGGAAGTGTTTTTACCGGGTCAGTTATTTTCTCGAACAATATAGATTTAAATAATAGTTTTATATTTTATTTAGAAATAAATTTTGACATTGTTATTTAACTATTGTATTATTTAATTTGTAAAATATTTGCACGCGGGTCATTGTCAGTTGTAAAAACAAAAGTTGTCCACCATGTGGTCAATAGTTAACGGCTTATGTACATGTAAGTTATGTTTTTATTACATGGATTTATAGTTACGGAAACATCGTTTATGCGGGTTAGACCAATCCAAAATTAAGCTTTTTGACCCTTAACTTTTGATATGTCCACCGAAAAGACGCGAACCTAAATCTGTCAATGGCCCACACCTATTTGAATCCTCAAATATTAAGGTTTAAATAAATTATCCCGCGACCCAATAGCTGTTCATCAACTGAACCCATCGAAATTCTGCGCTCGCGTAAATTACAGCTCTCGCAAATTACAATCGGAGTAAATTTTGATTATTCGTATTCTCGAGGATTTTACGAGCTGGCAAATTGGACTTGAGGCGGTACGTAGCTCGAACATGTCGGTTCACGTTTACATCAAGTGTTGACAGTTACGCTCAGAACGACTTTGACATTTTCCTAAACTTGGCACTTTCCTATCTTGTCACTTTTTTAACTTGCCATTTTCTTTCCTGGTCTCTTTCCCAAACTTGTCTCTTTCCTAACTCGTCTCTTTTAAATTTGCCATTTTCTTACCTGGTCTCTTTCCCAAACTTGTCTCTTTCCTAACTCGTCTCTTTTAAATTTGCAATTTTCTTACCTGGTCTCTTCCACAAACTTGTCTTTCCTAACTCGTCTCTTTTTAATTTGCCATTTTCTTACGTGGTCTCTTTCTTAAACTTGTCCCTTTCTGTGGTAACTAAACGCATGCACCCTCCCCGCTCTCTCACTTGGTCGGTCGTGTGACGGAACACACGCAATGTAAATGTCTTCCTTATTAAAATAAAGATATTAAGTTGCTATACCTTGGTATTAATTAATTACCAAGAAATCAACCCCTGGACACCAGCAGTGCAACCAGATATTACACTTTCCTAACTCGTCTCTTTTTTGATTTGCCATTTTCCTACCTGATCTCTTTCTCAAGCTTGTCTCTTTCCTAACTCGTCTCTTTTTAATTTGCCATTTTCTTACTTGGTCTCTTTCCCAAACTTGTACCTTTCCTAACTCGTCTCTTTTTTGATTTTCCATTTTCTTACTTGGTCTCTTTCTTAAACTTGTCCCTTTCTTAATATCCGGTTATCCGTATTTTTGGAAAGTTAGGCTATATAGTATTTTTAATTTACTCGTTTATTTTTGTGAAAAATTATTGTATGTTGAATTTGTATCAACGTTTCTTCTCGACGTTTAGTGGAGTGGTCTTTCCGTTCAAAAACGCTAGTAGATATTTGTTAGTAAAGGCGCCATTTTTATAATTTCTGAGGAAGACCGGAAAATCTTTAACAATAGTCCTCTCGTCTTAGAGGAACCGGGGAGTGAAGGTCATCTCGCTCACATTTGGAGACGCGGTACTGGGGAGTTCCTCCACCATGGGCCATGATGGCCCAACGTACATCATGTACTTATGCGTTACGGGTAGAAGGATTCCATCTCATTCTACCGAATAGGCGTGGTCCATTGTGTGGTTCTGTCATAACAGAAGGCCGTAGCCATAATAACACACTACTTGCTATGAAGTAAATGGTGTCGTGTTTTTAATGTGGTCGCCAGATCTCTCCTGACAGCTGGTCTACCGAAGGTTACGCGTGCGAATAATACCACTTCCTTACTAAAATCTAGTGCTCACCAGTCTGTAATCAGATCTGAAGTTTCAAAAACCACGAAATTTTCAGTATATTTTTCACAAGCTGATCCCGGCACTGCTAACCTTTTTTGTACTAGAATAAAATCTATTACAAATTCCTCTGCACCGCAGAGGCAGCGCAGAAGTTATATCGGACTTGAAACGACTAAAAATCCTCGATGATTCTCTTCAACCCATTTGCAATGGTTCTCTGATCTCCTACGGCCACACATCTCTTGGTCCCACCATCTGGTGAAATGTACGATCGCAGCACCAACTGCGACTGCCTATGTCCCCTAGGACCACTTTTTAGTCACCTTCTAAGAAAGGAGATGGTTCATTATTTGTGCGTCTGTTCCAAAATACTTTCGTGTCAACTTTATCGAAGTGGATAAAGATTTTAATGACCTTTTCGGTTATTTTGTACAAACTCGGGACTGCTGCCAACTAATTTAGACATGTCACCAAAATCTACAGCCAATTCGTCAGAAACGCGTCCTCTTAGGCTCGGTTTTATAAAGGTTTTTTTTTTTAATTAAAAATGGGATCGCTCTTGGCCAGCATCTAGCCAGGGGGCAAAGATGAGGCCGACGATGAAGCGAGCTCACCCAGAAGGTAGCCTATTCACTCGTGCCTTAAAAAGGTCTAGGTTATATGAGCTCGGAAACACAAAACCTTATCTCGGTTTGTTACCTATGTCTAAAAATGTTAAAGTTACTGAAATCTGATCTGACATTTGGTCTAACGGATCTTTATAAAACCCGGCCTTAATGTCGCAGTTAAAACTCTCTGATAATAAACCGTACCGTTGTAGCCGTATTCTATATCCGAACTACAGCAGTGCTGGTTCCTTTACCGCCCTAGGTGCATAATGAACTACCTATTGTGTGTTCCTCTATATTAGGGATGCGCCGAATATTCGGTTATTATTCGGTATTCTGCATATTCAGCATGGGTTTTGTTACAATTTACAAGAGTGTATAATAGTTACTGCTTGGTGAAATTAATACTTGACCCATTATTAACAGTTCTGCAGTGATGTAACTTTTGTCAATATATCGCTTTGATAATGAACAATTTTACCATTCAATTGGTCTGTTTTACAACAATAGATGAAGGAATTACGTTGAACCGAATAATTCCGCTGAATATTCGGTTCGGCAACAGTTGGACCTAAATATTCGGCCGAATGTTCGTATTCAGTCAAACCCATATTCGGCACATCTCTACTCTATATTGTCGACCACTGAAACCACTGAACGTACTGCTCTGGGATATAATTGAGACAGCTTGCATCATAAACTAGGAACGATTGAACGCCCCCTTTGTATTAGCATCTACAGAGAACAAACAAGATTTTTCTCAGGGTAGGAGAAAAGAAGTAGGTACGTATACAAGTACCCAGTATAAGATTTCAAGCTTTCATGGTCATTTAAATTAGAATTACGATTTGAAACGGGATATTTACCATGTATATTTGTATTTTTGAGTTCCCGATATTTCGGCACGAACCAGGAACCAGGAAGAGGGTAGATCGCACGTCAGTTAATCCTTGATAATGGCGCTTGCAACAGTGCCGAAATATCGAGAGTAACAAGCTTACGGTCCACCTGATGGTAAGCAGCCACCGCAGCCTATAGACGCTCGCAACTCCAAAGGAGTCACATACGCGTTGCCGACCCTTAAAAATTTGAGGATGAACTGTGTTGACAACAGAAGGGACAAATTTAGGTCCCTCGCTCTCAACACAGTGCATCCTCAAGAGCTCTGGCAACCTTGCTCACCTCCAGGAACACAACACTACATACTTGTATAGCAGATAATGTTATTATGGCTGTGGTCTTCTGCAAGGCGGAGGTACTACCCCAGTTGGGCTGCTTCAAATTCGAGCAAGATGACATTTTGCTGTACCCTACCTTTCGTACGACACGTACACTCTCTACTCTTGTAACAATTTCTCTGAAAATAAACAGATTAATTTTTTATTCCTTTTTAGTTACTTACTTTAGTTACTTATTATTAACTAGCAGCGGCCTGCGGTGTTACCCGCGGATAAAAGTTAGCCTATGTGGTAATCCAGGGTATAAGCTACCTCCATTCCTAATTTCAGCCAAATCTGTCCAGCCGTTTTTGAGATTTCCATCCATTGATACATACACACACTTTCCCATTTATAATATAATTAGTTTTTATGCATAATATTGCACGCACCTATATATGATACAGAATAAATCAACGTATATTTTCCTCAAACAAATATTGACATTCGATATGCTTGCTAATGTAAACAAACATATTACGATTCCTCACCTATATAAACAGAATATTCGTAGCTAAATACTAATGTCTCAATGGGCGCGTTTATACTTTTATCTACACCCATGCAAGCAGTAAATCCTCTTTTATGTGCTCAAAAAGTGTAGGTAAGGACCAACTTTACAATATCGCGCCGGTCCAGGGCGGGGATAGCCATAACAGCGTCAAAAACAGTATCATTATGGCCATCTCCGCCCATTACGATACAGGCTCATGCTCAAAAAGACTTTGACGAGCTCACGAACTCGAACTCCTGCACTTTCAACGCAATGGTGCCTCAACACATGAAAGAGGATTTAATGTATGGATGTAGATAAAGTAGTGTATACAACTTGTACATAATTAGGCCTTAAAACACACATGTGGTCCTATTATGAAACTCGTTGACGCTCCTTTCATAAAACACACTCGTGTTTTAAGACCTCTCATTATGTATCAGTTGCATAAACTACTATTCCGTAGACATCCACTTCACGATTTTTCCTTTACCGTCCACGATAATATCGTAGACGTCGATGCGTGACGCTTTTATAGTTTGCCGATTTTACCGTGACAGATTTTTTATGTTTTAAAGTATTGTAAACTGTTTAATATTTGACGTTCTTATGATTGAGCGCTCGTGGCCCAGCGGCGCTCGCGTACTGCGTGTGGTATGCGAGATTAAGCAACGTCGGCCTAGGTCAGTTATTGGATGGGTGACCGCTTTTAGTTCAGTTCAGTTCAGATTTATTTATTTCTCTAAGATTACAAATCACTTATGCGAGAAACAAACAATATTTCAGTAAAACTTAAACCATAATATAATTTAGTAGGATGATAAAAAGTATGCGACGGTATTTTTCAATTTAAATTCTAACAACCCAGTTTTTAGTGGTTATTAACGAGCGCTCCCATGCTTTAGAAGTCACGTTAAGCCGTTGATCCCGGCTGTCTAGGATAGCAGTCGTTAAGCCAAGTTAACGGCCTTCGAGCGGTTTGAGAACTTCTAACAGTCAAGTTGCCCACTGATTTGACAAGCCCAATTCCATTAAGGTCTGGTTTCCCCTCGGATTGGTAGGTCAGATGGCAGTCGCTTCCGTAAAAACTAGTGCCTACGCCAATTCTTGGGATTAGGTAGCGGAACCCAGGCATCCTTCAGGATGCAACTGTACCGGGACAACGCAAGGATGATGATGATGAATATTGACATTATACAAGCAAAGGTCCATAAAATGGAGTTTTAGCTGAAAATGCGGCAAACGCTGGCATTGATAGTGACAGTGATAGCACACACACGGGTGTCTATTATTTTATCGAAATATCTTACATCGATTTTCATTTCACCAAAAACTGTTCGACGAATTTCATTAGGTTTTTTTTCATCATAATCATCAATTCATTGCATTTTATATAATCAAACCACTTTTCATAGTTAATCGTTTCGAATCCGTCTCTAGTCGTAGCGTAACGGTACGTCGAATTTACCTTTCAAAGAAATATTCGTTATTCATAGTATTAATTTAACGAAACATGATTCACAGATAGTACGTTCCATATAGTATTCTTTCCAAGAACAGTGTTTCAGATTCTGATTCAGATTCATTTATTCACAATATAAGATTACAATATAAATTACATGTCAATTTACAGGAATCTCTATAATATTGTGATCGTCAATAACATTAAATAAAACAAAATAAATTAAAAATCAATGAATAAAATAGCAGTTAAATAATACAATGAGTATGATAAAATTCACCTGAGAGGATCGTCATAAATATTAATATTTTTGGTACTCTAAACACGGTTAACAAGGAATTAAATATCAATATCTCGTACCTAATGATCGTCAAAATAAATATTAAAACAAGAATTAAATTAAATCAATAATATTAAATTAAATGAAACAATGTCAACTATATTTTATTTCCATGTATTCGCTAATAGAATATAACGGGGTTTCTAATAAAAAGTTTCTCAGTTGACGTTTGAATGTTTCGTCAGATGGTTCAGTTCTTAATCGTTTCATCGAACAACCAAGCAAGCATGATTTTTCAAGGCGCATAATCTTTCTGGCATATCGTGGAGGTACACGGCATGCCGTTCCCGTCCAGAATAAAAGCGTTTGAATACATTTTAGGTCCCCTGTTTTATCGTGACGCTACACCGTGGACGTCCACGGTAAAGTATAAAAGCAGCCAATAACGAAATGTTGCGCATACTTCCCGCCCCGGCTTTGCACGGGTGTAATGCTGATACTAATACTAATTATACATATAAACCTCCCTCTTCAATCACTCTATCTATTAAAAAAAAACGCATCAATATCCGTTGCGTAGTTTTAAAGATTTAAGCATACATAGGGACATAGGGACAGAGAAAGCGACTTTGTTTTATACTATGTAGTGATAGTCATCAAAAGTATCATTTAAACCTTTATTTGTATACAAATAAAGTTTCAAATGGCATGTACCTCACTTTCACACCAGTTAACAGCTTATTTGTATGCCAGTAAGGTTTTTAGTGGCGTGTCCGGTTGTAAAACACTTCCGTGCTTAGGTTGTTCAATAAAACGCTGTAGCATTTATTGAATTTTTTTACGACGGAAGACGTTTTTTTCTTTACCAATTGCTCTGGGTGTTATACAGAATGTAATAAAAATAGTGAGAATCCGTTTAAGGGCATAATCGGTATCGTATTCTGATTAGGAAAAAGTAGAAGATTTTTTTTTGATGCAATAAATTTTTGTGCCTTGTATGGACAGTTGGCTGACTTGGACGACCTGCCCCATAGAAAAAAAAATAGTATAAAGCAGGTATATATATGAGTCCTGAAATATATTAATAGCTAGTAAAAGCACTCATATTCCACTCTCAGCTGTTACGTAAAACCTTTACATACGAGTGTTAATGTTGTTTTTTGTTTCTTTTACGAGTATGTTGTTGCATATGTGTCGTTATACTTAATAACCAGTGAAAAGGTGCCATAACATAGTGTGGCTATATGAATAGAAAACCATCAAATTATCACAATAATAATAAATAAAACAAATTAATTAAAATATAAATTGATATGGAACTTTATAAGAAAGTAGGGCTCGGGAACCGGTTAATTTCTCAAACCGTTATCATGTACTTTCCGCAAAACCATTTTTTTTTGTCGCAGGTGCGAATCCTGCTCGGTGCCTAAATTTTTCCTTTATTCTAAATTTAGGTATGGGATGGCGCATCACAACTGACGATTCTCAATATGATTTGAGATGAAGCATGAATCTTCTGGTAGATGTCGCTGTACACCTCCCTTAAGCGTTTGTATAAAATATAGTTTACGTTAGCAGCGGTACTGCTTAATACGAAATAACGGTTGATGAATTTGGGACTGGGTGGCGCTTGCACCTATAGCTCAGTTGGCTAGTGGGACTGGCCCCGAGTGCCGGGAGGTCGCAGGTTCGAATCCTTCTCGGTGCCTAAATTTTTAAATTTTTCCTTCAATCTAAAAATTTGAACATTAATTAACATTCAATAAATGAAAGTCGCGCTATTGAAACCTTCCACAGGGCCGCAAGGGAAAACTAAAGATGGTCGGACGTATTACAAGGACGTTCCTTCATTCTAAATTTAGTTTATTAGTTTACTCAGGTTTCAAGTATTTCCAGTGAAGCTAATTCATCTGTTCCTCTCTAAAAACATCTGCAAATCATCGACAAACTTGAATGTACTTTAATGAGCGCAGTTCCGTTTCGTACCCTGATTTATGTGTCTTATCTGTGCTGGCACGAGCGACTTAATTACATGGACCTTTTACATTTTAGATCGTGGAACGGAGAATTGCAAATAATGGACAAATAAATCAGACTTTAGTTTCCAGACTAAACGATCAGAGATTTGGTTAGGGCGAGGTAATAAAGTCGATTTGTGTTGGAGATAACCTTGGGCTAAGAGTCATTAACCACAGTACCTTTACCATGAGTTTACATGACCGTACTCGCTAGCAACTGCGTAAATAATTGTATGGGGGAAAAATACAGCGCCTTTGGCGGTTCAAAATCAAAATCAAAATCAAACATTTATTCTGCAAATAGGCCACAAGGGCACTTTTACATGACAAAATATTAATTTACAATTTAAGAAAGTCTAACTATAATAAATAGTTTCAGTAGTTTTATAGGGGATTGACGAGAGACATCATCCTGTTGTGGATTCGTTTTTATTATCAGTGACTTAGAGACCATATATATCTCTAACAATATTAAATTAATTTTAATTTTGACGCTCAGAGACCATGTACATCTCTGGGATATTACATTAATTTCATTATACTCCTTGTTTAATCTTGAGACCTTATACATCTCTAACTGTTGATGTTGTAATATTTGTAATAGATAACTTTGCAAGTTTATCTTCACTGTATGACATTAATTTTGTTATAATAGTAAACTCAAAATTATTATTCCTTCTTGAACTGTAAATTAATATTTTGACATGAAAAATGAATTAGTTCGTAGCTTCAAAATTAAGTCACAGCTTTAAGTAATCATTATCCTAATTTATTTTCTCCAATAATCAACTAGTAGATCAAAACAAAAAAATCCTTAATGGAAAAAGGAAACTATTTTAGGTTAAACTTTAAACTTCAAACATTTATTCATGACAATATAACAAGTTATTACAAATTATTTTTGGTTATTAGTTGATTGGGACCAATGCAACAGAAAAAAATATGTCGTTTCTTGTATCAAGTATCGGGTTTAACTCAACAGAAAGTTCTGTTTAGTCGATCACAAAAGATGTAACTGCCGCCAATATAAAAAAAATAAAAAAAAAATAGTCCCTACTGCAGAGAATTAAATTAAGAGCTATGTAGATTCAAAAGGTCTCCAAACGTCATTAGCTCGATGGTACATTTCAAAGCGAGAAGTGCATATCAAATTGAAATGATAAATATTACCCTCAAATCAACCTCTACAGCAAAAGTAGCCCAGTTTTGATTGCTTTTCCCATTAAATAAAGGACTCGGGAATAAACACAGCTCTAACTTAGTAATGATACCGGTAAGAAAACTTTGATTGGTTTCGGAACTTGCAAACTTCTCGTCATTCCTGAGAACAACTTTAAATACTCGTATACGTATACAAAGTCGAGTTTTACTACACGGACATAAGTATCAAAATGTAATCGCAAATCAATAGACATTGAGTACACAATTAATGCAGATAAACAAGATTACTGCCGTAGCAGAACTGGGGTCACCGACATAGCCTTCAAAATTGCGAGACTTAAGTGGCAGTGGGCAGGGCACATTGCTCGCAGGACTGACGGTCGATGGGGCCAGAAACTGCTTGAGTGGCGTCCACGCACCGGAAGACGAGCTGTCGGTAGGCCTCCGACGAGGTGGAGTGATGACCTGGTGAAGGTCGCGGGAATCCGGTGGAAACGAACAGCACAGGACCGGTCTAAATGGCGAGCCTTGGGGGAGGCCTATGTTCAGCAGTGGACGTCTTTCAGCTGAAATGATGATGATGATGATGATGAAGAAAATGGCAAATTAAAAAGAGACGAGTTAGGAAAGAGACAAGTTTGCGAAAGAGACCAAGTAAGAAAATGGCAAATCAAAAAAGAGACGACTTAGGAAAGGGACGAGTTTAAGAAAGAGGCCAAGTAAGAAAATGGCAAATCAAAAAAGAGACGAGTTAGGAAAGGGACAAGTTTAAGAAAGAGACCACGTAAGAAAATGGCAAATTAAAAAGAGACGAGTTAGGAAAGAGACAAGATGAAACCTTTTGAGTTTTTACTGAAATTTATCAACACCCATATGAAAACCGTAGATAAGGATCAACTTTACGTTATACCATGCTTGGGCGGCGAGTGCGGGGCGGAGATGGCCATAACAGCATCATAAATTGAACTGTTATGGGTCCTTATCAGGTAAAAAACGCTCATCTACACTTGACATTTTCTCAATGTTGCTATCTAGAACAGGCTATTGCAACCTAATGTCATAAACTTTAAATGTATTTTTTGGATTTTTCATTAAGAAACATCGTTTGAAACGTCAATCCAAATCTACCATTTTCAAGCTAAAAACTCGTTTTTTCCGCTTAAATTCTACTACACACAATAAAATAAAAAAATGGCTACTATCTAAAACTTTAATAAAATTATCGTAGCCTTTAATACCTTTATTGGTACTATCAATACTTTTGTCATAATTTAAAATCAAATCATTTTAAAACTTATAAGGCCTCTTATGAGATTTAACCTGGACCCGGCTAACTGCTGGTAAAGCATGCGCTCGCCGACTCAACCCTCCCACATGAAACATACCTAATGTATAAAAGAGGATTTAATAGGTATATGGATGTAGATAAAGTAGTGTATGCAACTGTATAATTTTATTTTATTTATTTAAGGAACAACAAACAGCTATACAATAGGTGTTACAATTAGTGTTACATATATGAGTGGTTTAATGTATAGTCAACAGCGTTATCCACGAATAACTTATGTAAGGTTGCTGAAGAACTGACAATTATACTATTAAACGTTTAAAAACTATCAATGAAAACAATCTCTGGCTATACAGATTTCAAAATTGATTATCAATTGATTATAAGTTTACAATTTGGTTGTACTGATTAGGGTCTATCACAAATAAAGCATTAAAACACAAATGTGATCTTATTATGAAACTCGCCTTCGGCTCATTCTGTTTTTTTAATGTGCTCTGTGTGATGAGCAATAAAGAATATTTGAATTGTAATTGTATGTATTAGTATAAACTGCTATTAGGTGAGCAGTAATGGTTTGAAAGTGCTTTTAATTTCGTTGCGATTAGACCCGTTTCCTACGATGTTTTCTTTCACAAGAAATCTACTGTTATAATATCAAATAATTTTAAGCTGTTTTTTAAGTTTATTTTTTATTTTAGAATTAATAATAATATATATTGACATAAATTATAGTCTAAATGTAAATTGAAAATTAACAATAAAAATATTTATGTGCATCGATTTTGATTTTGAAAAGTATAATTTGTTAGACACCAATCAATACGGATTTATGAAAAACTTTCAATTAACCTGGCAGTTTATACATTCATACAATCAGATTTAAATATAATAGACAAAAAACAATATGAAGTTGGGTTACTATTGGACATATCCAAGGGGTGTGTAATGTTTAATATAAAAACAAATTGCATATTTTCGTGTTGCATACAAACGAACTGCATAATTTAGATTTGTATAAGTGATTATTTTTTATAAAAATACAGTACATTAAAACAATTTGCATAATATCATCGATTATAATGATCAATGTTCATAAATTGTCAATTTGATAACTACCAAACGCTATAATGATCATTCTGTATAATATTTAATAGTCATAATATACATTTAACCTATCGGCGTTAGAGTCTATTTTGCCCTAACAAGTCTTTCTGGGCTTTTATAAAAAAAATAACCTCGAAGATTAAGACGGGAGCTGAAGCTCCCGTCTTAATCTTCTACCCTTCCGCGTTCGAGTCTATTTTGCCCTGTTATTAGTTTTAATGATTATAATTAATGTGTTTTATATAAAAATACATTAGTTCAATTAAAGGTTATAGAAAATGTGGTTGTGATAAGTGAGTGTTATGGTATTTAAATTATATCCAATGCAAATATGCATTTTGTTATAATGACAATCGTTTGTTATGAAAATCGGAGATATGGTACTTGAAAATATGAATTTTGTTTTTATGGCGACTCAACGGAACGCATATCCAAGGCCTATGATAGGGTGTGGCACCCCATCCTACTAAACAAATTGTGTTCTATGTGAATCAGGGCTACAGCTCACCAGTGACTAAAGTAATACTTATTTTTCCCCGGGATTTTCCCCAGACCACTCTCCAACCGCGCACTCTAATCGTTTTATTGGGCCCGCATAAAGCCACAGTCAGATTAAAAGAAACGGTTTCTGTCTTATTTACAGCAAGCAGTCTGCAATAAACTCAAATGTTCACTCAAAAGTGCTTTTGACTGAAGTATTGGAAACGTTCAGAAACTTTCGAGAGAGAACATTGTTCGAACAACATTTCCATAAAGTTTTACGCTGGAATCCGGGAAGTATTGGAAATTGTTTTTCGTTAGTTTTTATTATTCGAAAGCTAGACAATCAGCATTGCGGATAAGCTGAATTTCATCTTTCTTCTCATTCACAAATTAAGCCAGAATTCATGCCATTGGAAACAGTTTTTCGAGACAATCAAATGATTGTATAGAAAGAAAGACAAAGAAAGAAAGCATTTATTCACTGCACCAAAAGACACCGTTACAAATATAATAGACTCAGTACAATGAACATATAAATAAAATAAAATAAATAAATAAATAAATAAATATTAGAGGACAATCTTACACAAATCGAACTAGCCCCACAGTAAGCTCAAGAAGGCTTGTGTTACGGGTACTAGATGACGATATATTTAATAAATATAAATACTTAAATACATAGAAAACATCCAAGACTCAGAAATATATATTCATGCTCATCACACAAATATTTGCCCTGACCGGGATTCGAACCCAGGATCGTCAGCTTCTCAGGCAGGTGCACTACCCACTAGGCTAAACCGGTCATCAAAATAAATATAAAGTGCGTCTTCGCGGCAGTGAATCGGTTGCTGTCTCAGCATTGTGGCAAGGTGTCAGACACCTGCAGCGCTGGTTTTCAGACAGCACCGTACGTGATCCACGGAACGCAACACAACATACGATATAGGAAAGGTATACATATAATGAATAAATTCATATATGAATGAGACTACCTCAAAACAGGGCAAACTGGTATGAACATGAGGAGGAATTTACTCAACAGTGGGGGGATACAGACCGAAATGAAAAAAAAAAAAACAAGTAAATGATTGTATGATACCAACTACATTTAGATCAATACAAAAGACGAAAATGAGATGCAAAGTATAGCATAACTAACGAGCAATGAAAACACTCCATTCGTCATGTCACGCCTGTGTGGCCTCTTACTACCGTTGCATGGGAGAATAGCTTTGCCGTTTTTGTCGTGAAATATTACGTTTATGTACATAGTTGCCGTACATTTTTTTAATTGATATATGAGAATTCTATTGGTAACTTTCAATCGAGGCTCGGTACCGGTTTTTAATGTACCGGTAAAACCGGTTTATTTCGGTTTAGCTTCTAACTTTTCGTGGGAACGCGAACGTATTAAGAACTTTATATTAACCGGTTTATTCGACGAGAGGCCCGGTGGGAGTACTAGTGGGGCTCACGTCTGTAGGCTACTACTGTTTAAACAGTAAAATAGCTTTTTAAAGAAATTAATTGATGCAACTCGGCCAACTCAAATGATTTCAATCATAATCGTGCGCCCGCATTAACCGGTTTAATATCGTATAAACCGGTTAATCCGAACAAATCCTTTATATAAAGCTCCCCTGTAAACCGATTTAAATAAACCGGTATTGTATCTAAACCTGTTAAGTATTATGATACTGTTATTTTATATACATTGTATATTGTTTTGAAAAAATGACACCTCGCCGAGTTTCTTACGCCGGTTCTTCTCGAGGCAGAGGTTTATTTTATGAACCGGTGGTAGTTTTTTGGCATTCATAAGTTCATGTAACATGCCTAAATTGAAGAATAAATGATTTCATTTCATTTTATTTCATTTCATAAACCAAAATAAAAAAGGTTTTGCGGCAAGTATATTATAACGGTTTGAAAAATTAACCGGTTTCCGAGCCCTGCTTTCAATTACTTTGGCAAATAAACAAAAATATCTATTTATATTTTAATTAATTTGTTTTATTTATTATTATTGTGATAATTTGATGGTTTACTACCCATATACCACACTATGTTATAAATTGTAACATGCGTCTTCATCCCTATTATGATCATCATATAGAGGAGAATAACCGGTCATATAAAAGCATATCTGCCCAAGATGAGGGCCTACCCGAACTTCGAAATCCGAACTACGTATCGTTCCGTCCCTTTCACTCTCGTATTATGCACCATATGATTGAAAGGGCCGGCACGATACGAAGTTCGGATTTCGATGTTCGGAGTAGGCACTCTGAGACGGAGTCAATTAGTCTTATAGTGTACTAGCGACCCGCCCCGGCTTCGCACTAGTGCAATGCTGATGCATGTATTATACATATAAACCTTCCCCTTGAGTCACTCTATCTATTAAAAAAAACCGCATCAAAATCCATTGCGTAGTTTTAAAGATTTAAGCATACATAGTGACATAGGGACTGAGAAAGCGACTTTGTTTTATACTATGTAGTGATTCTCTGAGATACCTTCTTGACTTTCAATGAATACTATTTGACCTCTTGTAAAGAACCAGCATTAAAGCCATAAACGTGTAATCCCTACAAATATGATTACTCTACCAAACCAATACGCTGAAGGATTAGGATAGAACCCCACATGGCTGCGTATAGGCCGAGAGACCAATTGGCAAAAATAACTTCATCGAATTCATATAATAGTGCTGCACGTCCACGCACCGGAAGACGAGCTGTCGGTAGGCCTCCGACAAGGTGGAGTGATGACCTGGTGAAGGTCGCGGGAATCCGGTGGAAACGAACGGCACAGGACCGGTCTAAATGGCGAGCCTTGGGGGAGGCCTATGTTCAGCAGTGGACGTCTTTCGGTTGGAATGATGATGATGATGATGATATAATAGTGGTTTAAATTCATATTTATATCTGTACTAGGTTCTTTCATGGAGGGTAATATTAACGTAATGTTGATGTTATATAAAGGTGATATGATGGCCGCGTGTAGGTACATGCTTCAGAATAAGTTCTTAATACCCAGGGCTGTATTAAAAAATGGTTTTCACAAATAAGTAATTTTGAAAGAAGTAAGCAACGAAAGTGGAACTGTGAGTCACTCTTTTCTTTACGCGCAGTGATAACGTTTACTAGCCGAACTTGAATATAGTATTGTATTGTTACATTTGTTACGACATTTGTGTAGATACATAAGTTGTTTAATATACTTTACAATACAATAAGAAACTCCTTATCACATAGTATAAATCAAAGTCACTTTCTCTGTCCCTAATCCCTATATCCCTATGTATAAATCATTAAAACTACGCAACGGATTTTGATGCGGTTTTTTAGGGTTCCGTAGCCAAAATGGCAAAAACGGAACCCTTATAGTTTCGTCATGTCCGTCTGTCCGTCTGTCCGTCTGTCCGTCTGTCCGTCTGTCACAGCCGATTTACTCGGAAACTATAAGTACTACAGTGATGAAATTTGATGGGAATATGTGTTGTATGAACCGCTACAAAATTATGACACTAAATAGTAAAAAAAAGAATTGGGGGTGGGGCCCCCCATACATGTAACTGAGGGATGAAAATTTTTTTTTCGATGTACATACCCGTGTGGGGTATCAATGGAAAGGTCTTTTAAAATGATATAAAGTTTTCTAAAAAACATTTTTCTTAAAGTGAACGGTTTTTGAGATATCAGCTCTCAAAGTCGTAAAAAGTATGTCCCCCCCCCCTCTATTTTTATAACTACGGGGTATAAAATTCTAAAAAAAATAGAGGTGATGCATGCTAATTAACTCTTTCAACGATTTTTGGTTTGATCAAAGTATCTCTTATAGTTTTTGAGATAGGTTGATTTAACTGTAATTTTGGTTAAGTTATTTTTGCTGTTTTATAGATACTAGTACGGAACCCTTCGTGCGCGAGTCCAACTCGCCCTTGGCCGGTTTTTTTTAATAGATATAATGATTGAAGAGGAAGGTTTATATGTATAATAACATCCATTAAATAGTGCATCCGTGCGAAGCCGGGGCGAGGCGCTAGTTGCATATAAATGATACAAATATATGTGAAACTAGCATGAATAGGTTTTAGTTTTGTATTTTTGGATGTTGTGTTTATGTATTTAAGTATCTATTTATCGATATAAAGTATCAGTGGCGGAGCGTCCGTACAACTCGATTCACACCGGCTTGCCTAATTTTCAGCTAGTCCGGTTCTTTTACTATGGCTCATGAAGAATAAGAAAGGCAAACTATTTCCAATTCCCTAAGAATATTTTTGACGCGTCGCCACTGTAAACTATGTCGTCTAGTATCCTATGGGTACACCTCGGTCTGACACCTCGGCATAATGCTGAGACAGCAACCGATTCACTGCCGCGAAGATGCACTTTATAATTATATGTTCAATGTACTGAGTCTATTATATTTGTAACGGTGTGTCTTTTGGTGCAGTGAATAAATGCTTTCTTTCTCTTTCTTTCTATACAATCATTTGATTGTCTCTAAAAACTGTTTAGAATGGCACGAATTCTGGCTTCATTTGTGAATGAGAAGAAAGGTGAAATTCAGCTTATCCGCAACGCTGATCGTCTAGCTTTCGAATAATAAAAACTAACAAGAAACAATTTCTATACAATCATTTGATTGTCTCTAAAAACTTTGCTTGATTTTTGGACTTAGTCAATTTGTGTCTAATTCTACTTTTTTTAAATACGTAAAACTAATTTGAAACATACTTTCTTTTATAACTAGAGGTGAACAACAAGTGGATTTAGTTAAAAAGCAAACTTTACACACAACCTTAATATTGTATATACTTACTCATTGTGACCAGGGATCGTATACCGGTATTTTCTCCATAGAAAAATACCGGTATTATTACGGTCACGGGTTCATTATTTCGTTTTTAATGGGACAATCTAATAATACGACGTTGTTACCTAAATACATGATTCAGCCCTACGTAAAGAGCAAAAAATAATGCAAAATATTGGGCTAATTCAGGGTTTTTTAAAAATACCGGTATCGGTCCCTGATTGTGACACGGGCTTTCGGCCTATACAGAGATAATCCATATGTTACCAAAGGTTACGTAAGATATATTTGATCTTTAATTACACTCAAATAGACATAACTAGACATAGTATACGCTTTCGTAGCAACGCTATACTTGGTATTTACTTTACTACTAAGCGAGCCGTAAGGGACGTGATTTTGAGTCTGAAGATCAAAGTATCACTTGGTATTTCATATAAAGCGAGCCGTAAGGGACGTACGTGATTTTGAATCTTAAGATCAAAGAATCACTTGGTATCTCATGGGCCATTCTACTTTTTCATGACCAGTTTTCTATTACAAAAAAATTCTACGACATATATTGAATTATTGCACAAAAATAGGATTACGAAATAGTACCTGAACCTAATAAAATAAGTGTATACGTAAAAATACTTGAATACTAACTTATAGCTGTAAAAGGTGGGTAACACAGTGGTAAAAACCAATTTTTCATACAAATGATGAGAAATCTAAGGACCACTGAGTTACTCGATTTATGGATATTAGCTGTGGTTCGTTAATTACCAAAACTATCAGATGTGATACTGTACTTAAACCTCTTTCTAAATAACAATACAAAAATATGAAGTGAGGGCCAAGTATTCCGAAATTCGCATTAAAAAAAAAGTGTCTGAAAATTATGTACATGAAAAAGTAGAATGGCCCCTCATATTGTTGTGATTCATTACTAAGAATACCCGCATGATAAAAAAATAAAAAATATGTATGTATTTTAAGTAAGGTGAAATTAAGTAGGTAAAATAATGTTACTAACATATTTAGATAGCTGAGTAAAAAATAAAGAGTGTTTCTTTCGCCAACAAACTGTGATGCAGTTTGGCGAAGTTATAGTGTAAACGAATGTAAACTTTTTTTGTAAGAAATAAATAAAATAAAAAATATATATAAATGTACGTACGTGCGAATTATCACTTGAATCTTGGCAGTATTTTTTTTCGTGTAAGAAAATATCGTCAATAAACCGGTATAATCCCATCAAAGTCTAATTTTTTCGACGTGGCAAAAAAAAACCTTGGTAATGTAATTAGAAATAATCGTTTCTTAGTGTCATTCCTTTGAGACAATAATGAAATAGTATATTGTATTACACAGGAGAAAAATTTAATATATCGTTGAGGGCTCGCGTACGAAGCGAAGGATTCTAGAATGGAATCCTGAGCGTAGGGAGGGATTCAAACCGCTACGCCCGAGTGTGCTGCCGTGTAATATACTTTTCTTTTCACTTCACAAGAACAATAGGTACTTGTAATATGGCAATTGACCCACCATATATGGTAACCCACCATCATGTACTAATAGTACATACTTGATTAATCAACAATACAGTTTTATTTAAGAAACACAAAAAAATTCGTGATTAAAATAAAAAGTTTAAAATTTGTAGGTTAAAACTATCCTTTGTGAATAAATAACCAGGTGCTGAGACGCCAGCACGCGCTGCCGGTCTGCAAAACTCTTTTTCACACCTGCTATTCAGAAAAGAGTTATTGTTGCCTTCGAATGAGGGATCAAAGTTTTACTTTTCTTCCCTCATTTGAGGGCAACAATGACTCTTTTCTGAATAGCAGGTGTGAAAAGCAGTATGTGACACTGTAGTAAAATCATTTGTAAGATATTTCATATTTTTAGCAGCGGGCCTCATAGACGGTGTGAAAAGCAGTATGTGTCACACGGTAGCAAAATTATTTCCGTCTTGGGCGTAAACACTTGAATCCCTCGCTACGCTCAAGATTCTACTTTAGAATCCCTCGCTACGCTCAGGATTCTATTGTAGAATCTTTCGCTTCACTCAGAATTCAATATACCGCCCTCGCCGTAAATATATCATTTTGCTCCCTTGAGACACAATCTACTATTTTGCGCCCTAGGAAGCAAAGCTCGCAGGCCAGAAATGAAAGAGTAAAATTATATTACGAAGGATTGAGGAGTTTTGCTCCTTTTAAAAGGGCTAGAAAAGCCTTTTTTTCTAATAGGAGAAGTGAAAACTATATCACCTTCACGCTTTTCATCGTCCTAGCATTTTCCCTGTTTTAGCTTGAACAAGCCCAGGGTCCGTTATTGGCTTAATCCTAAGATTTACCGTAGGGACTAGTAGGCACAATATATTCATATACAGTGGAATCCGTTTATAATGGCATCGAAGGGAATTGACAAACACGTCATACTAAGCGGACGTCATACAAAGCATTAAAAAAAACAACCTATTATTTAGGTAAATACTTATTTTAATACAGAAACATAGCATATTAAATCAAAATAAAAACTGCACGTAATATCACTAAAAACAAATCTGTGACGTTCAACTGTCAATTACTCACTGAGATTCAGAACAAAAACCAGCCACGTGCCAAACGTCGTCGGGAATCAACGAACATGACCGAAGTTAGGTGTAAAGAACCATGTCGGTCACTATAAATGGACAAAATTGATTAAAAATGGCTCATTATAAGCGACATGTTACTGTAAGCGAAGTCATTGTTACAAAGATTTTTATGTGAAAACCAAACTTCGTTGTGCAATTACGTCATAATAGGCGGTTGGTCAATAGAGGCGGAGTCATAATAAACGGATTCCACTGTATTGGAACATATTGCATACACACTAAACTGACGATAACATTGCTGCAAACTGACCGAGTGTCGATTAGCATACTAGAATGTAAAGTCTATTCCAAAATTCCGTAGCTTCAGTCGATAGACGGATTAAATCCAGTCTATAGCCACAATGCTCTCGTTACCGAATCTCGCTCGGACTCGATTTTACACCGTGAGCTGGTTTATGCTGGCCAAAGCGAAACACGAGGGAGGGAAAGTATTGGAATAGACATTAAGGCAAGGTCCATTCAGAGATCTTACGAAAATACTGAAGTTTGAGCTTCCAGTGTGAAGAAGTACTGTAGAATTACACTACCGTCAACCAGGGTTACATTCAAACTGAGGGGCGACTTTAAAACTCCAGTTTTTATGCCGAGTTTTACTTTTTATTTGCTTAACATGAGGTCAGTAAAATACCTTGGTAATTTTCACAACTAAATCAAACTAGAAATACCTGGTGATGATTATATAAGTGTTACACTACCGTCAACCAGGGTTATTTTCAAATTGAGGGGTAACTTTAAAACTCCAGTTTTTATGCGGTGTTTCACTTTTTATTTGCTTAACATGAGGTCAGTAAAATACCTTGGTAATTTTCACAACTACATCAAACTAGAAATACTTGGTGATGATTATATAACAAAGTGTTCTAAATCTGTCAAAGTGGCCCCGTTTTTTCTTAAAATCACCCCAGTTTACGGTACACAAAGAATATTGTGTACTGGAAAAGAAACAAAGAAACAGAATACCAGCGCTGTGACATGCTGAATACCTTTTCGCGGCTATGTCATAACAATAGTTGTTATTAGTATAGTTTTGTGTCCATTATTAGTACAGTTTTTATTTTATAAGTGTGATTATTGTGTTTTTTTCTAAATTGTTAAGTCATATCCGTCAATAAAGTTTTCATCTATAATGAATAACCGAACAAAATGTGGCTACTTCAGCGTAAGCCTGCTGATGGTGAAGTATTTAAGAGAATGTGTGAGTCCAGAAGGCGTTTTAAATCGAAGCTTAAATGGTGTCATAATGAATGTCATTTAAAAATTGATATACTTGCAACTCACCATAAATCTAAAGTAATATAGATATCAAGCATTTCTGGAGCGACACTAAAAATTAGATTGCAAGATAGGGATTGCTGATGTATTTCGTAATCATTTCTCTGTGAAAGCACCTCTTGGAGGGCATCAGCAAGTGCTCGATGTTGAGAATGGTAAGTCGATGGGTGAAATCACCAGTTTTAAGGCAAGTGATATTGCGAACATAATAAAGAACTTGAAGAGGGTTAAGTCACCCGGCCATGACGATCTCAGCATAGAGCACCTGCAGCATGCTTTCGCCAGTTAAAGCGAATTTTTAATATTTGTGGATAATCCATAAATCAACCTAGTCCCAAACTAAGCTAATTTTGTACTATGGGTACTAGACGACAATATACATACTTATATAGATAAATCATCATCATCATTTCAGCCGAAAGACGTCCACTGCTAAACATAGGCCTCCCCCAAGGCTCACCATTTAGACCGGTCCTGTGCCGTTCGTTTCCACCGGATTCCCGCGACCTTCACCAGGTCATCACTCCACCTTGTCGGAGGCCTACCGACAGCTCGTCTTCCGGTGCGTGGACGCCACTCAAGCAGTTTCTGGCCCCATCGACCGTCAGTCCTGCGAGCAATGTGCCCTGCCCACTGCCACTTAAGTCTCGCAATTTTGAAGGCTATGTCGGTGACCCCAGTTCTGCTACGGATAGCTTCATTCCTAATTCTATCACGCAGATAAACCCCGAGCATAGCTCTTTCCATTGCTCTTTGGGTGACCTTGAGCTTTCTTATGAGGCCCATCGTTAGCGCCCGATATAGATAAATAGATACTTAAATACATAGAATATATCCAAGACTCAGAAACAAATATTCATGTTCATCACACAAATAAATGCCCTTACCGGGATTCGAACCCGAGACCTCCAGCTTCGCTACCAACTAGACTAAAGCGGTCGTCATTTTCCCTCTGTGTTAGAAGGTTAAGATGGTAGTTGCTATCTAAAAACTAGTACTTAAAAGTGGACGTCAAGGGCCGCGTATTTCTCGATTATAGTTCAAAACTCGCAAACAGGAGAATTTTCATTATAAAAAGAACTTCTCCATTTAATTCTCAGCTCCGTGTATCCAAGTAACTTAGTTGCGAGGAATCAAGGAGCTTCGTATAAAACTGAAACTTTAAGCTCAAGTTAAGTTTGATTAGTTTAAAGATTGAAAAGGGTAATGAAGAAAAAAGGCAAAATAAACTTGCTTTTTACTCGATCACGAGTTTCAAGTTGAACTCCCTACAGACTTTGATAAACAATACAACACAATACAAAAACTCTTTATTGCAAAACTCAATAAACAAAATTAAAACTAATATAATATTTATATCAAGAATAATTATGATCTCGGTAGGATAAATAGTATATTAGCTTGTCCGTCCTCAGAAGAGGCGGAACTATTGTACAAATTAGTTAAAACTGTATTACAATTAAAAAGTGATTAGTATATAAGAGAGCCACTATGAGGGTGGCATTTGTAAAACCCTCTTTAATAAATAAAGAATGAAAATAAAAAGTCGGGGGCGCTCATGTCCAAGCGGATCCCGGCTGCTGTCTATGATAGAAGCCGTTTATTAAGCCTTAGAGGCCTTCGGGCGGCTCGAGAACTTCTAACAGTCAAGTTGCCCACTCACTTGTCAAGCCTAATTCCAATAAGGCCTGATTTTCCCTCGGATTGGAAGGTCAGATGGCAGTCGCTTCCGTAAAAACTAGTGCCTACGCCAACTCTTGGGATTATGTTGCAGACCCCGGGAATCCTTTAGGATGCAACTGCACCGGGATAACGCTAGGATAATGATTTTATTTTTTTTTTTATTTATTGATGATGAAGTATTATCGATTTGGAGTTCACATTGGATCATTATTTACAACGCGCCTAATACTTTTCTGGGAGTGTTTCTTGATTTGTGAGACATTTTGATGTCATAATGAAATGCGGACCAGACTCGTCGTCATTTTGTCACATCAGTGTGATGACAAGTAAGAAAATCTGGACGACAATAGTAAGCTCTCGGTAAAGTAGAAAATATCGCATAATATTATAGATTCTGCTTTTCAAAGCCGAAAAGAGGCCTAGACTTTTTTGTGAAATGGAGAGTAGCCTGGTGAAAATCCAGGGGAAAACCTCTGGACACGACCACGCGGGTGGTTTTAAATACTAGAATACTCTAAGCGTTTGCGCTCCAGTGAGATAGGTTGAGCGGTTTCAACTGAATCTGAGGTTTGAGTGGAATCGAGCTACGGGAGTTTTGTCGGCGGTTCATTAAACCTAGTCTAGCTAAGAAGAGTCCAACAAGAAACTCAGCTAGGCCCGACCTGGATCGGACTGATTCTACCCGGAGTGCGGCGGTACCGGGACGAATAGGGACTATATGTGTCAGTATTGGCGCGATCGCGTTGTGGACGTCCCGTCCCAGCCGGCGGGAATGCCTAAGTGTACGCGTCGTGTCAGAGTTGGACGCTTTAAGCGCAGCGTTCCATCTTTCGATGGATACTGTGATTACGTCATCCGGGGCCGTGAGTGTATGCCTAGGATGGTGACTGCGGCGCCTAATCGGGTCATTGTCAGTTGCAAAATCAAAAGTTGTCCCTTCGATGGTCTATAGTTACCGGTTTATGTGCATATAAGCTATGTTTTTAGTACATGGATTTATAGCAACGGAGACGCTGTTTATGCGGGTTACTAACCAATTCAAAATTAAGCTTTGTAGCCCTTAACTTTTGATATGTCCACCGAAAAGACGTGAACCTGAATCTGACAATGACCCAATCAGTGATTGCCAGTTACGACAGAGGGGAGTCATCATCATTATTAAGAGGTTCACACTTGTCGGTGCAGGTCTCTCCAGTCCGGTCTAATTAACACCAGTTCTACTAATGAAGCTGTTTGTAATTTTAAGTGACAATGTCACATAAAATTACAAATTATACAAGAAACTGTTATGAAGAACATACTGGCACAATACTTAACACAAAAAGTCGTTACAAGAAAAGAGACCCTTAATTGAAAACAACTCTATTGCTTTAATTAAACCATAAAATTAATCCAACATTGCAAGTAAGAACTGACATCTTATGAACAGATATACGTTATTCTAGACAAAAATAAACTGTATTTACAGCGTAATTTCACATAAAACCGTCACTAAACCAAAAAAGACGGATTTCTTCACAGACTGTAACTGTATTTGTATTGTATTTGTGGATAATCTTACACCAATCAACCTAGTCCCATGCTAAGCAAAGCTTATACTAGTCGACGATATACATACTGATATATATAAATAGCATATCCCAAGTATTTCTTCGTATAAGTTTGGCTATTCAAAGAGGAAATGCTGCCAGTATCTTCGGCACAATGCCGCAGGGGGCATTATTAGATTTAATTTAGTTATTTATTTAATTTAGTTATATATTTAATTTAGTTATATATTTTGGTTTTGATTTAGCGGTAATTAGATTAATTTTTGTCAGTTAATATGTTTTTAACTTTACTTAGGTTTACAGTAAATATATAGAAAATATCCAAGACCCAGGAACAAATATTCGTGTTCATCACACAAATAAATGCCCTGACCGGGATTCGAACCCGGGACCTCCAGCTTCGTAGGCAGGGTCACTACCAACTATAGACGACATCGCTGTCACTAATGAGAAAGTGCCGTTATTGCTATGTCGCACGCGTCTATTCTCACTACTCGCCATAGTGACATTACCGCCCTCTGGTGATTCAAAGGGAACTAGAGCTATAGATGTCTCTGTGTTACATTTTTTACAGAAAAAGAAAATAGTAATTTTTCGGATAATTCGTTCTGGTTTTCAAGGAGCGACATGCTATATGATATTGGCCGTCAAATTCGGTATCTTCACTGTATATATAGTTAAATATGTTAGAGCTATAAGTGTCACAGCGATTTGTTCCTATACCGAGCAAGACCGCTCTTAAGGCTAACAAATGGCGCGATCGGTCACGTCATTAATGTCGATTTTACACTTAAGTCTCGCATTCCATTTTGATATACATGTGTTTACGGGCTCGATTCGACGCACGTCGAATTATAATGTCAGAGCGAGAGCGCGAATACATTGAAGTGAGAACGCGGTGCAATAATGTTGAGCTGAATTGACTTTTTAGGCTGGTTTTCATAGAGCTTACAGTCAACTCGCCCCAGAAAATCCAGTGTAACTTGACATTTTTTTCAGTTGCACTAGATTTGGCTATTCTTTGTATGATGTTCTTCCTGAAAATATCCCACGTCCGGCCAATTTTCAATCGCTTCTCATTTCCATGGACACTCCCCTCATTGCCCTTCTCATCAAATACATTCAGGAACACAATATTAAATTATAACAACCATCGATTTACTTTTATTAGGTACAGTGTTAACTTATATTTCTTTTCTTCTCCATTTTTTCCTCTATGTTGGCATGCTTAACCGTCTGTCACCCACTTCCCGCTTTTTATAACTGTACAAACGTCCTGTATTGTCTGTGCCGTCCTTAATATGTGTTATTATTTGTTTTAGGTTCCCAGACATATCCTTCCACAAAAATCAAAATTTTTAACTATGATCATTCTCCTCGTGTGATATGTCTGTATACGGCGACATTGGCGAAATACCCCTTGCCAAATTCAGAAAGGAGTGAAAGCCATCAACAAAAAAAAAAAACTATGACCTGTCATTACGCGTAGCTAAACTATGAACTTGTGGCTCTAAAGAAAGTGTGCTGTGTTGAGATGAGTGAGATGAGTCCAGTTCGGTTGTGAATCTACTAGATAATTTGGGGCGATATGTTAGTGTCCAGGGGCGATATATATCATTGAAAATAAGCTCGCTTTTGTTATAAAGAGACAAATAAATTATTTTTAAGCAAAGTCCATTCAGAGATCTGAGGGCCTACTTCGAACTTCGAAATCCGAAATTCGTATCGTGCCGTCCCTTTCACTCATATAGAGTATAACACGAGAGTAAAAGGGACGGCACGATACGAATTTCTGACGAAAATACTGAAGTTTGAGTCCAGTGTGAAGAAATTATGTAGGATTACACTACACAAAAATTCTGTGGACTGAAAAAGAAAGAAAATAACCGAACCTAATATTGATCAAAAAATTCTAAATGTCATAATAAAAATATAAATTTCGTAATCATCAACGACAGTATAAGTTTGCGAATTTCTATGTCTCCATAATGTAACGGTTGAACAACTACGGAACCCTACATTGTATGTGTCACGACAGTGATATTTTTTAAAATAAGGATAGCTTTTATTGTTCTAACAAAATACCCCGATAGATATTTCATAAGTAATCCAGTGCTCCAAAAATGAATTGAAATGTACCAATTATTTACGAAATTACGAGCAGAGATTCCCTAGAGAGCGGGATGGTTAATTGCAAACTCACGTGTGTTAGAGGGGGTCATTTACAATGCCTTGCCTTAAATTACAAATAAACAAGACTACTTCCTTACCTTTATTTCTTGGCTCCGCTTCCACGTATGCTTCTGAGGAACTATATTGACAAAACGGTATCTAAAAAACATATTACCAAATTTAATTTTTAATCACAATATAAAAAAAAATCGGAAGGTTCTCGAGTGGCGACCACGGACCGGAAGACGCAGCGTGGGTAGGCCCCCACAAGTTGGACCGATGACCTGGTAAAGGTCGCGGGAGTCCGCTGGATGCGAGTGGCGTAGGACCGATCATTATGGCACTGTTCGGGGGAGGCCTATGTCCAGCAGTGGACGTCTTTCGGCTAATATAATGATGATGATGATAAAAAAATTAAAAGAGACTTTTGGAAATAACATGTGACCTAGGGCTGGCTCATTCCTCGGACAAAGAATAGGTTTCGCCATTCAATGGGGGAACGCAGCCAGCTTTATGGGCGCCGTTCCTCAGGGAACTGATTTCGGGGACCTAACGTTGCACGTTGCCTAAGTAGATATGTTTTAATTAATTTAATTTTAATTACTTGTTCACCCCTTTCGGTGTCGAGACACTCGGTCCGTGGGGTCCTGGCGCTCTAAGCCTCTTCAAGGGATTATCGAAGAGGCTTATTGATGCCACAGGTGACCGAAGAGCTGGCAGCTACCTCCACCAACGTATAAGTTTGGCTATTCAAAGAGGAAATGCTGCCAGGATCTTCGGCACAATGCCGCAGGGGGCATTTTTAGATTTAATTTAGTGATATATTTAATTTAGTTATATATTTTGGTTTTGATTTAGCGGTAATTAGATTTACTTTTGTCAGTTAATATGTTTTTATTTACTTAGGTTTACAGTAACAGATATCTTCTTCTTAATAAAATATTCTTCATTTTAATTATATTTATTTTTATTATTATTTTGATCTACTATGTATTGTATTGTTAGTATTGAATCGAAATCTGGAACACATATTTCAAATTAAAATCAGGGATCTTTACCGGTATTCTTACTACAGGTTTTAAATAAGGTATAACCGGTTATAATTACATTTCGCTATTTATATTGCTAAAGCTCTGATTCGCGGTATAATCAAAACCGGCATTCAAATATATTAACGGTTTCGCAATTGACAACAATATTTCTATTTGACACTTTACCCATAAAACCATTACCGGTAATAGCTGTCAGTGTCAATATACTCGATTATTTGTTTCTGCAAACTGGTGTATTGTAAAAAGTAGTTTTAGTAGTAATGTTTAATTGAAATCTTATCTTTCAAGTGCAATGAATAGCGGTATTGAATACATGTATTTAATATCGTAAATAGTACATACATAGAGGTATAGATAAAAGCGGAAGGACAACAATACCTCTAATTAGAATATAGGTATTATTTTATTAGCGGTAATAGTTTGTCAATTTCTATACAGGTATTAAATAAAACCGGTTTTACAATCCCTGATTGGCGTCGTTGATCGGGTCGCCACCTTCCCTAACAGATGGTCGAGGGAGGCGATGGCTGAGATACGCGTCTTACTCGTGATCGGGTGCTGTTTGTGGAGTCCGGTCTGTTCATGCTTGCTAGGACATAGTGACTACTTTAATACTAGTGTCTTTTTATAGGGGATTGACGAGAGACATCATCCTGTTGTGGATTCGTTTTTATTATCAGTGACTTAGAGACCATATACATCTCTAACAATATTAAATTAATTTTAATTTTGACGCTCAGAGACCATGTACATCTCTGGGATAATATATTAATTTCACTCCTTGTTTAATCTTGAGACCTTATACATCTCTAACTTAATATTTGTAATAGATAACTTTGCAAGTTTATCTTCACTGTATGACATTAATTTTGTTATAATTGTAAACTCGAAATTATTATTCCTTCTTGAACTGTAAATTAATATTTTGACATGAAAAATGTATTACTTATTATAGTCAGACTTTCTTAAATTGTAAATTAATATTTTGACATGTAAAAGTGCCCTTGTGGCCTATTTGCAGAATAAATGTTTGTATTTGTATTTGATTAAAATACATATGCATTTAACAATGCATTAGGTACGGTTTTATTGAAACACCATTATAAAGTTTTCCCAGCAGAACAGCTTTACAACGCTTATTACAAACCTCAAATAGCTAAGCTAACTAAAATCTGACCTTCAATCACATATATTTCCTGTGGATCTAGTGGTCAAGTAATACTGGACAGTAATAGTGATATACAAAGTAAACATACCGATATCAGTAAACTATTGTGTCTGACCCCCAATCTCGCATAGTTGTCATATAAATCGGGGTCAAGTAATTGTGGATGTGATGTAAGTTAGGTTGAGAGTAGAAGCATAGCTTTCAACTCGTTAGCTACGACATAGTTCGTTCACAAACTTTGTACGAACAATTTAGACAGCCTGCATTTATGGGAGTTAAAAATCCTTTTAGACAAAATTTTCGACGAATTTCCTAATAATTTAACAGTTGAAGTGTTGTACAGTTGAAGTTTAAATAGTTGTACTTAATTAGATTGCGTTGTAAGTAGCTAATAGTATCTTGAAACATATTAATATTTCGAACCGTGAGATCTTCTAGAAGTTGCCAGTTTTGACTAAAAGTGAATTAAAAACCATCACCAGTGAAAAAGAGACTTCGTAAGCAGTGGGAGAGAGTGGAAAGGATAGGAAAAATAAGTAAAACCAAACAGACGTCTCCATGAAGCGAGAATATAATGAAAAGTAAAAATGTAAAACAAAATACAAAAAAATCAATAAAAAGGCAGATGACAGAAGTCTTCTAAAAAAAGGTTATAAAAAGGTTGCAACCGCAACACCAATGAAAAAAAGACTTCGATAGCAGTGGGAGAGAGTGGATAGGATAGGAAAAAATAAGTAAAACCAAACAGACGTCTCCATGAAGCGAGAATGTAATGACAAGTAAAAATGTAAAACAAAATACAAAAAAATCAATAAAAAGGCAGATGACAGAAGTCTAGAAGACTTAAAAAGGGTTATAAAAGGTTGCAACCACAACAACCAGGATTCTTAAGTTTTATTAAAAAAAAAATGTGTGACAATAATTTACCTAAACGCAATATTTCATGACCAAAACAGTAAAGTACCCGTTTTTCATACAATGGTAGTACGGGCGCATAGTATATGACGTCACATATTATGTTCAATTACTTCGAGAGTTTTGAGAGCTCGGATTTTATGCTGTACTTTGAAAACCATTTTTGTCTGTGTTGTTCTAAACTTTTGCGTGGCTGTAAACTTCTTTTATTATAATCCGTTCAGCCGTTTTTACGTGATTGAGTAACAAACATCTAAATATCTATAATATTATTAGCATATGGAGGAAAAATTTCTGCTCGACTAAACTACAAACCTATTGCAGAAAACCGTTTCTAAATCGGTCAAGCCGTTTCGAAGATATTGATGTGCACACACAAACAAACAAACAAACAAACAAACAACCTCTCACCCTAAACGCATATACCTTCTCCGTTCCGTCGTGGGTAAAAAGCATTTTTATCATTTTTTGACAATCTAATGGATTGAATATCTCTTTGACAATTTTCGCTTTCGACAATCGGATTAAGCATGCACACAACGATTAAACCGTTGTTCGCATTCAGCAAAAAAATATTGAAATAATGCTGCCAGTATTATTGGCATAATGCCGCGGGGGCCATTTTTGGATTAAGTTTAATTTTGTTTTCAGGCTTCTTACTTAGTTTTAATTTTATTGTAATCGTCTCTTGCCATACAGGTGGGTTCTAGGGTAGATGGCACCGAGGCGGTAGCAAGCGACCGGCGTACCAGGTCATTTATAGTGCTGTGGCGGTAAATGCGGCCGGCGCTCCTGTAGCAAGACCCAGCTGATCCAAGCGGCTTGGCAGGGCTCTGGTGTGGGACGCCACGTGCGTGGATACGTTCAGTCAGTCCCACATCCAGGGTACCCGCTCGCAGGCCGGCGCTGCGGCTGATCAGGCTCAACTCCTCAAGCGCCGCAAATACTCATCTTTAATTAGAGATTATGAATTTGCGGCGCTTGCGGTAGAAACCATGGGTCCCTGGTCAGCCGACATGAAAAGCTTTATAAAGGCATTGTCGTCTCGGCTGATCCACGCATCGGGAGACCCCAGGGCTGGCAGGTACCTTTGCCGACGGATCGCCATTGCGATCCAAAGGGGTAATGCAGCTAGCGTCCTGGGGTCCATGCCGCAGGAGGGAGAGCTGGACGCTGTTTTCTTTTTATAATTATAATTTTTGTCTCTTTATTATATTTATTTTTAAGTTAGTTTTATTAAAGCTAGTGTAAGATCTTATTTTATTGTAATTAGTTTTATTTTGGTGTGTAATATGTATTGTGATGGTCGACGGGGCAGGCCCAGACTGAGATGGCGGGATGATCTGGATGCATTCGTCAGTAATTGAGACGAAGAACCGCTCAATAGGGATGCCTGCAAAACATGGGGATAGGCCTTTGCCCAGTAGTGGGAAGGTCAATAGCCAAAAAAAAACGTTTGTGTATTTTAAGGTTATATAAAATAAGTTGTACTTGGATAGAGAAAAAACTTATTTCTTTTATTTTATTGCTCATCTTTTAAAATATTTAAAACTAATACAAAGCTTCGCCAAACTGCGGATCAGTTTGTTCGCAAATGAATTAACTTTCACTCACTCAATAAGAGAACAACGGTTGAAACTCACTTGGAAGAAAGAAGAAGAAGAAGTGAGTTTCAACCGTTGTTCTCTTATTAAGTGTAAATATGTCTCACGTTAGTGTAAATTTATGTAAAACACACTCGTTCCTTAAATCCTACTTTTACCTATATCTGCACCAACAATAGATACATACATGTGGGATGAGTGAAATGCAGCGTAAGATGAATGAATAAATGTGATATAGAACGACTGAATACAAGACAAACAAATGAGTGACTGAGATAAAGAAAGAGAACGAGGGATTTGGCAGTATGTGCAAGTGGAAAAGAGATAGTGATAGAATGACTGAAAATTTTGAATAGAAAACGGACGAGATGAGAGAGAATTAAGGAGACGCTAAAGACGAGGTGGTGTAATTTCTTTTATTTCCAAATAATTCAGTTATTTTAAGATTCAGGGTGGTTTTCGTTACGCCCCGATCCCACATACATATTACATCCTTATTCATAAACGTCCACAAGTAGAAAAATATGAAGTGAGGGCCAAGTATTCCAAAATCTGCATTTAAAAAAGTGTCTGAAAATTATGAACATGCCAAAGTAGAATGGCCCACTTACCTTTTAAGCATGAACTTGAATAGTACTTTCTCAGGCAAAAGCTAGTTTAAGGTAATGTTACCTTACGATAAGGGTAAGTTTTACCCTTCATATTAAATGACAAATAAAACTGATACGAAACTGCTTCAAGCAACTGAAGAACATGTATCCAACAAGTCTTATATTTCTATACCATCCCTTAAACATAAGACTTTCTTAGATTGGCGAGTTTCTGATTCACCGAGCCAGTTTCAGTGCACTTATCCATGTTATGGTGAACTCTTATTTGTATGGAATATCGATGAAGAGAGGTTATTTTTATGTTGGACGGCCAGTGTGTAATTTATAGTATTTGGTTCATAAATATGATACAAGTACTTATGTAGTTACGTACGATGTAACTTTAGTTTTAGTATATCTTGAAATGGGTGTTAGTTTCAAGTTTCAAAAATCAAAATCAAAACATTTATTCTGCAAATAGGTCTCAAGGGCACTTTTACAAGTCAAAATCTATTGTATTATTTTTATTTGATGTACTTACCTAGACATCAAATAAAAATAATACAATAATCAAAGTAACATTAATTAAATGTAGTGTTACATGTTAAAAATAAGACTGAGAAACTAATAACAATCGAGATTTGTTAGAGATGTATAAGGTCTCTAAGCGTCAAGATAAAAGGTAATAAAGTAGGTACACTAATCATAATAAAACATTTTGAGCTATATCTATAACACGTCAACATGAAAATAATAAAATCTAATAAATAAATATCCTCAGAGATGTATAAGGTCTCTGAGCGTCAGTCTAAAAATGAAATCAAATGAGAACAGTGAAGTCTCTCATCATGTCAATTCCACTGAACACTAAGTACGAAGTTACTAGTCCTTGCAAACATGAACAGACCGGACCCCACAAAAGGGTAAAGTAAGTAAGGGTAAAGTAAATGTCCCAGTGCTGCGATTTTTGAGTGTCCAACGCTCGACTATTCACTCGACATCTGTCATGTCATCATAGTTTTTTGACAGATCTCGAGTGAAAACTCGAGCGTTCGACACTCTAAAATCGGCCCCCAGGCAGGGATCGATACCGGTATTCTTGCTACGGGTTTTAAATAAGGCATAACCGGTTATAATTGCATTTCGCTATTTATATAAGGGGTAATTCTACTTTACATGACCAGTTTTCTATTACAAAAAAATCTATGCTATGTATTGAATTAGTGTACAAAAATAAGATACAAATTCGAAATAGTACCTGAACCTAACAAACGGATTTTGTAGATAAAAATAATTTAATATTAACATATTGCTGTAAAAGGTGGATAACATAGTGGTAAAAACCATTTTTTCATACAAATCGTGAGACACACAAGGACCACTGAGTTACTCGATTTATGGATATTAGCTGTGGTTCGTTAATTACCAAAACTATCGGAAGTGATACTGCAATTAAACCTCTAAATGACAATACAAAAATGTGAAATCAGTTCCAAGTATTTCAAAATCTGCATTTATAAAACAGTGTCTGAAAATTATGTACATGAAAAAGTAGAATGGCCCAAAGATCTGATTAGCGGTTTAATCAAATATAATAGCGGTTTCGCCAATTGACAACAATACCTATATTTGACACTTCACCCATAAAACCATAGGTAATAGTTGTCCGTGTCAATATTCTCGATTATTTGTATCTGAAAACTGGCGTATTGTAAAAAATAGGTATTTACACGTATTTATTGCGTTTTAGTAGTAATGTTTAAAATTGACATCTTACCTTTCAAGTGCAATGGATAGCGGTATTGAATACAGGTATTTAATATCGTAAATAGTCTATACATAGAGATGTAGATAAAAGCAGAATGACAACAATAACACGACGATGAGTAAATGTAATTAATTTTGAGTTTCGTTAGTTGTTAGTTGCACCGCCAACAAACCTTTCTGCTTCGCCTTAAGGTTGACTGGTAGAGAATGCCATACGGCATTAAGTCCGCCTTTTGTACGATAAGGTTTCTTTTATGCAATAAAGATTAAATAAATAAATACCTCTAATTAGAATTACAGGTATTCTTTTATTAGCGGTAATAGTTTGTCAATTTCTATACAGGTATTTTTACAAAACAATGTACAATGTTTATAAATAACAGTATCATAATACTATAGAATAAATGCTACAATAGAAAACATTTTTTTAATAATATTTAGGACAAAATATTTCTGTGTGGGACACTATCACTGCCAAACATCCCTATCCATAATCGTTTATCTTATAACTAGCGACCCGCCCCGGCTTCGCACGGGTACACTATTTAATGGATGTTATTATACATATAAACCTTCCTCTTCAATCATTCTATCTATTAAAAAAAACCGCATCAAAATCCGTTGCGTAGTTTTAAAGATTTAAGCATACATAGGGATATAGAGACAGAGAAAGCGACTTTTTTTTATACTATATAGTGATAAGCTTTTGAAACAGGTGTTTGTTTCAGGACAGATTTACATTTAGAATCCGTAATTTCGTTTATGTGTCTTGGAATGTTGTAGAATTTTATACGATTTCCCAATGTGAGAATATGCTTACAAAGAAATAACGATAAATCCACCGGCATTTCGAGAAAACTTTATTTTTATCATTAACGTTACAAAGTAGTAACTAAAAACGCAACTCAAAGCAAAACATAGTAACAAAACTAAAGTACAGTCGACAGGAAAAGTTTGAAAAGTTTTACTCCGAGTTTTGTTGTTAGACACTTTAGTGAAGCGCGTATTCTAGATACCGATGGCTCCATTCGCTGCGTGGAATAGTGACAGAGGTACCGTGGACTTTATTTATTACCGATGGCTGAGCTACGCGTCATACTCGTGATCGGGTGCTGTTTGTGGAGTCCGGTCTGTTCATGCTTGCTAGGACATAGTGACTACGTTAATACTAGTGTCTTTTTAAAGGGGATTGACGAGAGACATCATCCTGTTGTGGATTCGTTTTTATTATCAGTGACTCTTAGAGACCATATACATCTCTAACAATATTAAATTAATTTTAATTTTGACGCTCAGAGACCATGTACATCTCTGGGATATTATATGAATTTCATTATACTCCTTGTTTAATCTTGAGACCTTATACATCTCTAACTTTACTGATGTTGTAATATTTGTAATAGATAACTTTGCAAGTTTATCTTCACTGTATGACATTAATTTTGTTATAATTGTAAACTCGAAATTATTATTCCTTCTTGAACTGTAAATTAATATTTTGACATGAAAAATGTATTACTTATTATAGTCAGACTTTCTTAAATTGTAAATTAATATTTTGACATGTAAAAGTAAGTGCCCTTGTGGCCTATTTGCAGAATAAATGTTTGATTTTGATTTTGATTTTGATTTTACCCTTTTTTGGAAGGAAACCGGAAACCTTACAGTTTCGCCATGTCTGTCCGTCCGTCCCTCCATCCGTATGTCACAGCCGATTTACTCGAAGACTACAAACACTATAATTTACCGTCAAATTGTAATTATCTATGTTATGTATAAGTAGAAAGGAGCGCTCGTGGACCAGCGGCGCCTAACACGTGCGGTATGGGTTAAGCAACGTCGGCCCAGGTCAGTTATTGGATGGGGGACCGCTTTGAGTTATTATTAACTGAGCGCTCCCGTGCTTTGGAAGGCAGGTTAAGCCGTTGATCCCGGCTGCTGTCTATGATAGCGGTCGTTAAGCCAAGTTAGAGGCCTTCGGTCGGCTTGAGAACTTCTAACAGTCAAGTTGCCCACTCACTTGACAAGCTTAATTCCAATAAAGTCTGGTTTCCCCTCGGGTTGGAAGCTCAGATGGCAGTCGCTTCCTTAAAAACTAGTGTCTACGCCAACTCTTGGGATTAGGTAGCGGGCCCCGGGCATCCTTTAGGATGCAACTGTACCGGGATAACGCTAGGATGATGATGATGATGATGATGATATATAAGTAGAAAAATAATGTAGGACAGAGAGTAATAACAAATACTAACGAGATAGTTCTAAATACTCAGAACTGACTTATTGTTGTGTTCTTATAATTTTTCTATTAAATTTTAATGCAAAATCTTCAATACCGGTATTCCAATATTTCGGTATTGGTCTGTTTCAATCCCGGTATTGCAATATCTTAAAAATCGGTCCGTGATCCCGTTAGGAAATTCGGGAGTCTCTTGAGATGTTGGTCGAGACTCTTCGCTATTAGACCGTCCGCAGAAACGACTATCGAGACTATATGTGATAATCCATATTGAAAGGGACCTTATGGCGGCCGGCACTTACGCCTTTATTGCCGCTGTTCCAATACAATAGTGAATAGGTGCAACGTAAGCGCCTGCCGCCATAAGGTCCCTTTCGATGTGGATTATCACATATACATAAATGCAGAGCAGCAGGCGAATCACGTAACTTTATGTACTAACGGTAGATAGATTTTACTGTCAATTTTGAAATATAAATGTATGAGTTAAATGTTGAATTAAAATCTGACATTAAAATCTACCTAACGGTAGTACAAAAGTTACGTGATTACCCCGCAGATTTTAGTCTCCCTCGTAAGACACGAAGTTCAGCACGCACTCACACAGTAACACGTATGACAAATATGTAAGACACACAAACACACACACACCCACAAACGCACACCTATACATATATATCACACACACATCTTCTTTTATTGCCTTTTTCATTTTATATTGTACCTAGTTAAGCACTGTAGATATAATATAAGCACTGTAATCTGTATTGTCTTTCACATTTTATTTTATTATATTAATATATTATTATTATAAGCACTGTAATTTATAAGCACGGTAACTTGTTAACCAGTGATCGACCGACCGATCTCTCTAAGGTCCTTTCTGAAAACCAGCGTCAGGCCCTGTGCTTGGCACAAGCTGAGACTGGAACCCTTTGCCCAACCAATGTTTTGTTTTCAATTTTAACTGTAGATATTGTATTACTGTTTATGTTTAGTCTGTAAAGAGTTCGTATCTATCTATCTATTTATATTAATTTGAGGCAATAAAATATATTCTGAATCTGATTCTGATAAATAAACTCATATACATACAGAAACTCACGCCTGTATTACCAAAAGGGGTAGGCAGAGCACATGAATATTAATTACTCTGCCACATTTAGCTATTGCAGGTTTAAAGATGGAGAAAATGTGATAATGTAATGATAGGTTGCTAGACCATCGCCCACAACACACTACAACCCGGTTCTCATAGTCGACTCTCGACGACGGGAAGAAAAGGGGGGGGGGGAGGGTGCTATTCGATTCCGTGCCCTATCTAACTTTAAACCTTTCTTAACTTATTCACTTAATTTACTATAATCTCATTCCACAACTCAAACTCAAGCCCACAAAAAAGGAATAACTAACAACTTTGACGTTTCGATAAAATTGCCACGCGCCCTTTGTGGGGCGAAGGGTGCCTTAAGGGGCGAATCTAAACTTTCCCTTTGATACTTTATCCACGTCTGGACCAAAGAAAGAACTTTGGAAGTTTTATTGATCACTCAAGTGTTAGGTAAAGGAGCTAATATATTTATTGGCGGTGGCGATGGCGGTCGTCCCTGCGCTCGACACTTTTAATCTTGTCATGATGACAGAGGTGATTAGCCTTCGTCTGCCAGCGAAAAAATAAACTTTTGTAATGAGACCTATTAAGAAAAACACTGACTTACGACAAATATCACGATTTATTTCCTTGGTGTACTTCTACAGACTCAACTTAATGCTAGCGCTCGTAACAGAATGCCCTCTCTGCCCAGACATCGGCTTTTTGTTCTCGTATCCCCACCCAAAAAGGGTAGGGAGTCAAGATCAAACGTCCGAGCTGGTATTACAATATTATTGCTTACCCTCATCTTTAAACAAATTATTTACAAATTACCCTACATTTTACAAAATCATCACAGACCTGAGCCTGTGTGCCGGACTTCGTATCGTCCCTATCACTCCCTTCTTATACACTATATGAGTGAAAGGGACGGCATGATACGAGTTCGGATTGAAGTTCGGAGTAGGCTCTGGGATCCCAGGGTCTGGCAGACGGGTTAGGTGTCATCTTATTATCACTATTTGAAACGGGATATTTACCATGTATATTTGTATTTGTGAGTTCCCGATATTTCGGCACTATTGCAAGCGCCATTATCAAGGATTAACTGACATGCTGCGAGTTTTAGTTGTGGTCTACCCACACACCATAGCGATCTACCCTCTTCCTGGTTCGCTTTTTTCCCACAGTGTCACCGTCACTACCACCGTCCGCCTTGTCACTTGAAACTCGATTACGGTCACGACACACCACACTCACAGTATCAATACGCGAGTTCTTTCCGGAAACAGTCTCTTTTCGATTTGAGAACTTTCAACAGTGCCGAAATATCGAGAACTCAAAAAAATACAAATATACATGGTAAATATCCCGTTTCAAATCGTACTTCTAATGTAAATGACCATGTAAACTTGAAACCTTATACCTTATTGAACATTTGGAAACGTACATATATTACGAACTCGATTGCACTACAACGTGTATCCGTTTTATTCTAAGCAGTGAACAAAACGGATTTTCATGTCCGTTTTGTCTTACGAAATTTGACATATTATGCTGTCATAGAACAAAACCGATTTTTTTGTCCGGTTTATCCTACGATGTGAACAAAATCGTGGAACAAAACGGACTACTTCACTTCCTAAAAGTTCCTTGGTGGTTGGTTCATTTGGTGTTTTTCTTTGACTTTTTGGTGAAGGAAATGCCACACCGTAGCGAAAATATTCCAGTACAAACAAGGTCTAGTTTCCCCTTTGGTTTGGAAGGTCAGATGGCATTTGCTTTCGTAAAATGGATTAAGGGTCAACGCGGACCCTGGATTCCTTAGAACAACCGGGAAAATGCTAGAAGGTTGATGACAATCACTCTTATAGACCACCCAGTCCCCTTCCCCTCTGCCGTAACTCGGTGATCACTGATTAGAGACCGCACGGTCTGGCGGTGCCCACACACGGCCTCAGACGACGTAATCAAGCGTCCATCGAAAGATGGAACGCTACGCTTACGGCGTCCAACTCGGACACGATGCGTACAGTTAGGTATTCCCACCAGCGGGGACGTTCACCATACGATCACGACAACACAGACACATAATTATAGTCCCTATTGGACCCGGTACCACAGCACATCCGGTAGAGGCATTCTGACTCAGGTCGGGCTTAGCTGAGTTTCTTGCTGGACTCTTCTCAGCTAGGGTAGGATTAGTGAACCAGCGACAAATTCCCAGTAGCTCGATTCTACTCACACCTCAGATTTGAAACCTCTCAACCAATCTCACAGGAGAGTAAATTCTTAGAGTATTCCAGTGTTTAAAACGTGGTAGTGTCGGAGGTTTCCCCTGGATTTTCCTCAGGCCACTCTCCCACCGCGCACTCCTACCGCTTTATTAGGACTGGCCACAAGCCACAGTCAGGTTCAAAAAGAGCACCCAGTAATGCCGCTAAAATACCTATTCAAGTAGCTATAACAATTCTACATCAAAAGAGAATACTTATCATAAACGAGAACGCGACCACAAAAGACACTGAGGAAATTTACATTTTTATTCCCTACGAATACATCTCCGTTACGTGGGATACTTTTCGACTGTTGAATACTCACTTGGCTGCTAAACGCTGCTTTTATTTTTACTGACATCGTTTGGTTTTTGCATTTCAGCCACTATCGGAACGGTAGTTAGGCATTCGACCTTCAATATAGAAGTTTTCAGACTAATGGGTTTTCGAAAACTTGTGTATGGAATACCTGATTTTTAGGTAGCTTTGTAGTGGACGAACCTTAGTGAGGAAGCCGATCTAATCCCGACAAAGTCTGGGTGGGAAGCCACTTTAAATTTGGATTAGGATACAACTGGGAAAATCCAATTCATTACCTCTGGGTTGAAAGTTTTAGTTGACAGTCTTTTTAGTATTAACTAGTGCCTTCACCGAATTTTGGGATTGAGTGCAAAAGTGGACCCGGGACTCCTACGGTACAAATCAACTTAAGATTCCATACAAAAAGCGGGAACGTTTTCCAGCCCCTAATCCTGAACCAATTTGCATGATTTTCGGAAATGTTATAGAAATCATTAAATGCTAGGTTTATACGTTTTGGTTTTTTGGAATAATTGCATACAAGTGAAAATATGGATCTTTAAAAATTCGTTTTTGTCTCTAATACTTCCTCCTGTTTTTTGCAATTATTTAATAAACGAGAAAGAGTTACTAAAAAAGCAAAACATACAAACCTAGATAACGATGTAATGAATCGATGTAGGTCAATACCGTCTCATTTGATAAAGGTTTAAGGCGTGGAAAACGTTGCCTACCGAAGCACTAATTCTGCGAGAAATTAGGCGCCAAACGTCCGACAGTGACGACTCTCTCTATCGCACGATGCGGGCGCAAGACCCCAAAGTGAAACAGAAAGAATATTCTGAAATGCCTGTTGTCGCCCGCACGATAGGTCCACAATAATGCTCAGTCATTTCCTGCTTTCCTACCCGACTGTACTTGTAACATGACCTAACTAAGTTTCGTGCCTTGGATCGATCTGTCCATCGCAGTTCTAACCGAGTTATACCGCGTCTTTTACAATACTGGTACAGTCGGGTGCAGAATCTGTAAGATCATTTAAATAGATGCAAGATTCAAAGCGTAATATTGTTAGAACCGTAATTATGAAACAAAGAGGGCACAGCACAGCGGAACACCATCTCGCTCTGATTAGAAGCAACTGGGGAAGAACCTTACAGAATACCGCAGCCATTTATTTATTTGTCGTATGGAAATTATTTCGAACTGTGAGATCTTTGTGAAGACTGTAACGGTTGCCAGTTTTGTTACACTTTTAGCACCACCCAGGGATCACGTGTAGGGTCGCGGTGGGTACTCCCTACGGACGTGGTGCAACTTCGACCCCTTTTGTCAAGTGAGTGGGCAACTTGACTGTTAGAACTTCTCAAGCCGCCCGGAGGCCTCTAACTCGGCTTAACGACTGTTATCATAAATAGAAGCCGGGATCAACGGTCTAACGTGCCTTCCAAAGCACGGGAGCGCTCAAATAATAACCAATCAAATCGGTCACCCATTCAAGAACTGACCTGGCCCGACGTTGCTTAACCTCGCATACCGCAAGCATTACGCGGGCGCCACACGTGTAAAATGTAATAAAATAATCGTAAAAATAAAAAACCTCATTCTAAAGATAAACTGAACAGTAACAAGACATTCATTTCTAATTTCTATTGCGGTACACAGACAGCCTGAATCTGGCAGTCCAGGCGCTCGGACAGAGTCGAAAGAATCTCGTTCTCTGTTGAAAGAAGATGTATGGAGAAGAATTATGGAATACGGACTTCCGCAAACTTGCTTGATGCACTGCAGTACCGCGGTAGTTTTATCAGAATGCCATAAGTATCATCGTATTGCACTCTGATATTATAGTAGACCCAGAGCTGACATGTACAGAAGCATTAGCAATATGCCCTGAACAGTGTCATCTTTACTGAGTCACTACACCTTCCACACCTGTTTGCGAGCATGTTGCATCTTCGGTAGCCCGTCGTTCCCTTGAAATATCAAGGTCATCCAAGGTGGATCCGAGACATGGGCGCTAACGATGGGCCTCATAAGAAAGCTCAAGGTCACCCAAAGAGCAATGGAAAGAGCTATGCTCGGGGTTTCTCTGCGTGATAGAATTAGGAATAAAGCTATCCGTAGCAGAACTGGGGTCACTGACATAGCCTTCAAAATTGCGAGACTTAAGTGGCAGTGGGCGGGGCACATTGCTCGCAGGACTGACGGTCGATGGGGCCAGAATCTGCTTGAGTGGCGTCCACGCACCGGAAGACGAGCTGTCGGTAGGCCTCCGACAAGGTGGAGTGATGACCTGGTGAAGGTCGCGGGAATCCGGTGGAAACGAACGGCACAGGACCGGTCTAAATGGCGAGCCTTGGGGGAGGCCTATGTTCAGCAGTGGACGTCTTTCGGCTGAAATGATGATGATGATGATGATGATCAAGGTCATCGCTTATAGTCTCCGTTAAGTCATGTCTCAAGTACCTAAACTGCCCACCCGCTCGATTGAAGCTCCACCCAACATTGGGAGAACCCTCTTCGGACCTCTCCCCGCTCGAAAGACCATAAACTACGTCTTTTTAACGTTATATTTCGGCCCATGGTCAGAAGCGTACCGCTCGCAGATTGTCAAAAACCTTCGGAGAAAATGGACTGAGGAGCTCAGAAGCACCATATCGTCCGCATAACTAAAGTTATTCAGCAGATAGTGCCAATATGACAACCCACTTTGGCGCTTGTCAGCTCCTCAATCAGGTAATTTACGTGCAAATAGAAGAAGCTCCGGAGAGGTCAACCCTCCTTGGCAAACTCGGCACTCAAACTAATAACACCCCTACTTGCTCTGTAGGTATATAATTAAGAGAGGTAGGGCACAACAAAATGTCATCTTGCTCGAATTTGGTGCAGCCCAACTGGGGAAGTACCTGCGCCTTGCAGAAGACCACAGCCATAATAACATTATCTGCTATAAAGTATATAGTGCTGTGTTCCTGGAGGTAAGCAAGGTTGCCAGAGCTCCCGAGGATGCACTGTGTTGAAAGCGAGGGACCTAAATTTGTCTCTTCTGCTGTCAACACAATGCATCCTCAAATTTTATAAAGGGTCGGCAACGCGTACGTGACTCCTTTGGAGTTGCGAGCGCCTATAGGCTGCGGTGGTCGCTTACCATCAGGTGGACCGTACGCTTGTTTGCCACCGGCATTGTATAAAAAAATAAAAAATAGAGGTATGTGATCTTGTGTTCCTGGTAGTGAGCAAGGACGTCAGAGCTTCCGAGGATGCTGTGTTGAGAGTCAGGGACATGCATGTTTCTAGCTGTCAACACAACGAATCTGAAGTCAAAAAAGGTCGGCAACGCGTTTATGATTCTTCTGGAAGTTTCTGGAAGTGGTAGTTTTTTGACATTCATAAATGCATGTAATATGCCTAAATTGAAGAATAAATGAATTCATTTGACGACCGGTTTAGCCTAGTGGGTAGTGCACCTGCCTGTGAACCTGACGGTCCTGGGTTCGAATCCCGGTCAGGGCAAATATTTGTGTGATGAGCATGAATATTTGTTTCTGAGTCTTGGATGTTTTCTATGTATTTAAGTATTTATATCTATTAAATATATCGTCGTCTTGTACCCATAACACAAGCCTTCTTGAGCTTACTGTGGGGCTAGTTCGATTTCTGTAATATTGTCCTCTAATATTTATTTATTTATTTTATTATTTTTTTTCATTTCATTTCAATCGCAAGCGTCCATAGGCTACGGTGTCTGCTTACTATCAGGCTTCTTTGCCCTAGTGTAAAAAAACAATAAATATTATTATACAATCGCACAGACAAAAAAATTCTAGATGAAAAACCCATTAAACCTGTGTACAAATACTTAAGTTGACTCTTAACTACTGAAAATTCCATTTCAAACTACATAAATAAAGTCCCATAAACTAAACTTTTGCACTAAAAATTTGCAACTAACAAACGAGCTTAACAAACCGCAGCTTTTTTCGCAGAATCCGTAAACGAGGATTAAAAACAAAATAAAGCTTAGCCTACAGAGCTTTGCCAACTTCATCAGATGAGATGAATTTTGAAACACCCGAATTGAGTACAACTTTTTAGTGGCTTAACAGTTTCTTTTATTAATTGTTTGAGTGTTTAATGCTAAAGGTTTCATGGTGTAGTGGCAACCGAGAATCAGCCACAATCCTGAAATTATCAAAATCAAAATATTTATTCTGCAAATAGGCCTCAAGGGCACTTTTACAAGTCAAAATCTATCTAGGTACATCAAATAAAAATAATACAATAATCAAAGTATCATTAATTAAATGTAGTGTTACATGTCAAAAATAAGACTAAGAAACTAATAACAATCGAGATTTGTTAGAGATGTATAAGGTCTCTAAGCGTCAAGATAAAAGGTAATAAAGTAGGTACACTAATCATAATAAAATGTTTTGAGCTATATCTATAACACGTCAACATGAGATTAAGAACCTGCAATAAAAAAACAGGCCAAGTGCGTGTCGGACCACGCACAATGAAGGGTTCCGTACCAACACCTACTAGTTCACATTTAAAATCACTATCCAATATATTGAATCTAAAAAAGTCGTATCTTCATAGGGAATTCACAGCACTTACGACTTCTTGTTTGAGCAAGACAGTTTTTAAGCGAAAACTCAAAAAACGTAAAACCTATATTGTTAAAACCAAAAATCGTTGAAAGTATTTACAAATGCACACCGGCTCAATTTTTTTCAGAATTTTAAACTTTATAATTTGGAAATTAGAGGGGGGGGGGGAGACACTTTCTATTACTTTGACAGCTAATATCTCACCAACGGTTGACTTAAATGGACAACTTTTTAGAAACCTCCATATCATTTTTAAAGGCCCTTCCATCGATACCCCACATGACTATGTGCGTTTAATTTTTTTTTTCATCCACCGGTTACATGTACGGAAGTGCCCCCCCTAATTTAATATTTTTTTGTAATTTCACATCACTTATGAAATTTGGTAGGAAGGTGTATCCTATGAACCGCTACATAAAATTGTAGTGCTTATAGTCTCCGAGTAAATTGGCTGTGACATACGGACGGACGGACAGACATGACGAATCTATAAGGGTTCCGTTTTTGCCATTTTGGCTACGGAACCCTAAAAAAAGCGTTCTTTAATACGCCATTATGATCAGATTAGTAAACAATAAGGACTGATTTTTGGATATATGACTTTTGATTATGTTTATTACTCAGTTTAGAGGCAAAATATGATTGATTAAAATTTTCTAAATGCTGAAGTTAAGTTTTTTTTGCCTCAGCCTACTCAAACTTAAATAGTGTTTTCTTTTAACTCATATGAATTAATGTTCACATAGTCAGATTTTGATCGCATTTCATATCATTTCTAAATATATTTATCTCAAAATAGACGTACAAAAACAATATTTTTATATCTTAGATTAAAAGAATGTTTTCAACATCGAATTTCCATACAAAACAACTTATTTCCATTGAACGCTTTGCTAAAGTAATTTATCAGAATCGAGTATACAAAGACATGTAGATAAGTTGACTTTCAGTCTGTCACAGACAGACATATAAACAGTGGTGTTAATGACTTAATGCATATTTAACTAGGTGGTGGAAATGCTTGGTACGCTCAAATAGCACAGAATAATTATTAACGATACTTAAGTACAGAAAGCTTTTTTCTAACAAAACCGACGTTTGACATGTAATTGTCTAATTTCCGATTAATTTTTCAAACCGTTATCATGTACTTGCCGCAAAACCTTTTATTATGGTTTAGATTCAAATGCCGGTTTATTTAAACCGCAGGCGAATCACGTAACTTTATGTACTACCGTTAGATAGATTTTAATGTCAATTTTGAAGTATAAATGTATGAGCGGCAGGCGAATCACGTAACTTTATGTACTAACGGTAGATAGATTTTACTGTCAATTTTGAAGTATAAATGTATGGACTGATAATAGTAAAATCTATCTACCGTTAGTACATAAAGTTACGTGATTCGCCTGCCGACACTTGAAATTTGACATTAAAATCTGCCTAACGGTAGTAAATAAGTTACGTGATTACCCTGCCGGTTTACGGAGGAGCATTATATAAAGGTTTTGTTCGGATCAGCCGGTTTAGGCTCGATTTTATGAAGATCTAGGCCTTATGTCGGACAGTCACCGCATGATGCCATAATTTGTGTAGATATTTACAAGTGCGATGATTGATTAGTGATTACGGTGGTTAAATGGTTGTGAATATTAATATATTTAGAAATACCTTAAGTTATAAGAAATCTTAGTTTAAACGGGCCATTCTACTTTTTCATGTACATAAAATTCAGACACTTTTTTTTAAATGCAGATTTCGGAATACTTGGCCCTGACTTCATATTTTCGTATTGTTATTTAGAAAGAGGTTTAATTGCAGTATCACTTCCGATTGTTCGGGTAATTAACAAACCTCAGCTAATATCCATAAATCGAGTAACTTAGTGGTCCTTGAATGTCTCACCATTTGTATGGAAAAATGGTTACTACCACTGTGTTACCCATTTTTTACAGCAATATGTAAATATTTAAGTATTTTTACCTATAGATTCCTTATATTAGGTTCAGGTACTATTTCTAAATCCTATTTTTGTACACCAATTCAATACATATCATAGTTGTTTTTGGTAATACAAAACTGGTCATGAAAAAGTAGAATGACCAAAACAATGCTATCTAATATTTTGAAAACTCATTTTTGATAAGATCAATTTTGCTTATATTCAAAGCTTATACGCTATTCTATCACCCCTTTTCATTTTGGCGCTGGTTTTAGGGACACATACCTATACTAGTATCACATACATAGTACACTATTAATAGTACTAGCCACAAGTGAGCCATTTGGGTAAAATCACCATTATCGGACCGTTGCAGCTCCATGTAGTTTGTATCGGGCTGAAATTGGCTATCGGAATACATTATTGATTTTGCGCTTAGCAAAGTTCTTACTTTGATTGAGTTGTTGGGCAGCTATTTGGATACGTTGGGTAAGCTATTATTTGTTCAAATATCAACAAACAAAATAAATGATAATAATTAGTTAAAAAGATAGAATTATTGTATTTTATGTTTTTGTTAATTAAGGATTATTATGAGCCATGTTTTATACAGGTATTTATTACAATCTAGAGATACTTACTTTGATATATAATGTGTATATTTACAATATTTGCAACGAGTCCATGAGAGACTATTATATAATGTAACAACTGGTATATTATTATTTCCTTTATTTATTTTCCTTCTTAGGCTAGGTTTTTACAATATCTTTATAAAAAGTAAAATATACCTAAAAATACACTTACAAAATACAAAATCGTTATAAAAACCTAACCTAGTGTGCCGCCGGCAGCGAGGCGGGGCCTAATCTACCGGTGGTGTCGGGCGACAGAGAGAGGAACCTCCTGACTATCCGCGCCGTGTCCAGGAGTACCGCCTTCTGTATCTGACCCTTGATATTATTATCTCTTTATTTATTTTTTTGCTTAAGCTAGGTTTTATAATAATGATATAAAAAGTAAAATATAAAACAATATTTACAAAACATAAAATCATTATAAAAACCTAACCTAGTGTGCCGCCGGCAGCGAGGCGGGGCCTAAGCTACCGGTGGTTAGGGCGACAGAGAGAGGAACCTCCTGACTATCCGCGCTGTGTCCAGGAGTACCGCCTTCTGTATCTAACCCTTGACCCAGCCATCTAGCGAGAGTCTCTTGAGGTGTTGGTCGAGACTCTTCGCTATTAGACCGTTCGCAGAGACGACTATCGGGACAATGATCGTTGAATCAACATCCCACATGGCGGTCACCTCGTGTGCCAAGTCTAGGTACTTGCTGACTTTGTCCTTCTCACTGCTGCTGACTGTGATGTCAACGAGCACTGCCTGGCGCTTCGATCGGTCTGTCAGCACGATATCAAGTTTATTGGCTACAATAGTCCTGTCCGTGATGACAGATCGATCCCAATAGAGCGTGGCACGACCATTTTCGAGAACTGGTGCAGGTGTATACTTATAGTACGGCACTTCGAAGTCCACAAGACCATATAAAAGAGCAAGTTGCTGGTGAATGATCCTGGCTACTAAGTTGTGTCTGTGCAAGTACTCGCCGTTAGCAAGGTGACCACAACCGGAAATGATATGCCTGAGTGATTCTCCGGGACGGCGGCATGCCCGACAAATGTCGACCGTACCGTCCTTCAGGATATACTTCCGGTAGTTGTTCGTCATGATAACTTCGTCCGCAATTGCACAGACAAAACCTTCGGTTTCCCCGAAGAGATCCCCGAAACGTAGCCAGTTCACCGACGCGAGCAGGTCTACATCGGGCCCTGTGAGGGCCCTGTAGAACCGCCCGTGTAGCTCCTTACTCTTCCATACCGCCTTGCGTTCCTCGGTGCTCCATACTTTAAGTCTGCGCCAGTTCTCCTTTGCCATGGAATTTTATTATTATTATTAAATATGTCAATCATTAATCGAAAATATCATAAGTACATCTAGCTCCCTATTTAGCCCGTATCTACCCACTGCTGAGTATGTAGGCACCTTCTTTATTTCATTCTCAGCGGTTCTGTGACAAGATTATACACTTTTTAATACATACTTTGTGGCAGATATCGTCGCGATACATATAATAAAACATGATCAAATTTATTTTTTATTACATATGTATTATGGCTAAATGGATAAAAACCCTTCAAATTATCACAATAAATAGTAAATTAGAAAGTTAATCAAAATTATAAAAAGACACGGGAGTATAAAATGATTTTAAAAATGTATTTTTCCGTTTTTGTATTTTTGTTGTTCTTTTAATGTACTCCGTTGGGTGAGCAATAAAGAATATTTGTATTTTATTGTATCGTATTTTTATAGTCGAAATGTAAATTGGAAGATATCAATAGAATTCTCATGTTTCAACAAAAAAAAAATTGTATGGCAAGTATTTATATAAACGCAGAATTTCACGGCCATAACGGTTAATAACTCGTTTTCCATACAACGGCAGTACGAGGATATAGAGCTGTGACGTCACATTTTGCTGTCAATCAGTATGGAGCGTTTTCAGTGCTCAAAAAATTTGCCTCTCATTTTTATCTTTTGTGTTGCTCTAATTGTAGTCGGTCCCATACATACATTAGATCGTATCTATAACTGGTCCAAATGGCACCACAAAAGCGAATCAAAAGAGAATGAACAACTAGCGAATTAATTCCTCATCATCCAAAGTATTTTTTCCACTCGTCAACTCCAATGTTTGAATTAAGATATCGTAGACGATACTAAAATCACATACTTTTCTCTATGGAGATCCCTTCAAGTGAACTCTTATGAAATAGACCAATCATGTGTCGCCGTTACTGTACTCTTATGAAATTGACCAATCACGTGACGCTGCGGATACAAAAGACATCAACGTGCGCCCGACCCATATTCCTAATCTTCATTTCCGCATGACTGGTTTGTTTAATTATTTCGGCTTGTTTTATTAATTTCCGTTGATTCGTAGAAAAAATAGTGTATGCAATAGTTATAACTATTGCATACACTATTTTTTCTACTAATCTAATTAGTTTTTTAAGTCTTGAACCTTACTTAGACCGGTTGTCGACAATAAAATTATACATTATTATAACGATTGCATAAACTACTACTTTAAACGCCTCGTCATAAAAATAAGATCCCGGGTTCGACTTTTAATATAGTCGTCATTATCTATAGTAGCGCAGGTAAATACCTTGTAGGTTTAGTGGCTTCTAAAAAAATACAGGTAACTATCACAAAAATACCAACAATGTTGCAGACCGTTGCGACATTCCAACTACTATAATCTATCCTCTATTAGATCATTAGCTAGTAGCGTAATAAATCTAGTCTCAACCGGCCATTAGGGTGGAATCCCCATTATCGGACCGTTGCAGGCTAATCGATACTAGAATATATTGCAACCGCTCAACCAATCTCACTGGAGCGCAAACTATTAGAGTATTCCAGTGTTCCAAACCACACGCGTGGTCGTGCCGGAGGTTTTCCCCTGGATTTTCCCCAGGCTACTCTCCAACCGCGCACTTCTATCGCTTTATTGGGCCCGGCCTGTAAAGCCACAGTCAGGTTCAAAAAAAAAAATTGCACTGAACACCTAGGTAAATGCCTACCAGCCTCAAGAATACATGTGAATTAACTAATGTGACAATCTCAAATGTCATTTGGTCTAATAAAACTTAAAATAAGAGTTTTCTTCATCTTTTCCTAAGCTAGTTTTAATGTCAACAAACCTCAGAAATTAGCAATCATTTATTTTTAAATTGTTCAGAAGCTGTTACAGAAGTTTTTCGTGTGCCACAATCAACCGCTTTACGTAATAAATAGCAAAAAAAATACGTATCAAGAACCAAATAATATTTATTTACAAGAACACAAACTATATGCTATATTCTGCTTCTCTTAGGCTAATTAGTTGTATACTATTGTGTAAATGGATCCACTGAAAATCAGCGTCGTGGCACTTCATGCTACGACGCAATGCTGAGTGGGCTCCTTTTTGGAACCATCCTCAAATGTATATTTCCAAGATTTAAGCTAACTTTATATTGTGGTTTCAAATAAATAAGTCATTCATTCATTCATAATACAATAATAAAAATGATATGAATTATACAAAATTAAAAGAATATATTTATAATTACTTAAAATGAATTCTTATTATTATGTATATCTCCTTTTAAAAAACTCAGGTTTAAGGCCCGGTCATTTGAGAGGCGTGCGTGGGGATATATATCCAACACGTAGAGGCCCTTTGGAGATGAGTTTTACTGTGCTGTAGTTATTATTATTATGATGAATTTTATAAAGGGTCGGCAACGCGCACGTGTCCGCTTACCATCAGGTGGACCGTCCGCTTGTTTGCCACCGGCGTTATATAAAATACAATAAAAATACTTAAAATAAGACAACTATATCTAACTAAAAACTAAACATTAGAAATTAGTATCAAAATTAGGTACCCTCGGTATGGTGCCCATTACGCAGGCAGCATTCCCGCGCTGGATTGCGATGGCAATATTTTCCCGATTTAGAACCAAAGTATAAATTCGTCAATGAAATACCATCACGGTTCACAAATATGAATTGTGATCAGAATAGCAGCAGCAAGCTACTCATTTTCCACTGTATCTTAGAATTTATGCAAATACTCATGTTAATTTGACTGAATATGTATGTATGTATGAATACTAATACACGGGAGGATGTTTTACTGAAATTAAAACAATATCATTATGACACTGAAGGTCTCATAAGTAATGTAGGGTTTCGTAACTAAAAATTTGCTATCAGTGACAGAGACCATATACATCTCTAACAATATTAAATTAATCTTAATTTTGACGCTCAGAGACCATGTACACCTCTGGGATATTATATTAATTTCATTATACTCCTTACTGATGTTGTAATATTTGTAATAGATAACTTTGCAAGTTTATCTTCACTGTATGACATTAATTTTGTTATAATTGTAAACTCGAAATTATTATTCCTTCTTGAACTGTAAATTAACATTTTGACATGAAAAATGTATTACTTATTATAGTCAGACTTTCTTAAATTGTAAATTAATATTTTGACAATAAAATGTATGGAAAGCGACAAATAGATAATTCGTGTATTGTTGAGACATTATTGGAAACAAAAATTTAAAGCAGCCGCGGCAGCAAGAAAATCATGTGAAGTTGAAGGGAGAAACGTGTTAATTGAACGGATGGCACAGCGTTGGTTTAATCATTTTAATAGTGGAGATTTGACCCTTGAAGTTCGACCGCCCTCTCGATCGATATTGAGGCGACAAAGGAAGCCGTTGCAAACCAACCCAGTACCAACAATGGTCGATTATCGGTCTCACTTGAACCTTCTAAACCCACTATACATCGCCACTTAAAATCATTAGATACGACCTATAAAAGTTGTAGAACCGACATTATTTATGGGAGACTCCAATATTTCGAAAGCATAAATAAAATCATAATAAATATTTGTAGACAATCAAACAAGTCACCCTAGTCCCAAACTAAGCAAAGCTTGTCCTATGGGTACCAAGTGATATAAATAGATACTTAAATACATAGAAAACATCCAAGACTCAGGAACAAATTCGTGTTCATCACACAAATAAATGCCCTGAGCGGGACTCGAACCCGGAACCTCCAGCTTCGAAGGCAGGGCCACTACCAACTAAGCTAAGCAGTAGTCCGTTTTGTTCTACGATTTTGTTCACATCGTAGGACAAACCAAACTTGAAAATTCAGTTTGTTCAACGCGTGGAACAAAACGGATTTTTCTGTCCGGTTTGTCCTACGATGTGAACAAAACGGAATTTTTTGTCCGGTTTGTCCTACGATGTGAACAAAGTCGTAGGACAAAACTGACAATTTCTAAGCTAAAGCGGTCGTCAAATCCTCATCGTTCTGTATTTTATGTCTGTAATTATACAGGCAATATTGTGTCAATTGTATTGCAGAATATAACAAGAAAGCGTTTTCCCCCCAAGTGTCCCAACGTCCCTAATAAGCTCTCACCGAGTTTAAATAATTCATAAGGGACCATTTGCGACTCCGTACATTTGGTATTTATATTTTTATACCGCGAGTGGGTAGGCTCGGCTGTATAATGTTATGTCAGCTATGGCTGTGCACGTTTTCCACTCTTATCTGTGTGTAATTTTGATCCAAAACCCTAGAAAAGGAGAAATACGCTTTTTTTAGTGGTGCCAATCGAAACAATTTTATAGAGGATTAAATTTATTTATTTATTGAATCTAATATACATGTAACATTACAGTTATACCCAAAGCGTTACAAAGATTCTAGACTAAAACTACAGTTCTACAAACTAGCTTAAAGCTATCGGATACTTGTCTTGCTTGATCTCAAGCACTCTCTTCCATTCTGTCATCAATCTCGCTATCCCTGTCGCAAACAAATCGCATTCAGAAACTGCTGCAAGCAAGGAGTTGATGAGCGCAGTTGCGCGCAGGACGGGGGAGTGCTAGCGTAGCCGCGCACGGGCGCGCTCAGCGGCCAGCAGGGGCGCGGGGCGGCCGCCTCCGCCTGCTGCAGTACGCGTCAGGTACCGAGAGTCCTACAAATCTTTCCAGAAGACCAACACTGTCCACTTTACACCTCAATATATTAAACACAAAGTTGATTAAGCCCAGGTTTCTACGAAGCTCTAGCGAGTCAAAAACCTAGATGTCCCTGTAGGAATCGCCACGCACAATGAAGGGTTCCATACCAACACCTACTAGTCCACATTTAAAATCACTATCCAATATATTGAATCTAAATATGTCGTATCTTCATAGGGAACTCACGACACTTACGACTTTTTGTTTGGGCAAGACAGTTTATAAGCGAAAACTCAAATACCGTAAATGCACCTTCTTACCAAATTTTTCCACCAACCAGTTACATAGTAGTTTTCAATTTACTTTTATTCGATAAATAAAATTAGATACATTTACGAAACTTTCTAAAGTCATATCTTTTTAAGATTTCGACCATACTTACTAATTTTTTTGATAATCATAAGTACAAGTTATAATCATACAGCGGTCTTCTGTAAAGTAGAGGTACTCTCAATGGATCTGCGGGGTAATCACGTAACTTTTGTACTACCGTTAGGTAGATTTTAATGTCAAATTTTAATTGTCACCTCATACATTTTTAGGTACTTCAAAATTGACAGTAAAATCTATCTACCGTTACATAAAGTTGCGTGATTCGCCTGCTGCTCCAAATATCAGCGAAACGACGTTTTTGTTTTTCTCAACTCTGAGACTTGCTCAAAATCTTTGTGGTGTCACTATCTAACACGTTCTGCATCGCGCTATCAAAGTTTCTTAAGTCAGTTGCATAAATGTAACTTACTCATTGGACTTCGGTCCCTGAGAGATCTCTCTATTGTCGTTTCTTCCTGTGTCTCCTATCTATTGTATATTATGTATATCATTTGTAGATACTCCGTTTCCTGTATGGCGTCCCACGGCCATGCCACATGGAGGGAAAGTACTTTGAATATTGTAGATGGAATATTTTACTGAAAGAAGACATTTTAATTTAAAAAATAATTTAAACTGAATTCACAGATATTTAAATAATTTTGTGGTTGAACCGGGAATCGAACCCTTTACACGTGATCAATTGATTAATTTTGTATTAAAAATGTTAAAATTCATGGTCTTTCTTTTATTTCTGATACTATGTCATTTAGCAAAAAATAATCCATATTATGAAGCCTTTCGATTGGTATGATAAAGCTACAGGGTAATTATTTTTCTTGTGTAACGGGTTCGATTCCCGGTTCACGGTTTAATTATTATTTAAATATCTGTGAATGCAGTTTAAATTGTTTTTAAAATTAAAATAATGTCTTCTTTCAGTAAAATGTTCCATCTACAATATTCAAGCATAGCCGTGGGACACCCTGTATATCCAACCCTGTACATTAACCTTTATAGGAGCACAACATTACTTGACTATCTTTTATTTTCCATTTTGCCTTAAAATGGCAACTTAGATACTTTTCCGCGTATTGTTTCAAATTATTTCGTCTGTGTAGGAAATTTTAAACTTAAAATAGGCCACCCGGTACTTTTGCAAGTGTGTCGCTGCTTTAGAAATAGGACAGCTGAGCAGAACAGACGACACAAGAAACTCCGAGCTAACTTTTCTAGATAACATTTTAAACTTAAATATAAATAAATAAATATTAGAGGACAATCTTACACAAATCGAACTAGCCCCACAGTAAGCTCAAGAAGGCTTGTGTTATGGGTACTAGACGACGATATATTTAATAGGGTGGATCAACTATTCTTTGTTGGTCGTCACCATGGTTACGTCTCCTGAGTTACTCTTTAAAACTGTGATTTTATAGTGTTTAAATCTACCAAACATGAATTTAAGCAATAAGCATAAATCCATTTGGACATGGGTCATCTCCTGAGCATGCTTGGAGTCCATATTATAAACATTTTTCTAAGAAACACGGTTACTGTTGTCTCCTCGCTGACGGGACAGAATAACAACAAGAAAAAGTTGATTGACCCAATAGATATAAATACTTAAATACGTAGAAAACATCCAAGACTCAGAAACAAATATTCATGCTCATCACACAAATATTTTCCCTGACCGGGATTCGAACCCGGGACCGTCAGCTTCACAGGCAGGTGCACTACCCACTGGGCTAAACCGGTCGTCGAAGTACAACTGCTTAAATACAGACTTCTAATTTCGTTCGTGGCCCAACGGCGCCCGCGTACCACGTTGCTTAGGGCTGGTTAGTTATTGGATGGGTGATAGCTTTGAGTGGCTTAACTGAGCGCTCCCGTGCTTTGGAAGGCATGTTAAGCAAAACGGCTCCAACGGTTTTAATGGAATTTAAGGTGTAGGTGTTCAAGGAGATGGAAAACCGATCTAACTAGATCTTGTTCCCAGGAAAACTAGTATTCTTTGGAAAATTACGGAAGATGCAGAGCAAAGCTCGATCTCCAACGTACTTTAATGAATGGCGATTGTCTAAAAGCTAATTAACAAGAGTATATACGTTTTTTCCATTTTTAGTTTAGTTAGTTTAGTTTATTTATCTCCATATACAATTACATTATAAAACATGTTCGGTTATCTTGCAAATCGTATATCGATCGTTATAACAATAAAATAATTAATAATTATAATGTGAGGGTAGGTACACTACCACTACATTATACTAAATATATACGTTGCGGTTTCGTGCTTCAAAGGGAAAAAAACCGGACCCCTTATAGGATAACTTTGTCGGTCTTTCTATCTGTCTGTCAAGACCCTTTATCTCGGGAAGGCGTAGAGCTATCGAGTCTAAATTAAAATCACTGCAGTTCTTTGAAGCTGTTAAAAAATTGTAAAAAAGATATGGCCGTTTATGCCGCAAAAAACAAAAATCCTTTATAGGGTACTTTCCGTTGACCTTGAAATATGAAATTTGCCATGTAATATCGTCTTATACTACAAGTAGAGGGAAAAATCGGTAAACCGTACATTTGTCATTAAATCATAGAAAATATAGTATTTATTTAAAGTTAAACAAATTTGTACGGAACCCTCGGTGGCGATTCCGACTCGCACTCCGGTTTTCCGCACGCATAGCTTGCGGTAATTGGGTCATTCTACTTTTTCATGACCAGTTTTTCTATTACAAAAAAATATCTGTGATATGTAATGAATTAGTGTACAAAAATAGGATTTCGAAATTTATTAGGTTCAGGTACTATTTCGAAATCCTACCCCCTACCCTACCCCCAACCCTATTTCGTCTCACCATTTGTATGAAAAAATGGTCTTTACCACTGTGTTACCCACCTTTTTAAAGCAATATGTTAATATTTAAGCATTAAAATTAATTAGGTTCAAGTACTAAGGAATTTATAGGTGAAAATGCTTAAATATTAACACATTGCTTTAAAAAGGTGGGTAACACAGTGGTAAAAACCATTTTTTCATACAAATGGTGAGACGTCCAAGGACCACTGAGTTACTCGATTTATGGATATTAGCTGTTGTTCGTTAATTACCAAAACTATCGGAAGCGATACTGCAATTAAACCTCTTTCTAAATAATAATACAAATATGAAGTGAGGGCCAAGTATTCCAAAATCTGCATTTAAAAAAAAGTGTCTGAAAATTATCTTCATAAAAAGTAGCCACCAATTACCACTTCATAGCTGTGTGACATAAATAGTATTTTTATTGCGTTGTATCGTAAAATTGTATTAGGTATTGCATAAAGAAGGTTACATGAAACTATTGATTTTTACGGTAATTTACCATGGACGAGCCTTAATATAGGCTTCAAATAAGTTCAAAGCAACAATGCTGTAATTTCAAATGCTCTCTGAAAATTCCAGTAAAACAGAATAGTTTATAGTCTGTTACATGCTAGTATTATGCAGTCGTGCATATCGGCTACTTCACTTTATATTCTGTTTCACTTATCCAAGTGGAAACCTGACAAAATTAATCCATTTATTTCATGTTAAGGTATTGCATTATAAATTTGCACACGTGTCAAAATTACAAGAATTGTTATAATGATCGTAATTATAGGAAAAATAATAATAACATAAATAAATAAATAAATATTAGAGGACAATCTTACACAAATCGAACTATCCCTCAGTAAGCTCAAGAAGGCTTGTGTTATGGGTACTAGACGTTGATATATTTAATAGATATAAATACTTAAATACATAGAAAACATCCAAGACTCAGAAACAAATATTCATGCTCATCACACAAATATTTGCCCTGAACATAATGTTAACAAAAGAAAGAAAGAAACATTTATTCACAGACACAGAAGACACAGACAAACAACAGAAAAACCTACAGCGCTGATTTTCAGCCAGTACCGTCGGAGAAAAATATAACACGATAAAAAGTACTCGGTCTCGTTTTACCCTTTGGGTACAGAACCCTAAAAAATTACCTCAACTCGTCGTTTGCAGAATGCATTAGATTTCACATCCCAACGGGTACACGGACATATTTTAATATATTCCATATTGCATTCGTGTCTGGTTGCATATAGACTTTTCGCTCTGATCTGAGGTGCGGGTGAATATATTCATCGCCGGATTTGAGCTGAGGTAAGTGGTTGATCTGAATGAGGGTATGCTCTAAGGGTTTACCCAGATATCATTCCAGACTCCGAGGGGTGAGGGGGAGGGGACTTACGAAAACCTCACGATTGATCACTTTATTGCACACCTTACATAATAAAATAGCACATAAAAACAAAAAACATAGATACAGGGAGACAGAGGCAGAACAACAGGCGGTCTTATCGCTAGAAATCTTCATTTCCCACTTCAAAAACAGCGAGTCTCTTTGCATAACGCATATAAGTACGAAAACTAGCGGCCGCCCGCGACTTCATCCGTGTATATTTTAGATGGTAACAAAGATATTGAGGTCTATTTTTTTGTCAGTTGTCTGATGCTGTTAATCTTCGATTTTGAAGAAAAGTGAATGTCTGCCATCTTGGATTTGAAAATGGATGTTATTTTAGCAATCGGCACCCCGAGAAACCACAAAGATGACACCCATATCGATTGTGAAGAAAAATGAATGTCAACCATCTTTTTTTTTATATTAGAGGACAATCTTACACAAATCGAACTAGCCCCACAGTAAGCTCAAGAAGGCTTGTGTTATGGGTACTAGACGACGATATATTTAATAGATATAAATACTTAACTACATAGAAAACATCCAAGACTCAGAAACAAATATTCATGCTCATCACACAAATATTTGCCCTGACCGGGATTCGAACCCAGGACCGTCAGATTCACAGGCAGGTGCACTACCCACTAGGCTAAACCGGTCGTCAAAATGGATTGGATTTGAAAATGCGTGTCAAATGGGGGTCTAAAAGTGGCCCAAAGATGTGATCTGATCACGTGATTTCTGGATGAGCACTAAGTAGCCAGGAGTTCGCCTTGAGCGATTGTGATCTAATCTTCCAACCCTAGGAGGAGAATATAGCAAGGGGTGAGTGGTCAAACCCGATAAGTCATCTAAAAGGTTTATTGAAAACAGAACTCTGCGTAATGGATGTTGAGTTCTTATTTCAAAAAACAATTATTTCGATTTATCGGGTTTAACCACTCACCCCTCGATAGTTTTTTAGAATAATACCCATTTCATCACAATGTGTTCTTTCACCACAAAAACCTCTGTTAAATATTAAATAATGTTTCATATATAAGTTTTTGACGTGATAACGTATTATAAATTGATGACAGGATGCCAACACGAAAAGGTGACGTATTGTGTGACTAACCTGAGTCTAACCCCATACCCGTCGTACCGGTCCCTGGGATCCCCGGACTCATTACAAAAGAATGCTATTGTTAATTTTTTTCGCCGGGAGACTTCCGAATTTCTATAAAAATGTTACTGGATTTTGAACCTTATTTTTCGAACTGTAAAATAGTTTTTTGATCGAACTACTTTGATGAAACTCGGCCAACTGAATTTCAAGTTATACCTAAACAATTGACAGTCAAACCAGTTTCTCTCCTCAAAGGGTAATTCATCAATGTTTTCTTGTGACGTTATCACGTAAAATTCTCGTCCGAAAACCGACTTTACAGACAACCACGTTTTTTGAAAAACCCACTGGTCATACTACATTTTACAAGTAGAGCAACATCTCCGACATACGTGTGAAAGCTATCACCTGAACCGAAGGTTGTAGAGACGAGCGCTGTATGAATATACTCCTTAGCAATATATAATAATAATAATAATCTTTATTTACTCACACACACAGTAATTGCAGAACATCATATAGTACACGAAGATACAGTAGGCATACAACGATAATAGGGTTGGCAAAGTTTGAACCGGGCCCTTGAGCTACCAGTAATAATTAGTTTTCGTTGATATTTTGCCAAAACTACATAAAGTCAAAATACAAATATCAATCATCAGAGCGGTCTCTATGAGAATTAGAGGAACGAGAAGAAGAATAGAAAGATTTGTATGCGAAGACGGCTGTGGAATACCCATCATAGAACACTAGATTCCTTTTCTTTTTATGATATATTATTTTATATATATTGTATTATTTAACGTAATAAAGTTCCTCATACTACTACATAAAAATAAAATTCTACTTATAAACTATAATTAAAAACGAAAGTCGAGGATAGAAGGTTGTCTAGGTTGTAATTATATACTATATAAATATATATACTTTTACGTTACTATGTAACTAGAGATTAATTTATACAATTTAGCTTGAATTTTAAATGTTATTTGTAACATACCACACATACAAATATGTATATCATATGGTAACATATATTTTTTTTTACCTTTTATCACTTTATTGGTATTATCAATACTTTTGTCATAATTTGAAATCAAAACATTTAAAAACTTATAAATGTTTTGATTTCAAATTATGACAAAAGTACGCGTTGCCGACCCTTTATAAGATTTGAGGATGCACTGTGTTGGCAGCAGAAGGAACACATTTAGGTCCCTCGCTCTCACAGTGCATCCTCGGGAGCTCTGGCAACCCTGCTCACCTCCAGGAACACAACACTACATACTTGTATAGTAGATAATGTTATTATGGTTGTGGTCTTCCCCAGTTGGGCTGCTCCAAATTCGAGCGAGATGACATTTTAATGGTACTCTGTACAGGGGTTTCTTAATTAAAAATTAAAGTAACAAGAAGCCTAAAAGTAAGATGATACTTGATGTCAGTTTTATGACGTTATAAAGTAGACGCACTGTTAATACAAAGTGCTCTTAGCTGTAGTCACCTGTGCGCCTCTCATCTAGAATAATCACAAATTATATACAAGAACAGATCTTCCATACTGCTTAGGGCATCTCTTTTCTTCCTCTTGTATGGGTGAAGGTGCTTTGGAAGGCACATTAAATCAAAATCAAACATTTATTCTGCAAATAGGCCACAAGGGCACTTTTACATGTCAAAATATTAATTTACAATTTAAGAAAGTCTGACTATAATAAGTAATACATTTTTCATGTTGTAATATTAATTTACATTTCAAGAAAGAATAATAATTTCGAGTTTACAATTATAACAAAATTAATGTCATACAGTGAAGATAAACTTGCAAAGTTATTTATTACAAATATTACAACATCAGTAAAGTTAGAGATGTATAAGCTCTCAAGATTAAACAAGGAGTATAATGAAATTATATCCTAGAGATGTACATGGCCTCTGAGCGTCAAAATTAAGATTAAATTAATATTGTTAGAGATGTATATATTATGGTCTCTAAGTCACTAATAATAAAAACGAATCAACAACAGGATGATGTCTCTCGTCAATCCCCTATAAAAAGACACTAGTATTAACGTAGCCACTATGTCCTAGCAAGCATGAACAGACCGGACTCCACAAACAGCACCCGATCACGAGTATGACGCGTACGAGTATTAAGCCATTGATCCCAGCTGCTGTCTATGATAGCAGTCGATACGACAAAAGGCCTTCGGGCGGCTTGAGAACTTCTAACAATCAAGTTGCCCACTTACTTGACAAAGCCTAATCCCAATAAGGTATAGTTTCCCCTATTGGACGGTCAGATAGGAGTTGCTTCCGTAAAAATTTGTGCCTACGCGAAATCTTGGGATTAGTTAGCGGACGCCGGGCATCCTTCGGGATGCATCTGTACTGGGATAATGCTAGAAGGGTGATGAGGGATCAAACTTCGTATAGATCGAAAAAATGCTTTCGCATATCTAGGTGTTCTCATCTATAGATCGCATTTCTGAAACGATTGTCGTGAAATTTTGTAAGTAGATTAGATATTTTTTTCTCTTAATACATCATCATCATCATCATTTCAGCTGAAAGACGTCCGCTGCTGAACATAGGCCTCCCCCAAGGCTCGCCATTTAGACCGGTTCTATGCCGTTCGTTTCCACCGGATTCCCGCGACCTTCACCAGGTCATCACTCCACCTCGTCGGAGGCCTACCGACAGCTCGTCTTCCGGTGCGTGGACGCCACTCAAGCAGTTTCTGGCCCCATCGACCGTCAGTCCTGCGAGCAATGTGCCCTGCCCACTGCCACTTAAGTCTCGCAATTTTGAAGGCTATGTCGGTGACCCCAGTTCTGCTACGGATAGCTTCATTCCTAATTCTATCACGCAGAGAAACCCCGAGCATAGCTCTTTCCATTGCTCTCTGGGTGACCCTGAGCTTTTTTATGAGGCCCATCGTTAGCGCCCATGTCTTCTACACGTTCTTTTCTTAATACAGTTCGTTAAAATTCTCAAAAAAATAATTTCTTGCGACGTCTAAACAGCTCACAGAGGCACTAGCTTGAAGTGTCATCTTTTCAACTTCTCAGTCGTGCATTCTTGGCAGAATTGTTGTGGCTATTATTTACATACACAGTTAAGCTTCGATATAGATTTTTTTCAACTTCTCAGTCGTGCATTCTTGTCAGAATGGTTGTGGCTATTATTTACATACACAGTTGAGCTTCGGTTTAGATTTTATTGTTGACTTCATATCTTCAGCATTTCTGATGAGAAAAATCAACTATTGATGATTTTGGTCAGTATGTTCAGCAAGTTTCCATTTATTCTGTAGGAATTGACGCGTATCTTGGCTATTATACGACTTTTGCGATATAATATCACAAATTTGATATCAAGCTCTTTTAAAATTAATAAGGCCTTTAGCTATACCTTCGCTGGGGGAGTTACCTTAACTTGTAGTTAATCATTACTAGAATTGGGTCCTTCGACACGATGTCGCTGTGAACGTTTATGTATCATCTATGAACTGTTACTTGTAAGCTGTTATTATCTAGGGAAAACGTATTAAGTAACGGAGAGCGCCAGGTGTTTAACGAGAAAGATAAAATGAGACAGATGTCCTACGAGTTCCCAAAAGAAATTATCGTTTTTAGAAGAACCTTCAGATAATAGCAACTTTTAAATTTGACAGGCGTTTAGTTATGCTTCGGAAACGGCTACTGTTATACGAACATAAGTTCAAATGATTTAATAAGAGAACAACGGTAGGAACTCACTTGGAAAGTCACTATTTGCGATATTTATTTATTTATTTATTTAAACTTTATTGCACAAAAAGAATATAAGTACAAAGGGCGGACTTAATGCCATGAGGCATTCTCTACCAGTCGACCATAGGACCAAACAGAAACTAGCAAATGTGGGTGCAATGAGAAAATAATTCATAAAAGTTAAACGATTTCGAAAGAATAAACATACATATAATCGTAACTAATATACATTTACCTCGGAATTATATATACAAATACATACGTAAATATGTAGATATTACATACATAAATATATATATATATAATTATATATATACACACAAATATATACTACTGCATAAGTACAGGGGATACTAACTGATTAGTTTACGCTAGACTTGTTCTAGCAGGTGCTTGAAGAGCATACGTTTGAAAGCCAACTTGCTTGGGGCTTGTCTTATTGTCAGGGGGAGCGCATTCCAGAGACGGATAGCTTGAACAGCGTAGGAAGATGAGAGAAAACCACTATGATGTGGAAGAACAGAGAGTTTAAGGGATCGGGAAGATCGTAGTTCACAACCTGGACGAGGGGTAACGAAGTTAAATCTACATTTTAGATATCCTGGAGCAGAGGGCTCGAACAGGATGGAAAAAAGTGTACACAGAATTCGGAGAGAGCGGCGTTGACGAATAGGGAGCCAATTTAGCTGGCGGCGATAATGCGATATATGGTCGTATTTGCGCAACCCGAAGATAAAACGAATTCCATTATTAAGTAATCGATCAAGTTTGTTTAGGGAGTTTTGGGAAATATTTGTAGTGCACACATCTGCATAATCGATAAGGGGTAACACTAGTGCCTGCACCAGTAGTTTCTTAGTGCTTACGGGGAGAAAGTTTTTAAATTTGTAGAGTGCGCGAAGGGTGCCGATGACCTTTCGACTGACCTCAGAGAGTTGCCCGTCCCACGAAAGATGCTTGTCAATAATGACACCTAGATCCTTCACTTGACTCGAGATCGGGATAACGGAGCCATCAAACATGATCGGTGCAACAGAGCCGGTATCCAACTTAGAGAGTTGACGAGGGCTCCCTATAATGATGGCCTGGCACTTTGTAGGGTTGACGGAAATGCCGAAGCAACTGGACCAATCGCTGATATGATCCAGGTCCTCGTTGATAACAGAAATGGCCGAATTTACATCCGCTACGTCAGCTTGGGCATATAATTGTAAATCGATATGTTTCGGACTACAATTGGAGTCCTTCATCAGGTTGAGTGTTATCAAGGCAACTGACCGCGCAACAACCAACCGTTCCAACCGTCGTTCTCTTATTAAATGTAAATATGTCTCACGTTAGTGTAAATTTATGTAGTTCAAATGATATTTATGTACACATAGTCAAGGATAATTACGGTTGGTTAGTACACAAATGGAAATAATCTGGGTCATTGTCAGATTTAGGTTCGCGTCTTTTCGGTGGAAGTATCAAAAGTTAAGGGCCACAAAGCTTAATTTTGGATTGGTGTAGTAACCCGCATAAACGGTGTTTCCATAACTAAAAATCCATGTAATAAAAACGTAACTTATATGTACATAAGCCGTTAACTATTGACCACCGAAGGGATAACATCTGTTTTTGCAAGTGACAATGACCCGATTAGGAATCCACATTCGCACGCGAAATCCAACTCTCAGCATTGAAAAAAGGCCTATTTCACAAACTTCTGTCCAATCCTAATCCAGCACTATTAGCAGCAAAAATATACCAGCCGTACAAATCTATTTTTAATTTTTAGCTCTTTTGTTTTTGTACTCCAGATGCTGTATGTAAGTAGTAGGTGGTTGGCTGTAATCTGACCCTATTCACGCAAATAAATGATTTATGATTTTATGATTTATGATTTTTGGTTTATTTATATACCTACCTTTATTATATATTTCAGTTATTTTTATTTTGTTTATTTATTTTTTACAATTGTATGACGTTCCGTGAGTCACTGTACTGGCTGAAAATCAGCGCTGTAGGTGTCTGACACCTCAGCATAATGCTGAGCCAGTGTCCGTTTCACTGCCGCGGGGACACACATGTTATGTGGTTTGTGTATAATGTTTTTCTTCATTTATGCTTTGCTTAGTTTGGGGCTAGGTTGATTTGTGTAAGATTGTCCAAAGATATTTATTTATTTAGTTTATTTATTTATTTATTTATCATTTTTGTCATATGTGTGTTTTCTGTGTCTGTGAATAAATGTTTCTTTCTTTCTTTCTTTCAATGTCAACCATTATCTTTCTATGTATTCCTGTACAAAACAACGCCATTCATTACGGACAATAAATGTGTGCCAACAGAAATGTCTGGACATTTTGTTCAGCATAAATCAAGCCGTTCACCTTCTATGTCCGTGTAATACGTCCGACCATCTTTAGTTTTCCCTTGCGGCCTGTGGAAGGTTTCAATAGCACGACTTTCATTTATTGAACGTTAATTAATGTTCATTTAGAATGAAGGAAAAATTGAAAAATTTAGGCCCCGAGCAGGATTCGAACCGGCGACCTCCCGGCACTCGCGGCCAGTCGCTCTAGCCAACTGAGCTATAGGTGCAATCGCCATCCAGTCCCATAGTTATCAACCGTTCCTTCGTATTAAGCAGCACCGCTGCTAACGTAAACTATATTTTATACAAACGCCTTAAGGGAGGCGTACAGCGACATCTATCAGAAGACATGCTTCATTAACGGCACTAACGTCTCAAATCATATTGAGAATCGTCAGTTGCGATGCGCCATCCCATACCCAAATTTTTAGAATGAAGGAAAAATTCTACTAAATAATAGGTACATTTTATGAAATGTTTGTCTGCAAAACAAAGTACAACCACTAGCGAAACCTTAACTATATATATACATTTGTATATTATAAAGCTAGGAACCATCTCGACAGACCAAACTTTGGATTTAAAAACCGCTCTCAAAACAATTCATTCATTTGGTAGCTGCTAAACACAGATTGACACGTCAAACTTATAACACCTATTTAATTCTAACTTTTTTTACAACATTCAGAGGAAATACCTTTTTAATCACGATTTGTTTTATGAGGAAATTTGGAAATAAAACTTGTGAGTGAAACTGTAGCCTAAACCGGTTTACACAGTCCCATAATCCACGCTCGTTCATTGTGTTAGTAGCGACCCCCGGATTACTAAACCAAGAATAATTTATTACTTTTCTAATAATCCACTGTCAGTAACTATACCTTATCATGGGTTGGTTCTGTTCTGTACTAGGAACAGTGACTTTTCGGTGAAGGAAAATATCTTGAGCCGGTTTGATTCACATAAGGTCTAGTTTTCCTTGTTGGTTGGAAGGTCAACGGCAGTCGTTTTTGTAAAACAAATTCGTAGGTATATACTTATTATATATACCTACATTTAAATAATAATCAAGGAATAATATAATTAAAAATGTCATATAAAGTTTAAATTGAAACCCTAAGGTGAAATAAAAAATATTTAACAGTTGTACCAATGTAAGAGTACCAATCATAACAAAGTTAATTTAATAGATAATGTCAGAAGTTAATATAGCACTGTAATACAATTTGTAAGTGATACCAGAGAAATATCGATTAATGTCAGATCCTAAAATCTAGAAACAATGTCTCATAACTAACAAGTAAATAGTGCAATATATAATTAAAATAAAATGTCAATTCAATAGAAATAAAATAAAAATAAGGTAAAAAATCAAGTGCTATTTAATTAATTTGTAGCTTTTTTGTTTTTGTACTCCCGATGCTGTATGTAAGTAGTAAGTGTTTTTATTTTTGCTTATTATTATTATTATTTTATTTATTTATTCATGTACGACTAGTTACGAATTGTTTTCACTATTGTTAGTTATTTTTATTTTACTAATTTATTTTTCTGCAACTGTATGGCGTTCCGTGAGTCACCGATGGTACTGGCTGGAAATCAGCGCTGTAGGTGTCAATGACTCCTCAGTATAATGCTGAGCCAGTGTCCGTTTCACTGCCGCGGGGACACACATGTTGTATGGTTTCTGTGTATTTTTTCTTGTCATTCATGTGTGTCTACTGTGTCTGTGAATAAATGTTTCTTTCTTTCTTTCTATTTAAGAATGTTAATATACTCATTTACGGAGTAAAATGACTTATCCAATAGAAGGTTCTTCAGTTTGCGCCTAAACGATGCCTCACTAGCTTCATTGATTAGGCGCCGCACGGCGTCCTAGACACACACTTACGGACCCGCGGGCGAATCACGTAACTTTATGTACAGTCGCCATCAGATATATCGCAGCGAACGAGGTGCTCACAAATATCTGAACACGACTCTATTGTCAAGGCGTTAAAGTGCATGTTCAGATATTTTTGAGCACCCTGACGAGTACAGATATATTTGATGGCCACTGTAGTAAAGGTAGATAGATTTTACTGCCAGTTTTAAAGTATAAATGTATGAGATGACAATTAAAATTTGACATTAAAATCTATCTAACGGTAGTACGAAAGTTACGTGATAATCCCGCAGGACGACTTACGGCGTTCAACTCAGACACGACGCGTACGGGAAGACTGTCAGACGTTATTTATTTTGACAACGCTTCGTATCATAGGAATCCGTTAGTTAGAAAGGCTGTCGACTACGTTCTCATCCCTCCTCCCTCTGTCGTAACTGATCACTGATTAGGGGCCGCACTGTCCGACGTCCTAGGTACACACTCACGGACCCGGACGACGTAATCACAGCGTCCATCGAAGCGCTTACGGCGTCCAACTCAGACACGACGCGTACACTTAGGCATTCCCGCCGGCGGGGACGTCCACCGCGCCATCGCGACAAAACAGACACATTTAGTCCATATTGGTCCCGGTACCGCCGCACACCGGGTAGAGTCAGTCCGACCAAGGTCGGACCTAGCTGAGTTTCTTGCTGGACACTTCTCAGGTAAGCTAAGTTTAGTGAACCAGCGATGAAACTCCCAGTAGCTCGATTTAGATCACACCTCAGATTCGGTTGAAACCGCTCAACCAATCTCACTGGAGCTCAAACTCTTAGAGTATTCCTGTGTTCAAATGGTCGTGTCGGAGGTTTCCCCTGGATTTCCACAGGCCACTCTCCAAACGCTTACTCCTATCGCTTTATTGGGCCCGTCCTATAAAGCCACAGTCAGGTTAAAAAAACAACAGGCTGATGCCGTAGCTCGTGCCAACCACACTACTAACCGATTTAGGTATCGGATTGCCATCCCTGGCGCGGTATATTATTGTAATATGCCGCCAAGCCTTATCACGCGACTCAGCGATTCCTGTCTCGTTCAAACTGTGCGAATTAGAAAGGGGAGGGTAGAGTTTTTTCTACTCGCGTGGCGTCGCAGCGGCAAGTGATAGCTTCACAGTTAATATTTCATATTTCGATATGACACATTGTGACTTGAAAGAAAGAAAGAAAGAAAAAACATTTATTCGTGGCACAGACACAGTACAAATTAACATAACACCAAAATACAGAAAATAGCCACGAAATGGCCCCAAATAAGCATAGTGCTAGCCATTGGCTAGCGCTGGTCTTCCTTTGGGACCACGAGAAGCCACGAAAGACAAAAAACACTAAAGTCACAAACAACATAACACAATTTAAACAGACAAGAAACATGAACTTGTTATATCACTCATAAGGGGTTATATATCATAATTTTAAATATAAAATTCCCTAAGTCCGAAATATGTCGAGCGATATTCCACCTAAATGACGTGAACTAATGTTTATTATAGTTCATATGGGTATATCATACTTCATTCCGTCGCAAAATTCCGCCCACACTCTCCCATCTGTTTCACCCGTGAATACTGACGTGGGTGAACATTCTGTAAATTGGACCTCGAAAGCGAACTATTCCAATAAATTTGAATATTTATAATGTTATGCCACATATTGGCAGTTACTGCCAATTATAAACTTGCGCAATTTATGCTTGGTCGTAGGTCTGGATAATTTGGGATATTTGTACCAAGTTGCTCAGCTAGCTATGGAGAGAGCTATGCTCGGGGTTTCTCTGAAGGACAGAGTCCGGAATCAGAATATCCGACAGAGAAATAGGATCATCGACATATCGCTGAGAATAAGCAGGCTGAAATGGCAGTGGCAATCGCGTAATCTGTCACTGTTTTAGTGGTTGTCCGCTGGCGCTAGTTGCGACTTGTGACAGACCACAGATATTTAAAGATTGTTTAAGGTCGCGTTCATGTTTGTCTGTTTAAATTGTAAATTATGACATTTATTTAATTGTTATGTTGTTTGTGACTTTAGTGTTTTTTGTCTTTCGTGGCTTCTCGTGGTCCCAAAGGAAGACCAGCGCTAGCCAATGGCTAGCACTATGCTGATTTGGCCCATTTCGTGGCTATTTTCTGTATTTTGGTGTAATGTTAATTTGTACTGTATCTGTGCCACGAATAAATGTTTTTTTCTTACTTTTTCTTTTCTTTCTTTCAGTGGCCGGGGCATATTTGTCGCAGAGCCGATGGCCGATGGGGCAGACGAGTTCTGGAGCGGAGACTAAGAACGACTCGGTCTGTGGACGGCTCCCCGCCAAACGATGACCTGAAGAGAGTAGCGGGAAGCGGTTGGATGCGGAGAGCTGAGGACCGGGTGTGGTGGCGTGAATTAGGGAAGTCCTATGACCAGCATTGGACGACTGCAGGCTAATGAAATGAACTGAAATCATTTATTCTTCCATTTAGGCATATTCCATGCACTTACGAATGTCATGTATATAGGCAGACTATTCCGATTTCATTTTTAAGTTGACAAGACTCATGAGTCTAGGCTATGTCGATCGTTAATCGGAACCACAGAATAATTTATGGTACTTAAGTATTAAATATGACGATTTGACGACCGGTTTACCCTAGTGGGTAGTGCACCTGCCTGTGAAGCTGACGGTCCTGGGTTCAAATCCCGGTCAGGGCAAATATTTGTGTGATGAGCATGAATATTTGTTTCTGAGTCTTGGATGTTTTCTATGTATTTATATCTATTAAATATATCGTCGTCTAGTACCCATAACACAAGCCTTATTGAGCTTACTGTGGGGCTAGTTCGATTTGTGTAAGATTGTCCTCTAATATTTATTTATTTATTTAGGAATATCGTTTTTAACGTCACTCCAAATCGAATATTTTCAACCTAAAAACTGTGTTTTTTCGCTTAAATTCTAATACCCATAATACAAAAAGCTATGTATGTGTGTAAGTTTTATATTGAACTTAAAAAATAGCATGGTATCCTTTAATCACTTTATTGGTGTTATCAATACTTTTGTCACAATTTGAAATAAAATCATTTTAAAACTTATAAGGCCTCTTAAATGTAGTTAGAAGTTCCTCATTATGAACGGGAGTGTTGAGGAATGTTCATTTGCTCCAAACACTGCCGCTTCCATGAAAGACATCGTTTGCATTTTACTGTTATTAACACATTCACGTATTGGAATATACATTATGACTCTGTTAAACGAGTTTCCAGTCACAGCTTTGTTTGGGCGCAACAATTTTTATGCTTAGAAACTGCGGAGTTTGGAGTTTATAATTAATGTAGCTGAATGGTCTGTGTATGTGCGTGTGTATGTGTGTGTAAAAAAGACAAACTTTGATAGCAAAGAGAGGGTGGAAAGTAGGGAAAATGAGGAAACCAGGCAGACATCTTCTTCAAGCGAGAATATAATGACAAGTCATCATCACCCTAGCGTCTCACCCCCGCATTACATCGCTCAGGGCAGGCGTAGCCGCTGCTACTGTACAGCCGAGACCGCTAAGCGCCGAATATCTCGGTGACAATTTCATTTTTGTGGCTTTTGCGGTAGGTCCGTGGGGCCCAGGCGCTCACAAACTCTTTAACAAAATAAAAAAAAATTAACCATCACCACTGGTGACCGGAGGGCTGGCTCGTTCCTCGGCCGACGTATAGGCATTGCGGTGCAACGAGGTAACGCAGCCAGCCTTCTGTAGACCATTCCCCGCAGCGGAGATTTGGGAGACATAGGTAACTTTTATAATAGTTTTCCTAGTTTTTAGTAACTGTACTTTATGTTGAAACCACAACATAAAGTACAGTTAGCTGAAATCTAGGAAATACACATTCGAGGATGGTTCCGAAAAGGAGCCCACTCAGCATTGTGTCGGAGCATGAAGCCACGACGCTGATTTTCAGTGGATCCATTTACACAATAATATACAACTAATTAACCTAAGAGAAGCAGAATATAGCAGAGATGTGCAGTGTCGTGGTATTATGCGAAAATAATGTCAGATAGATTTAGAATAGGATAATATAATAAATGAGGTGAAAACAAACAATCACATCGTCGGCTATTGTACCTGAAATATTGACAATTAATGGGTCATTGTCAGTTGTAAAAACAAAAGTTGTCCACCCGGTGGTCAATAGTTAACGGCTTTTGTACATGTAAGTTATGATTTTATTACATGGATTTATAGTTACGAAAACACCGTTCGTACGGGCTACTAGACCAATCCAAAATTAAGCTTTGTAGCCCTTAACTTTTGATATGTCCACCGAAAAGACGCGAACCTAAATCTGACAATGACTCTAATATAAATAAGGGTTACCTAGTTGATTTTCTTATTTAATTCCTTACCCAATGATTTCTTCATTTTGTTTACTCTTAGTTCATTTTCTAACTTGACTGTAATATACATATAAAAATAATGTGGCATTTAATCTTTCTCTAAACGGTACCTACGTTTGAATATTCATTTATTTTTCATGAGGATTTTTCCTTCGCTCACTCATAATGTAATGTATAGAATAAAGTTCAAGACGATGTACGTCATCAAACATTTACCGACATAATATCCTAATTTCTTGTGTGAAGTAATCCTTAAGTGACACGAAGCTCACATTTCCAAGATATCGTTTTATGAAAAACAGAACATTAGTCCCTCAGTTATACGGTTGATTTTTAACCGACGATTTTGAGTAACATAAGAGATTGTCATTTGTTCACTAAGTACTGTAAACAGCGAACGTTGCACGAGTCTTAATCCGCATTAAACGCCACGGTATTATATGTCTTAAATATTTAATAATAAGGACCGTAATTGCGTGTAATGTGCGATGGACTTGGGTCATTCGGTTTTCGGAAATTAAACTTTGATGTCGGGTCGTCCCTTCCCGTGTTTTATCCGTAAGTGACGGATACAAGTGGCAATTTTGTCTTTATTATGTAATTTAGAAATGGCATTTTGTTACGGAAGTTTCGGTGAGTTTAAGTCTTTTTTGAAATGAGTAATTATTGGTTTAGGACATGACGTTTAATTAGAGCCAGTACTGAATAGCAGGTCAGGCGATCCTCATTCGACGTGAAATCACTAGATAGACTGCAATCGCTGGTATGTACCTACTTAAACAATCCGTTAGATCGACTTCGATAATTATACTGAAGGTACGTGTCTCATAAATAATGTCGGGTTTCGTAACTAAAAATTTACTACACCACTATTTATACATGTCGTAACCTGTTAAGACAATTCTCTAATGGGGGCTATCGCGTATGAATTCGCCGCTAGAGGCGCTAGTGTAGCGTGAGGTCTCCGAAACGTCAAATGTCAGTCTTTGTGGTTGCGCTACGCGGGTTAATATCTAATTGGAACAATATGGTGAGTGTTTTGCAATACCTGAGCTTGATTATGGCAAATATGAGTTACGGGTCAATGACTGTCAGTGCTTTGAGACAGTTTTGTCTTACGGAAACTTATTTCCTCCTTTTTTTTCCGAACAAAACGGGACTGCGCTACAATGAGGGATGTTCGATATTTTTATGGCACGGTTTTAAGGTTCTAAACATGATTTAAATGCAAACTTCGTTCTCATGCCCATAATAACCAATAATAATTTTTGACAGCTGGACCTTACTCGACAGTGGCGCCAACTGGTGAGCACAAAAACGATAGCCCTCATTACATAAAGAATGCAATAGTTGTACTTTATATTAGTCATACTGTGTTAATTGACGGCGTAATACGATTTGATAATAAAAAGTATGGAAGGCGACAAATCGTAATTCCTGTATTATTGTTGAGACATTATTGGAAACAAAAAATTAAAGCAGCCGCGGCAGCAAGAAAATCATGTGAAGTTGAAGGGGAGACGTGTTAAATAAACGGATGGCATAGCGTTGGTTTAATCGTTTTAATATTGGAGATTTGACCTTTGAAGATCGACCACCCTCTCGATCGATATTGAGGCTACAAAGGAAGCCGTTGAAAACCAACCCAGTACCTACCAGCACTCGTCGATTAGTGGTCTCACTTGGATCTTCTAAAGCCACTATACATCGTCAATTAAAATCATTAGATACGACCTATAAAAGTTGTCGAACCGATAATACTTATGAGAGTTATGAGACACCCCGATAGTTTGCACTCTCGTGATTGAGAACAGAAAAAAACTTTCGATAGTGATACTTTTTACCCAGGACGGAACGAAGAAGGTATATGCGTTTAGAGTGAGAGGTTGTTTGTTTGTGTGTGCACATCAATATCTTCGAAACGGCTTGACCGATTTAGAAACGGTTTTCTGCAATAGGTTCGTAGTTTAGTCGGGCAGAAATTTAGCTAGGAGTTACGATGATATCTCGCCAGGGGGCGCTGCAGTAAACATTTTTCACTTGCTAAAGTGCGTGTGAGTGCATTTTCTCCGGAACTGCTGGGCCAGCATTTACGATTTCCATAGTTTGTAGGATAGATACCAAACTTAATTAAATGAAACTGGCTGACAACCATGCAGTTAGTACGTCTGCGTGTAAAAGTGGTAGGTGGCATACCTCACGCCTTTAGCGTGTGTTAGAATTCATATTTTTTCTTGTGATTTGTTTTAAAAATTTAGAATGAAGGAAAAATTGAAAAATTTAGGCGCCGAGCAGGATTCGAACCTGCGACCTCCCGGCACTCGCGGCCAGTCGCTCTAGCCAACTGAGCTATAGGTGCAATCGCTACCTAGTTCCAAATTCATCAACCGTTCCTGCGTATTAAGCAGTACCGCTGCTAAAAAAATTGTTTAAAAAAAAATCATGTCTCTTAAATTATGAGTTTTTGGACTATATGTTACATAACTTTATATACTCTAATTAGGCTCTAAAATCGTTGGTTTAAATCTTTCGGGTTATTAACGCCCACAGTGTATATATGAAATATACATGTAACTGTTCCTTTTTGACGTCTCTAACAACGCAAGAGAAAGTTACGTCCAAAAAACTGTTTTTTTGGGCCTAAAATTGTCAAAGTTTGATGCCATAATCTCGAATACAGTGAGTTTTGAAGTAAATACGGTATATACTATTTAGGTAAAGGACGATGACCATTTCTGCCTAGGTATATTTTAACGATTACTGTAAATTCATAAAAGAGGCATCCTTAATTATTAGAATTACGATTTTTGGCATAAATATAGGACTAATTAAAGCTAACGTTTATTTTTTAATATTAAATCATAATTAACGCGTTTCCGGTTTACAACTAATGGTGACATTTTCAAACATTTTTATTTTGTGGAGTATTAATATAAGTTAACCTACTTACATGAAGGAGTGAAAGAAATGGGTACATATTTTTTTCTCTGTCTATCCTGTGTACAAATGAGCTAATCCGGTAGTCTACCTATTTAGAGCAATGACGTCTATGGATTATTAACAAAAAAGAAATATTTTGACAGATTGTGTCAGTAAGTAATCAATAACGTTTTTCAGGAAAGAAAACTATGTGTATTTTCATCACGTTCAAGAGAAATACCAACTCCGTGGTTTATATAGGTACCTTAAAATGAAATAAAAGATAAACAAGCTAAATCTACGATTGATGAACTATAAAATCAACTTTAAATTAACTTGGTTTTTGACTTGGCACGCGTCCATACTAATTTGGTCATCGTCCTCGTTGATCTTACAATAAGCCATAAAAAACACGAGAAAACGGAGAGTTACAGATCCAAGGTCTTTGGGAGCTAGGAGCCCTTTAAAAACCTTCTGTACTTAAGTAATATTCTGTGCCTACGATTCTCATTTGTTTTAATTATATTATAATTAAAACAAAAGAGTAAGATGTATATTATACATTGTACTAATGGTGGGTTGCACCAAACCGTTAGTAATCGTAAACGGCGCTCGTTAAACTCTGATTGTATGGAAAGTTTGACAACCCAACTACCACACAAGCGCTATAACAAGCTACACAGTAGCTAGATCTCACACCTCAGATTCGGTTGAAACCGCTCAACCAATCTCACTGGAGCGCAAACTCTTAGAGTATTCCAGTGTTCCAAACTACACGCGTGGTCGTGCCGGAGGTTTTCCCCTGGATTTTCCCCAGGCTACTCTCCAACCGCGCACTCCTATCGCTTTATTGGGCCCGGCCTATAAAGCCACAGTCAGGTTCAAAAAAAAAAGTGGCTAGATAAAGGATTTTCATAACAGCTTCGGCTCCATTAGTAAGATACATAGGGGTTCTATAATCAGCTACAGATCTCTTGTAGCGCCATAGCTCTGCAATTGGTCCACAGCGGTAGTAAAAGTAAGTTATAATGGTTCTACAGATGTGGTATAAATGGAATAGTTAGTGTCAAGAGATTTAAAAACGGTCTTGTAGCCCCATTATACCATTTTCATTCCTACATAGTATAAAACAAAGTCGCTTTCTCTGTCCCTATATCCCTATATCCCTATGTATGCTTAAATCTTTAAAACCACGCAACGGATTTTGATGCGGTTTTTTTTAATAGATAGAGTGATTAAAGAGGAAGGCTTATATGTATAATAACATCCATTAAATAGTGCACCCGTGCGAAGCCGGGGCGGGTCGCTAGTTATTAATATAATAACTTATTGTCGTGTAAACTGATCCTTAAGCATTTATGGGACGATAGCTCTCGGCGCCATATTTAATGATGTTCGGTTCGTAATCATAAGTAAAAAGTGCAACCCGTCCTTCGTAAACTGATGACGTCACATATGTAACTGAAACCACGACTCGGGCGAGCCAAGCGAGCAATTAAGGTAGGCGGCGACACAGAAAATTAATGCTGAAGACGTTTCGAGCTGCTGTAGACACAGAGCCAACATGATGAAATACTCCAAAGTTTTTCTAATTACGTTTATTTATCTATATTTTATGTTTGTATCGTCACGAATATATGTTTTTCTTTCTTTCTTTCTTTCTCAAAGCTAGTTCACAGCCAAGTCTCGTTGGTAGATTTTTGGAGTACAGTAGTTTAATAATAATTCCAAAGTAAATAATAAATAAATATTTTTGGACAATCTTACACAAATCAACCTAGTCCCAAACTAAGCAAAGCTTGTACTATGGGTACCAAATGACAATATACATACTTATATAGATAAATAGATACTTAAATACATAGAAAACATCCAAGACTCAGAAACAAATATTCGTGTTCATCACACAAATAAATGCCCTGACCGGGATTCGAACCCGGGACCTCCAGCTTTGAAGGCAAGGTCACTACCAACTAGGCTAAAGCGGCGTCGAAAGTGTGGTATATGTTTAGATGTAAGTCGGATTATGTATCATGCTATTGTTGGGTATATAAAATTTAGCATCTATACATAGTTATCTTGTTTTAGTTTTAAAATTCCTGTCACCAGGCGGCGACTCCGTCTATGCGCTACTAACTTGTGTTCTTGCTACGTCGCTAGTGTGCATCGATAATAAATAATCATTCATTATCAGGAAAACCTAGTATTATTGGCTCCAAAACCCATAACCGAACTGTTATAATGAGTCTGTAAGAAGTATTTGACGAGTAAAGTAATAATCAATCGTATTTTATAATCATCCATCCCTACATGGCGATCCTGCCAGTCGCCGCGCGCCGCGCGTGTTTACAATAAAAGACTGTGATAGACGAAATAGTGAGCCACGAGTGATTGAAAATAGACAGTTCGTGACCTCATTAGAACTTTTCGCATAGTGGCTGTTACTTAGTGTATTTGTAATTTTTATTTTAGCTGTGATAACAAACGGAAATCCGCCGGACATACGAAAGAATTTTTGACGAAGCTGAAGCAGAGACCTCTATTTCACTCGGTCAATAAAATTTAAGTTTACATTTTTCACGTTAGAAAGAAAGAAAGAAAATGGGCCATTCTACTTTTTCATGTACATAATTATCAGACACTTTTTTTAAATGCAGATTTTGGAATACTTGGCCCTCAATTCATATTTTTATATTGTTATTTAGAAAGAGGTTTAATTGCAGTATCACTTCCGATAGTTTTGGTAATTAACGAACCACAGCTAATATCCATAAATCGAGTAACTCAGTGGTCCTTGGATGTTTCACCATTTGTATGAAAAATGTTTTTTACCACTGTGTTACCCACCTTTTACAGCAATATGTTAATATTTAAGTATTTTTACCTATAAATTCCTTTTATTAGGTTCAGGTACTATTTCGAATACTATTTCTGTACACTAATTCAATACATATAATAGATTTTTTTTTGTAATAGAAAACTGGTCATGGAAAAATAGAATGACCCAAATACGTTTATTTAACGTCACAAATTACAAATTAGTGACACGTCACAAATTAAAAAAAGAAGCAAATTAATTTAAAAAAAGAAGACGTTAAAAAGCATCCCCACTCAGCATGAAGCTACGGCGAGACAAAGCAAGCTGAGGCGCTGATCTTAAAAACTAACCCCCGTATTCATAAAACTTAACAAACCTCTGCTAACTAAAAAGTTCTTTGTCTCATTCTCACAAACGTCAAAGTCAACGTGACAGATAAGGACAAACGAACTTTAGCGGCTAGTTAACTAATATAGGTTTGACAGACGTTTATGAATAAGGGGGTAAGACATCAATATTTTAAAGCCCCTGAAACTAACGTGTGGCAACAATCCTCATGGCTGCACGACCACCCCCGCCCCAGGCGCTTCTAAACAGCCGTTTACGAAATAATTTATGGGGTATTTTAATTTTAATTAACACGATATCTTTCAGACCCCACAATGGAGCCAAAAATAGACAATCTCGCGGAGAGCTTTCGTCGAATATTGTCTCGAGATTCCGCGAGATTTACGCGATAAGTCGGGGTTTGTGTCTTGATCCACATTTTTATTTTTAATGGACCATTTATTAGAGCTAGCTGGCCAGCCTCTAGGCTGTTTTGTTTATAAATGCTGGCATTTCAGTTTATAGAATTTTATTCTCAAAAGAAATTTACATTTCACTTAATGAGAAAAATATAAAGTAACAAAATCATCATGCATCAAGAGCAGTTTTACACAAAGCATAAAGTATTTATAAGTTAGTTCTTATTATGTCATCATCATCATCATCATTTCAGCCAAAAGACGTCCACTGCTGAACATAGGCCTCCCCCAAGGCTCGCCATTTAGACCGGTCCTGTGCCGTTCGTTTCCACCGGAGTCCCGCGACCTTCACCAGGTCATCACTCCACCTTGTCGGAGGCCTACCGACAGCTCGTTACTACAGTGTCACATACTGCTTTTCACACCTTCTATGAGAAAAAAGAGTCATTGTTGCCCTCAAATGAGGGAAGAAAAGTACAACTTTGATCCCTCATTCGAAGGCAACAATAACTCTTTTCTGAATAGCAGGTGTGAAAAATACTTTTATTTCAGACCTTATGATCCATAATGGGTTAGTAACAATAACAGTATCGTATCTTAAAAGTACTATGTTTATGTATTATGTTAATTTGTTGTTTATTTATTAGTACTTAAATCCTATAATAAGTAGACAAGATACATCATAAAAATAAGTTGGGTAATATACAAAACTCATAGTAACAGCCAGCATAAAGTTTACATACAATGTTGCTATTTTGCTGGGCTGACTTGCTAAAACCGTTTTTTTAACCTACCGACCGTAACCGACCAAATATATGATTATTTCTTATACTGGCAATAATTTTAATGATAGATTGTCATACTTGTCAGTGTCACAGTTCTGATTTATTACAATAACAGTAGTGTTGAAAAATAAAAGATAAATGACAAAAACTGACCAAAACATTATTCATAATGTATACATACATATAATAAACTGCACGAAAAACGCTCAGGTAAAAAACAAATATATATAAGCGTTTTGGGCACCTTTGCACCAGGAATGACTCGGGGTGGGTTATTAGATTAGAATAGGTTAAGTTTCGTTCATTTATGATTTCATTTCATTTTATTTCAATGGTCATATATTTTAGGCCGGGCTATATTACCTATCGCAAGATTCGCAAGTTTGATATATTCATATTCAATTTATTCATAAAACCAATTTAGGGTGCGCCACCGTGCGTTGTTCGTGATAGGATGGCTTGGGCCGATGATTAACAAGTTTAGTAAAATGTCACTTAGAAATAAGCTGACACTCTACAAAACTTGTGTTCGCCCAATCATGTCTTATGCAAGTGTAGCTTTTGCTCACGTGCCTATGACATCGCTCAAGCCGCTTCAGGTCATTCAGAATTGTTTTCTCCGTAGGGCGACTGGTGCTCCATGGCACCACTCGAACCTCAGTCTGCACCATGACATGGGAATTAGTACCATGTATGGTTTCTTTAAGCCCACTGCCAGACGTTATTTATATTGACAACGCTTCCCATCATAGGAATCCGTTAGTTAGAAAGGCTGTCGACTACGTTCCCATCCCTCCTCCATCTGTCGTAACTGATCACTGATTAGGGGCCGCACGGTCCGACTTCCTAGGCACACACTCACGGACCCGGACAACGTAATCACAGCGTCCATCGAAGCGCTTACGGCGTCCAACTCAGACACGACGCGTACACTTAGGCATTCCCGCCGGCGGGGACGTCCATCGCGCGATCGCGACAACACAGACACATTATACTACATATATAGTCCTTATTTGTCCCGGTACCGCCGCATATCGGGTAGAGTCAGTCCGACCCAAGACTTGCTGGACTCTTCTCAGCTAGGCTAGGTTTAGTAAACCAGCGACAAAACTCCCAGTAGATTCGACTCACACCTCAGATTCGTTTGGAACCGCTCAACCAATCTCACTGGAGCGCAAATTCTTAGAGTATCCCAGTGTTCCAAACCACAGGCGTGGTCGTGTCGGAGGTTTTCCCCTGGATTTACCCCAGGCTACTCTCCAACCGCGCAACCCTATCGCTTTATTTAAACTACAGACCCATGACGTCACGGACCTCGAGTGCCATAGTGAAAGACGATCGTACCAATACAAAGGTGCGATATACCCCCTCTTAAAACTGTAGTTATAACTATGTAATTATTTATTTCGAGAAAATTTGACCTTATTGAGTTTCTAATTTGGTGTTAACATCCCTATTAAACGGCATTGGGACTTAGGGCGAGTTGAACCAACTTACGATTACGGACCGATCAAAGTTAAATATGGCGCCGGCAGCTGTCACTTCATAGAAACTTGTCAGACGTTAACGAACACCGCTTACAATTAAAGACGGTGCACCCTTAATCAACTAATAACAGAGACGCAAATACATTCTGAAACGCGCTACTAACATATTGAAATTAAATTGGTATCGTATTTCGTGTGCTCTCACTTGAATTAGCCATCCGTTCCGTTCCGTTTATATATTAGTAGTTATATATGTTTATTAATGTGTAGTTGTATATCTAGAATATTTATATAAATACATCTTTGTACACGTGTTGGTTTGTCTACAGTTTAGTTCCTATTCTTCACTCAATTCAATCAATCAAAGGTTAACTGGAAGAGATCCCTTACAGGGATAAGTTCGCCTTTGTACATGATTGATCTGTTTTTTTTCTGTATAATTTATTTTACTTGTCTTGTGTACAATAAAGTATTTACATACATACTTACATACATTAGCGGATATCTTGGCTGTTATTCACAAACCGACTCGTCCTTCTGTCACGTCACCCCTCACCCGTTTTTATTGTTGTGTATTATTTACATTCGGCCAATAAACAAAAAAACAATGTTTTTGCGAATCATTGTAGTCCCATTATTGTGATAACACGAGAGTGAAAGAAACGGCACGATGCAAAGTTCGGATTTCGAAGTTCGGAGTACAGGCTCAGGGGCGCTACCGCAAACAGCAAACGAAGTTTTCGTTCTCTGTCGCACTTGCACGTTCGGACGTAATGCGACAGAGAGGGAAAACTTCGTTTACTGTTCGCGGTAGCGCCCCAGGACGTTTTAACAACTAAAACATACCTGCGAATAACAGTCCGAATTAATATAGCAGAATTCGAAAATATGTGCACAGACAAAGTGACTAAAATATGTGAACATGACTCTATTGTTCATGATACAAGGTTGATCAGATATCTTTGAGCGTTTGGAAACGTGCATATATTTATGAACTCGATTGTACTACAGCGTCTATCCGTTTACTTCTAAGCATTGAACAAAATACATTTTCATGTCCCTTTTGTCTAACGTTTGACATTATGCTGTCGTAGAACAATAGTAGATTGTGTCTCAAGGCAGCAAAATGATATATTAAGGGGAGGGCGGTATATTGAATTCTGAGTGAAGCGAAATATTCTACAATAGAATCCTGAGCGTAGCGAGGGATTCAAGTGGTTACGCCCAAGACGGAAATAATTTTGCTACCGTGTGACACATACTGCTTTTCACACCGTCTATGAGGCCCGCTGCTAAAAACATGAAATATCATACAAATGATTTTACTACAGAGTGTCACATACTAGTTTTCACACCTTCAATGAGGAAAAGAGTCATTGTTGCCCTCAAATGAGGGAAGAAAAGTACATCTTTGATCCCTCATTCGAAGGCAACAATAACTCTTTTCTGAATAGCAGCAGGGTAATCACGTAACTTTTGTACTTTTTAATGTCAGATTTTAATTGTCATCTCATACATTTATACTTCAAAATTGACAGTAAAATCTATCTACCGTTAGTACATAAAGTTACGTGATTCGCCTGCAGGTGTGAAAAAAGGATTTTATTGTCCAGTTTGTCCTACGATGTAAACAAAATGGACTACTTCATTTTATAATACCTCAAAGCGACTGCACTAGTCAATACGATGTTAATCCAATTTCAATACATCTGTATAGCGATTCCGAATGGAGTCTCAGGTAAGTTGTTAGAACTTTAGTCCGTTTGTGAGGGCTCTCTGCATATATTTGCGAGTTTCTATTTGTTAGACGTTAGTTGATTGAAATTTATTGTTTGCTGTTTGTGACGTTTTTTCTTATTATTAACGGATTTATGATGCTCAGCGAGTCTTTTATTTTACATATTAACTATTCTATAAAAATAAGCTTCCTGATTGCCCAGAAGCAGGCACCGCAGCTCATGGACGCCTGTGACTCCAGTAGAATCCCAAGCACGTTGCCGACCCTTTGAAAATAAAAGAGACCTATAATAAGTAACTATATAAAAATATTTGGACACATTCATCAATCGTGGATACAACGTATCATATGAGACCTTAAATATCTGCTTGATGAATGTGTCCCAAATAAAATATCCGTAGATTTCGAGATATTTTTAATATGAGGCCCGATTTACCTTAAGAGGGGTGAGCGCGGCTAATATCGTGCAGTAGTCCCAGCCGACCTACATCCCAATAAAATAACCAATTCTAAAATCGAAGTCGACAAAATGCAAAGATTACATATTAATCTCGGCAAATTCACCTTTTTCCGCACCGTGGGGTAGAAAGTAATGAAACAGCAGAATTTGTAATCTCCCGCCACATATATTCGCAGAGTATAACGGAAATAAAGGCCACAGTAACATATAGGGTTGCCGGTGAAACTGATCGTATGACTTTTCTTGAAATGACCAAAAAGTCAAGGCCATTCCATTGCAAATTAACCCCTCTATCACACGTGAGTTTGCAATAACACGGAAGCGCTCCGCTCTCTTTGGAAGCTTTGCGCGTAATTTCTTAAATAATTAGTACATTTTAATTAATATTTGGAACACTGGCTCATGTATGAACAAGTTATTTTGTTAGAACAATAAAAAAGCTATTCTTTTTGTAAAAAAAAAAATAGCACTGTCGTTGATAATTACGAAATCTGGAGCATTAAAGTTTATTTTTATGATGATATTTAGAACTTTTTGGTAGAGTTAGCATTTTTAAATATTTTCTTCAATTTATTTGTTTATTTTTGACGACCGGTTTAGCCTAGTGGGTAGTGCACCTGCCTGTGAAGCTGACGGTCCTGGGTTCGAATCCCGGTCAGGGCAAATATTTGTGTGATGAGCATGAATATTTGTTTCTGAGTCTTGGATGTTTTCTATGTATTTAAGTATTTATATCTATTAAATATATCGTCGTCTAGTACCTACCCATAACACAAGCCTTCTTGAGCTTACTGTGGGGCTAGTTCGATTTGTGTAAGATTGTCCTCTAATATTTATATTATTATTATTATTATTTTTATTTTTAATTTTTTTCAAACCGCAGTTATTTTTGTGCAGTGTAATTTACGTTACTTCTTCACACTGGAAGCTCAAACTTGAGTATTTTCGTCGGATCTCTAAATGGGCCTTGCCTCAAAACGAATTTTTCGGCTCACAGTTCTGTCATTCATCATCCTCATCATCATATCAGCCGAAAGACGTCCACTGCTGGACATAGGCCTCCCCCGAGGAACTTTTTTTTGCAATTTTGCAAAATTGCAAAACAATTATAAATAGTCAAATTTTTATAATAATTTTAACGGTCTCTAAAAAATCGCTCATTGAATAGTAAGCTTTTTCTAATAAAAACGACTTAGATCTTAAAGTGCATACTGTTTTGTCTCGCTTTATGTAGACCTATTTTAATTTAAACAGTTTTTTTTTTGGTAAACATTAGTGTATTTTGGTCAAAAATGACTTTTTTAATATGCTTTTTTAATTCAACTATGCTGCAAGTCAGTAGGAGTTAGACACTACGCAAAAAAGCAGATTCCATCTTTAACAGACACATTTTCTTTTAGTTATACAACTACATAGTATTCAAGATATTCACAAACTTGCTACTACCGTCACAACCTTACCGTTTTGTCAATAAAGTTCAATTTACCCCAAACTGGGTATCTTTTAAAGTTGGTATTGGCTTAGATTCGTTGGAAAAACGCCAATGGATGTCAATCATTCATCATTTTTGGATTGGATTCGTTAATATAAAGGGCGGTGCCATCTATAAAGATGGGGTGATTTGATTTTTCGGCTTTAATCTTTGGATATTTTTTACTTTTATGTTGGTATGGGAAAATCGCTTTGTAATAATGAGGGCTTCAGAATTTAATGGCTTCCAGTTATGGCAGCAATATAATTATTAGCCCATTTAAAAGCTAAAAGCACTTATTCACATATGAGTCGTGGCTCTGTGAGCGAGTTTCGCTACAAAGATGAAAAATTATGATACGCGCTTGTATTATAAGATAAACGATTACATCATGGATAGGGATGTTTGGCGTGATGGCGTCCCGCACAGGTTATCTGACACAGAAATATTTTATCCTAAATAAGCCAAGCGTCCCCATTTCAGCGTGGGTAAAATGCTTTCGTATGTCTGTCCGGATGTCCGGTTGTTCTCTACAGATCGCATTTTTCAACTGCTCATAGAGAGAAGGAAGGCTAAATCCAATCCGGACAAGGATTGAATTTAGCCATTTATATGATGTAATATACAATCGTTTGAAATGGCACTTGAGATAAATAGAAGACAGCGCAATCAGACATGCAAATTGGTATTTTTTAGCATAATCGCTGACAGTTTCTCTAAAAAGATTGTCAATTTACATTGCACTTTTTGCTAGAATTAAAAGGGAGTGGTTAGACGAATAGTGCAATTATTTAAACAAGAAAATGTTTTTGGTGCCTTATTCGTACCTGTTTTTAGAGGGTCCGTATAAGCAGTTTTTTGTCTATATTGTATTTCGTTTCATCTGTATTGTATTTACCGGCCTCTCTGGCTTAAGTCGTCATCTCTCGGGCCTGGAGATCTCTGGGCACATAACACATGTATGGAGTGCCCCCCCTAATTTAATATTATTTGTGATTTCACATCACTTTTATGTAGCGGTTTATAGAATACACCTTCCTACAAAATTTCATAATTGTAGTTCAATTCATTTATTCATTTTGTTAAACACAGGTTACAATTATTGTTGGTATGTACAAAGTATAAGACCACTATGTTTTACCCACTAAGTAGGTGTACAAAATATTCCTTCAACCAGCTATTGTTAAAATTGAGGACGACAACATAAAAAAAATTCTGGTTAGCTGAATGCAATAATGATTACAGTATTATATATTATACAATGTCAAAAAAAAATCCTGATTTTCTCAATACAATAATAATTACAGATAGGTATATTATATACTATGTCAAAAACTATAACTAAATGCCTAGAATCGAAAAACCATGTCACGTAGTATCGTTTTCGAGTAAATCGGCTGTGACATACGGACGGACGTACGGACTGACGGACAGACATGACGAATTTATAAGGGTTCCGTTTTTGCCATTTTCGCTACGGAACCCTAAAAAAATGGTGTTGTGTTCCCGGCGCGAAGTAAGGTTGTCTGAGCTACCGAGGCTGCACTGTGTTGCTAGTCATATATTTGTCTTTAACTGTAGATACAACAAATAGAGATAGAAATATATATTTGTCCAAAGAAACAACACAGGATACAAGTTTTTTGGGTCCTCAGCTAGGAATCCCTGTGTTACAGGACCCAGTAGGATAATAAGCTTACATTTTAACATGCCTTCGTGTAGGGTAAATAAAATATTAAACATTTGGGTGGATCATTTTTTTTGTATTGTCTTCTTGACCCGTTGTCTAAGGGACACTAGTGGCGCAGTTTGTTCAAAAAAATGTTGTATTAAGTTCTACTAACATGCTTAGTAATGGACCATTATGGAAATAGCTTATAAGTACCACAAATATGTAGGTTTTGTAAACTTAAATAGCATAAAATCACGATTGTATATGAATTTTGTCCCGGACAAGTAGATGTAACCACGGCAACGAGTGGCACTAAAAAGTTGATTCACCTAATTAGCAGTTTTTACAATTATAGATTAATCTTATTTATTATTTGTTTGTGATGTTTACTCATAACACCAATTCCAATAACAATTCTTTAATAGTAATTACAAATAAACAAAGAAAACAAAATAAAACTAAAACTAACCTAAAATGAACCTAAATATACTTATCAAAAACCCTAATCTAAGAAACCGCTGCCAGTAGGTAATGTACCCAAAATGCTGGCCGCATTGCCGCGTTGGATGGCTCAATGTTTGTGCCAGATAAAGGCCAGCATTTTGGTCACGTGTTGCGTCGAACAGACGTCCAGATAGATCTTTGAAGATCTTATGGGCTCCCGGTCCCCACGGCCCAAGTGTTTCGACCCCAAAAGGCTCAAATATGTACCCGCTATCGAGGGTACTATATTTGCGCCTTTTGAGGTTTTCCGCCGATTCTGCCGCCGCACTAGCCCTATTTCTCGTTCCGGGAAGATGAGACGGCGCAAGGGTTTGGTATATATGTGTATGTATATTGTAATGAAATTAAATGGATCTGAAAGTTATAATTAATTCAATTAAATGTTTAGTTCAAAGAAATGCTTTGCGAAGGACAGTTAGGAGAAGTTCGATTTTATTTTGTCATGTTGCTTTTGGTTGCCAATTGGTCAAAATACTTTTATTTGGGGGACGGTGATCGGTGTAATAAATAATAATAATAAATAAATAAATATTAGAGGACAATCTTACACAAATCGAACTAGCTCCACAGTAAGCTCGAGAAGGCTTGTGTTATGGGTACTAGACGACGATATATTTAATAGATATAAATACTTAAATACATAGAAAACATCCAAGACTCAGAAACAAATATTCATGCTCATCACACAAATATTTGCCCTCACCGGGATTCGAACCCAGGACCGTCAGCTTCACAGGCAGGTGCACTACCCACTAGGCTAAACCGGTGAAATGCTGGGCAAATCTGGTCTTGATATAAAACGGGTTTCAAACTTTTACATTGAAGCTTATTAGGGAGGGGCATCAATTTTAAGAATCGTATACACTACCTATAACTACTACTGCTGTTTTAGTTACATCAAAGCGTAACTTAGTACAAATAAAGTTACAGGTAATAAAGTTATCTTCAACGACATTTACGGGCCTTAACTTAGTTGTGGAACAAACAATCGAGAGTTAAGGATTAAGGCCAAATTCAAATGGACGACTGGAATGTCGCTCATTCACTTTATGTTCATTAGAGAGTAATATGTTTATTTACTAATTTAGTCCTTAGTTACACAATAGTTTGCTGCTACATGAACACATATTGCTTGTATCAGCGATGTCGTTATTTCAAGCTTACTTGGTAATTTACATTAGAATTACGATTTGAAACGGGATATTTACCATCTATATTTGTATTTTTGAGTTCCCGATATTTCGACACCGTTGCAAGCGCCATTATCAATATTTTGACATGTAAAAGTACCCTTGTGGCCTATTTGCAGAATAAATGTTTGATTTTGATTTTGATTTTGTATCATGCCGTCCATTTCACTCTCGTGTATACACTATATGAGCGAAAGGGACAGAACGATACGAAGTTCGGATTTCTAAGTTCGGAGTAGACCCTCAGATGCTTTATCTTATCGCTTATCACACTATTGCGCGACCATAATACAGTGCCTTTACCATGAGTTTACATGATCTCGCTAGCGACTGCGTAAAAATTTGTATGCTCAAAGGTACAGCGCCTCTGGCGGTTACGCAATAGAACTAAGCATCGGCATACTAAATCGTTTACGCAGTCGCTAGCGAGTACGGTCATGCAAACTCATGGTAAAGGTACAGGGCCAGGATTTGTCGAGAACTGATGCTGAACACAAAACAAAGTTCTGCGATAGGCCTAAGCGAAGTTGCTAACCAAGCTCATTAAGTTAACTCGATCAAATAAGTTCGTTACGTTTACACTGCTTGATTGCAATTTGTTGCGAATATTAAAGGGCCCTTTTACAGTAAGTTAGCGGGAGCAAATATTCATTTTAATAAGTTTATAGTCATTTATATTATGATAGGTACGTAGGGACTGGGTGGGGGTGTTAAGAGTCCTTATCAGTTAAAAAACGGTCATCTATTTAGGTCATTTTCTGTTTGAATTAACACGTATCTTCACAATTTCTCGATGTTACTATCTAGAACATGACTATTGCGACCTTATGACATAAACTTTTAATGTATTTATTGGATTTTTCATTAAGAAATATCGATTCAAACATCACTCCAAATCGAACATTTTCAAGCTAAAAACTAGTTTTTTCCCCTTCAATTCTACTATACACAATACAACAATCAAAAAATGGCTGTTACTATCTAAAACTCTAATAAAATCATCGTAGTCTTTAACCACTTTATTGGTGTTATCAATACTTTTGTTATAATTTGAATTCAAAATTTTAAAACTTATAAGGCCTCTTAATAACATTTCTAATGAGTTGTCAGTATGAAATATAGAACGTTACGTACATGATTATAAGGAGGTGATTCTTATTCACGGCTTTGGATTCGAAACACGTTTTGCACGCGTCGAGCTGAGGCACAATATGAAGAAATAGGCCGAATTAAAACCTGCTGGCTGAACATCGTTATAGAAATAATCAACATCATCATCATCATCATTTCAGCCGAAAGACGTCCACTGCTGAACATAGGCCTCCCCCAAGGCTCGCCATTTAGACCGGTCCTGTGCCGTTCGTTTCCACCGGATTCCCGCGACCTTCACCAGGTCATCACTCCACCTTGTCGGAGGCCTACCGACAGCTCGTCTTCCGGTGCGTGGACGCCACTCAAGCAGTTTCTGGCCCCATCGACCGTCAGTCCTGCGAGCAATGTGCCCTGCCCACTGCCACTTAAGTCTCGCAATTTTGAAGGCTATGTCGGTGACCCCAGTTCTGCTACGGATAGCTTCATTCCTAATTCTATCACGCAGAGAAACCCCGAGCATAGCTCTTTCCATTGCTCTTTGGGTGACCTTGAGTTTTCTTATGAGGCCCATCGTTAGCGCCCATGTCTCGGATATTAAAACGAGTACCGCTGTTAAATAAATGATCAGTGATAGGGCGTAACAGTTGCGTCCTCAATTCTCTTCTCTTCTCTTTCCTACTTTTTTCACTTTCTCTTCTTGTATACTTTTGGTGCTGTCCTTCTGTACTATTTCCTCTTCTTCTTGGCCTTGTCTTGGCCGGGTCGAGCATGTCTCCGAAAAAAGAAACTTGCCCCATTGGAGGCCAATCTTGAAGACTCTTAATTAAAAAAAAAAGTTGCGTCCTCAAGGTTTCACAAAGTTTCAAACGAAATCTTAGCCAATACTGAAGGGTTTACTTTGATCAGTTTTCCACCATATCCTTAGAAAGGAAAGAATAATACGAGATAAAATCTGTATACCTATAATAATACGACCGGTTTAGCCTAGTGGGTAGTGCACCTGCCTGTGAAGCTGACGGTCCTGGGTTCGAATCCCGGTCAGGGCAAATATTTGTGTCATGAGCATGTATATTTGTTTCTGAGTCTTGGATGTTTTTTATGTATTTAAGTATTTATATCTATTAAATATATCGTCGTCTAGTACCCATAACACAAGCCTTCTTGAGCTTACTGTGGGGCTAGTTCGATTTATGTAAGATTGTCCTCTACTATTTATTTATTTAATAAAAAAAAGCCTTTTATATCTTGCAATTGGTTTACATTGCTTGGTTAGTATGAATATTAAATTAGTGTAAGTTAATTATCCTAATGTTAGTAGCTGAATGTAAATTACGTTTATATTTTTTATGCAAGAACTATAACGATTAAAAGTATCTTGGTATTGATAACTTATAAGCTATCAATAATGTACAATACAAATACTCTTTATTGCATACCTCACACAACCTACCTTATCATAGTATACATTTAAAATTGAAATTACAGTGCGGAAACTAAAAACAGACTAAAAAAATTGTTACTAGTTTGCCGTTGCACACCTCTAGTGCATCGTTATTAGTTTAGACATCAGAGAGTATAGAGATACATGTATTGCAATTTTTTTAGAGTTAGGTGCAAAAATATGTAATCGAACTAAATCCTCTCATAGATATTTACCGGAACCGTAATTCGCCGATATGAGAAGTTCGTTTTACCATTTTTCTTACATATCATCACTACATAGAATAAAACAAAGTCGCTTTCTCTGTCCCTGGATCCCTATGTATGCTTAAATCTTTAATACTACGCAACGGATTTTGATGCGGTTTTTTTTAATAGATAAAGTGACTCAAGAGGAAGGTTTATATGTATAATACATGCATCAGCATTCCACCCGTGCGAAGTCGGGGCGCGTCGCTAGTTTATAATATGTGTTATTTTCTACTCCTATCATAATTAAGCATTTTTTACCCAGTCTCTTTTTATTTGTAAGTATTTTTGGTTTGGTCCCTTTATTAGTAAAAGAAAAAGAAAATAAAGAAAAAAACTTCCAATATCAAACTTAAACTTTGAAACGACTTTTTATCTTTTCAATTACGCCACCTGGTGTCGCCACTGTGATCATGGAGCCTTCGAGTTTATTTCAAATTTAGTAACTTTTCCCGTTACTAAGCAGTGATGGTGGCTTTGGGCCAGGAAAATAGCGGACAGGCTAGAAAACTATCTGAAATTAAATTATTTCATACTAGCGACCCGCCCCGGCTTCGCACGGGTGCAATGCTGATGCATGTATTATACATAAAAACCTTCCTCTTGAGTCACTCTATCTATTAAAAAAAACCGCATCAAAATCCGTTGCGTAGTTTTAAAGATTTAAGCATACATAGGGATATAGGGACAGAGAAAGCGACCTTGTTTTATACTATGTAGTGAAGTGACGTGAAATCATGTCGGTGTATACGCCTGTATTGGTGTACTTGAAGATGTAGATCTTGGGGTTCGTGATGCTGTGAGGATCAAAACTCGTAGTCCACATACGCACGTATAATTAATTAAATTCGTGATACTGGTATTAGATCACTATAGTTTGTTACGTTTGGGCATGAGCAGCCCATTGAAAGATTGTTGAGCTACTGGCGACCGCGCCGCCCCGTCTTCCCCGCGCCCCGCATCATGCACTGCGCCGGCGACGGTTTTCGATGATGCCCGAACAAAGACTAGGCGTTGACAGTCGGTTAAATCATTTTTAATTCTACACACGTCAGTGACATCCAATCACTTCTATTCAATCCGTGGGTCTCAAAAGGAAACAAGGGCAAGACAATATACAAACAACAATGAATTTGGAGTAAATGGTGCTTGAGCAGAAAATTTTAATACAAACTCTAAATTAAATTAAACTGCCGGATGAATCAATAAATGTATTTGGTGACAGCTATCTGTCTATTTCAAAGTTACCGACTGTGCAACGTTGACGATTAAATTAGATTTTTTTCCCTTTCTAACGTCAAAATCGAAAGATGCCTACATTTCGTACCCTTTTTAATACACATCTTATAGATCATTATTTAACAAAATTACAGCTTAGTTCATGAGAAATTAATTTATATAAATAATACAGTTTTTATTTATAAGTATCATCAGTGTTCAATTTGTAAACTACTACCTAAAAAAATGCATTCATGCTTACGTTTAGCTAGACTCTAAGTGTTAGCCTAAGGAATAAATAAATAGTTTAATTTCATTATCTTTTAAAATACATTATAAGTTATAAGTTAATCTTTGGGCCGGTCAGCCTTAATGGCTTCGGTAACTAGCAAAATGCTGGCAAAACGTTTGTGCGCATCAGATCCGAGCGGAGGCGGAAAGCGTAAAACACCGCTTTCCGCCTCCGCTCCGGCGTGTTTAATGGCCCCAATTATTTAATAGGCTCGTCTCCGCTCCATCTCTTCGCAGGTTCTATCTCAAGATTTACATTTTTATGAGTTCAGTATTCCCTGAGGACGATACTTGTCACCGATACGAATATCAAGTATATCGCTGTAGGTAGATTATATTTCGTATCTGATTTCAGGAAATATAAATAGTTTTTTCGGGTCTTAAAGTGGTTTTCGTGACGAAATCGAGTTAAAAATATATGAACATTTATTGCCTTAGTACGTATATACCGAACGTCGTGAAGGCCTAGATAGAAAGCGGGATGAGTTGAAAACCAGACCACCTGCATCCATCTCCTACAATTACATCGGTGGGATGTTGACGTGCCCAAAGTGTGCTCGTACCTTCTGTAACAAAATTGGGTACGTAAGCCACACAAGGGCGCACTTAAGGGCGGAACAACAAAACAGCTCACCATGAGTCTGGGTAAATATGCCTGACCAGGATATACAGTCGCTGCGGCCGAAACCGGTCAAGATCTATGTATGTATGTATAGATCTTGATTTTAAGCACATTTCTATCCGACACAAGGCAACGAACTAACCAACCTAGACCTTTTTAAGGCACGAGTGAATAGGCCTTCCTTACCTTCTGGGCGAGCTCGCTTCATCGTCGGCCTCATCTTTGCCCCCTGGCTAGATGCTGGCCAAGAGCGATCCCATTTTTAATTTAAAAAAAAAACCGCCGGATACTGGGTAGAGTCAGTTCGACTCAGGTCGGGCCTAGCTGGATCATTGTCAGATTTAGATTCGTGTCTTTTCGGTGGACATATCAAAAGTTAAGGATCACAAAGCTTAATTTTGGATTGGTCTAGTAACCCGCATAAACGGTGTGTCCATATCCATAACTATAAATTCATGTAATAAAAACATAACTTATAAATCCATAAGCCATTAACTATTGACCACCGGGTGGACAACTTTTGTTTTTACAACTGACAATGACCCAGCTGACTTTCTTGCTGGACTCAGCTAGGCTAGGTTTAGTGAATCATCGAAAAAACTCCAATGTGATGTTTTATTAAATTTCCTCTTGACAGAGTTTAGATAAGGTAAAATACCATCATATTAACTTAATTGTCTCGTTTAATAATGCATTATCCCGAATCCCGGTCAGGGCAAATATTTGTGTGATGAGCATGAATATTTGTTTCTGAGTCTTGGATGTTTTCTATGTATTTAAGTATTTATATCTATTAAATATATCGTCGTCTAGTACCCATAACACAAGCGCTGTTAAGCTTACTGTGGGGCTAGTTCTATTTGTGTAAGATTGTCCTCTAATATTTATTTATTTTATTTTTATTATTTTAGTAGGCTGATTAAAAAAAGGAAACAAAAGATTCAATCTCAATTTTGGATTTTTTTCTATAGTAATTTTTTTAAGTAATCATGTTTCGGCTTTTGTCAGACTTTGATAATTATAGTCAAAAATCATGTGTCGGAAAATCAATACTTATTGTTTTCTCGTCTGGGCAGAACAGCGCTTCAAAGAACACGATATGTGATAATCCACATCGAAAGGGACCTTATGGCGGCAGGCGCTTACGTTGCACCTATTCACTATTGGATTGGAACAGCGGCAATAAAGGCGTAAGTGCCGGCCTCCATAAGGTCCCTTTCAATATGGATTATCACATATTTTTGCTTGCATTGCCTTAACACCCATATACATATGTAGGTGTTAATTTCAATGTAGCATACACGAGATATAACGACATTGTTCAAAGGCAGGTGTAATGTCGTTAACCATCTTCTTAATTGACACCTTAGCAACACTCAAGCCTTGCAACACGAGTTTTAAACACCCTTAACGTTATTTAAGGCATGCTTAGGGTCGTAGTCGTTAGCTGAGAAATTCATAATGTCTGTGTTAATTAAGGCGCGTAATAGAGTGAAATACCACATTTTGGTCGCGTTCAAAGGCCTAAAACTCAAAACTGGCCCGAAATATAGGTCTCGAAAAAATATACTTGAAGAATTGATATGTCCTCTTCAATCTGAGCTGCGGAAATTGCAACACGCCTAGATTGTACAACAAAAAAAAATTATCAAATAAGGCATCTTTCAACCTTTTAAATCGCTACTGCTCACTATCTAGACATGTTTTTTACACGGGATATTCAGAAAATAAAACTTAATTCAGTTCTTCGTAATCTGAGCTGCGGATATTGTAAAATAATCATTACTTTTGTCAAAAACCTGGAATAACTACCACACCGTCATCAAAGTTGGGGCGGATACGTGCGCGGGCGACGGGCGGCAGTCTGCCACCGGCTCTCGGACGGGAAGGCTGTGTCGTTTTGCGCGCGACGCCAAAATATAAGAGTTCGATTCTAAGACAATGTACCTACTTAACTATTTTATATATTTAATTACTTCAAACATTCCTATGTATTTAGAAAATAATAATATAAAAAATACATACATACAAAAAACCTAATCCTTTTTTGGAGTCGGCTGACGGATCTGTTACAGCGGGGGGCGCGGGTAGTGCGGCGGGAAAGGCTACGCCACGCCCCAACGCGCAAGGTCGTTCGCGGTTATATGCGCCTTATGAGGTTTGCTCAACGGGCAGGTAGGTTTTTGTACCTGACTGTGGGTTGATAGGCTACAGTTTATCTGGTGACACTGTGCGAAAGGAGAAGAGGAAAGGAAGAGGGTAGATCACTGGTGTGTGCGTAGACCACATGATACTTAGAGCATAAATATTTTTATAGAGATGATACGCGTGCCACCAAGAGGAGCGGAAAAGGTCGCAGATAAATTGAGAATTTGTTTAAAATGGCTGATGGTTTACCATAAATTACCTCCTTAACTTGGGCGGGTAATCGTTCCTCTGACGTAATTGGGCACAACTGTCAAAAAAAGTGAAACTATAACAGGGACAACAAATAATATGTAGCTCTCTGTCGCTGCTATAAAAACATATATGACCATCTCGCTCCGTTGTGGTATTATTATTTGCGTGTCGCGATACAGTAATATACTGCGCCAAGTATGGAAATTTATCATTAACTTCCCCCTACTTCTTTTTACAAAAAAATAAATAAATACAAAGACTCACGTGACCAATTTGCCGTTAATTCTTTTTATACTTTCCAGTACTCATTTGAATGAAATTGTATTTCTCCGTGTTCTTAGCCTAGAACCATGCCATAAATATAGATTTTCCGGGATTTGAATTAAACTGTCCACTATACCCCACATTACCCTATTAAGCACTTACATGTGCCTACCGTAGCGGCCATCATTACGGTGCGTTAATCCCGGATCTAGTTCGGTGATTTATGTAATTACTGTACCAGTCCCAGGGCAGCCCTACTCCACTTGATTGTTAGGAGTTAAGGGCAATCGTTTTAACAAGTACTACCAAAATTATAAGAATTACGTCTACTTTAAAACAAGTGGCTGTGCTAATATGTTTAACGTATAAAGTTTCATTTCAGCATAAATTGACTGAAACTAGTAATAGTAACGAATTGAAAATCACACTAGGTAAGTATGAAGAAGGATAATATTTTTGTGCCAAAAACTCGATTTAATCACCTTTGTATCCTTCCAGATGAGTCATTGTCAGATTTAGGTTCGTGTCTTTTCGGTGAACATATCAAAAGTTAAGGGTCACAAAGCTTAATTATGGATTGGTCTAGTAATCCGCATAAACGGTGTGTCCATAACTATAAATCCATGTAATAAAAACATAACTTATAAATACATAAGCCATTAACTATTGACCACCGGGTGGACAACTTTTGTTTTTACAACTGACAATGACCCAGATATTAATATTAAAACACTCCGACACGACCACGCGTGTGGTTTGGAACACTGGATTACTCTAAGAGTTTGCGTGGTTGAGTGACAGCTCGCTTGTGTTTGACAGAGTGTTCAATAGGTTAAAGTCATGGTCAGATATTGATCCAGAAATTATACAGATATTCATAGTGACGACCGGTTTAGCCTAGTGGGTAGTGCACCTGCCTGTGAAGCTGACGGTCCTGGGTTCGAATCCCGGTCAGGGCAAATATTTGTGTGATGAGCATGAATATTTGTTTCTGAGTCTTGGATGTTTTCTATGTATTTAAGTATTTATATCTATTAAATATATTATTATCGTCGTCTAGTATCCATAACACAAGCCTTCTTGAGCTTACTGTGGGGCTAGTTCGATTTGTGTAAGATTGTCCTCTAATATTTATTTATTTATTTATTTATTTTTATTCATACTTCTGCTAACTTCATTCACTTACCGTAGCGTCCGTCGGTGACCGTGCGGTAATTCCGGAGCTAGTTCGGTGATTTATATAACTACGCAACATTCCCCTAGCTACCCTACTGCTTGATTGTGCGTAGTTAAGGTCAAGAATCTGACGAATCCAAAACTATACAGGGTGTCCCACGGCTATGCCACATGGAGGGAAAGTACCTTGAATATTGTAGATGGAACATTTTACTGAAAGAAGACATTTTAATTTTAAAAACAATTTAAACTGCATTCACAGATATTTAAATAATAATTAAACCGTGAACCGGGAATCGAACCCGTTACACAAGAAAAAAATTTACCCTATAACTTTTTCATACTAATCGAAAGGCATCATATGGATTATTTTTTGCTAAATAACATAGTATCAGAAATAAGAGGAAGACCACGAATTTTAACATTTTTAATACAAAATTAATCAATTGATAACTTGTAAAGGGTTCGATTCCCGGTTCAACCACAAAATTATTTAAATATTTGTGAATTCAGTTTAAATTATTTTTTAAATTCAAATAATGTCTTCTTTCAGTAAAATGTTCCATCTACAATATTCAAGGTACTTTCCCCTCCATGTGGCATAGCCGTGGGGCCCCCTGTATATCTAATACATTTTTTTGTACAGGTGGAGCGCCGTTAAGGGAGAAGGGTTTCGAAATCCGAACTTGGTATAGTGCCGACTCATATTGTGACTAACAGAGTGAAAGGGGCGGCACGATACGAAGTTTGAATTTCGAAGTTCGGAGTACAGACTCAGTGCATTTACCATGAGTTTGCATGACCGTACTCGCTACACCAATTTAAGGTCGCTCAGCGAGCTATGGAGCGAGCTATGCTTGGAGTCTCTCTTAGGGATCGTATCCGGAACGAAGTTATTCGTCAGAGAACAAAGGTTACCGACATAGCTCAGCGAATTAGTAAGCTGAAGTGGCAGTGGGCAGGTCACATTTGTCGCAGAACCGATGGCCGTTGGGGCAGACTGGTTCTTGAGTGGAGACCGCGTGTCGGCAAACGTAGTGTAGGACGCCCTGTATCTAGGTGGGGCGATGATATTCGAAAGGCAGTGGGCAGGGATTGGAGGAGAAGAGCTGAAGACCGAGCTCAGTGGCGTGCCATGGGAGAGGCCTATGTCCAGCAGTGGACTGACACAGGCTGATGATGATGACTCGCTATCGACTGCGTAAACGATTTAATATGCCGATTCTTAGTTCTATTGCGTAACCGCCAGAGGTGCTGTACTTTTGCCCGTACAATTTTTTACGCAGTCGCTAGCGAGTACGGTCATGTAAACTCATGGTGAAGTAGTTGGTCGTCAGCCCGCCAGTCGTCCGGTGCGTGGTCGCCACTAGTTACAAAATTAAAATATGTTAAGGCAACTCCATTCCAGTGCAAATGACCCCCTCTAACACGCGTGAGTTTGCAATTAACCGTCCCGCTCTCTACGGAAGCTCTGCGCGTAATTTCGTAAATATTTAGTACATTTTTATCGATTGGAACACTGAATCACTTATGAAAAATTTATCCGTTTATTTCCTAAGAACAATAAAAAAGCTATCGTTTAAAAAAAACGTATCACTGTCGTTGATAAATACGAGATCTGCAACATTAAAGTTTATTTTTACTATGATATTTGGGTCATACACGGATTTAGGTTCGCGTCTTGTCTGTGGAGATACCAAAAGTTAAGGGCTACAAAGCTTAATTTTGGATTGGACCAGTAACCGCATAAACAGTGCCTCCGTTTCTATAATGCACATAAGCCGTTAACTATTGACCACAGGAGGGACGACTTTTGTTTCTTCAACTAAGTATGACCCATTTAGGATTTTTAGACAGAGTTACTAAGGCATTTTTCAATATCTTGTTCGGTTATTTCTTTTCTTCGTTTCTTTTTCCGTCTACTATAATTTTTATGTAGTGTTCTACATTATTTCTGCACACTGGAAGCTCAAACTTCAGTATTTTCTTCTGATCTGTGAATGGGCCTTGCCTTAAATATGACAATCCTTTTATTACATTACTGTATTTAAACAATACACATCTATATATAACTAGCGACCCGCCCCGGCTTCGCACGGGTGCAATGCTGATGCATGTATTATACATATAAACCTTCCCCTTGAGTAACTCTATCTATTAAAAAAACCGCATCAAAATCCGTTGCGTAGTTTTAAAGATTTAAGCATACATAGGGATATAGGGACATAGGGACAGAGAAAGCGACTTTGTTTTATATTATGTAGTGATTGTAATTGTTTGTCAATTTCTATACACATTTAAATAAACGTCAACAATATAATCATAGTAACGAATACGCTAAACTGACAGTTAAATTATACATTTTAATATTCTGCGTTTCTCAGTGAACGTTTTCATAATTCGGATCAAAACATTCCGTCTATTCATATGAACGTCAAATAAAATGTCAGCGCTCAAAGAATTCCAGATAAAATTAGTGTAAACATGTAATTTGCTATTCGCCTGTTTGGAATCTGCTCGACTTTCATTCTTGTCAGTTCAAATAAAGCTCTCATGTGACTTTCAAATTTTCTTTTCCTCAAACTCAAAATATTCTTTATTCAAATAGGCCTAGCAACAAGCACTTTTGAATCGTCAGTCATATATTACATAAATTGAATATAATTATTCAGAGCAATTTATTGATGCATATGAAATTTAAAAAAGACATGATTTACTGTAATGTATGTCAAAAGAGAGTATAGTAAATTCACAAAAATATCGTCAATATGTAAAATAAAATCATAAAAAATAGTATAATCTATACAGTTTCTAGAATAAAATCTGAATGTCAAGATGAAAATTTAACGACAACATCTAATGCCATAGTTATGAAAATAGTCATTAAGATGTAATGTCATAATTATTAAAATAATTATCATTAGTATTTCAACCACAATTATATTATACCCACGGTGTTTTATCATTCATGTAGTCTTTTGTGCTAAAATATGCTTTCGATATGAGTTTACGCTTTACATAAGTCTTGAATTTATTAATAGATAAATTAGTCACGTTTGTCGGTAGTTTATTATAAAACTTTACACAATTACACATGAATGATTTTCTTATTTTTTGGAGCCGATTAATATTATGTATGTCACAGTTCTGCCTAATTACAATATTTTTAGGTACATACACAATATTGTCATAGATGTATTGACAATGCATTGTCATTATATTAATGTCCTTGAACTTATCTCTAAGTGAGTCTCTATATTTCATCTTATATATTGCTCGAATAGCCCTCTTCAGCAGAACAAAAACAGTATGTATCTCTGCAGCACTGCCCCAGATTAAAATACCATACGACATTTTTTTTATACAACGCCGGTGGCAAACAAGCGTACGGTCCACCTGATGGTAAGCGGCCACCGCAGCCTATAGACGCCTGAAACTCCAAAGGAGTCACATGCGCGTTGCCGACCCTTTATAAGATTTGAGGATGCACTGTGTTGACAGCAGAAGGAACACATTTAGGTCCCTCGCTCTCAACACAGTGCACCCTCGGGAGCTCTGGCAACCTTGCTCACCTCCGGGAACACAGCACTACATACTTGTATAGTAAATAATGTTATTATGGCTGTGGTCTTCTGCAAGGCGGAGGTACTTTCCCAGTTCGAGCAAGATGATATTTTGCTGTACCCCACCTCTCTTAATTAATATAATACTATGAAAGTAACTGAAATATACTAATCGAGTCTTCACGTCTGTTAGTTGACGGATCTTGCTCACTGCAAAAGCTGCAGAACTCAGTCTATTCGAGAGATTAGCAATATGGGGACTCCATTGGAGTTTTGAATCTGTATCTTCATTATGTAATACTACATATTGCGGACTAATACTAATTAGAGGAGCGTTCGTGGCCCAGCATTACTGTAGGTTAACCTTAATCAACGTCGGCCCAGGTCAGTTCTTGGATGGGTGACCGCTTTGAGTGATTATTAACTGAGCGCTCCCGTGCTTTGGAAGGCACGTTAAACCGTTGATCCCGGCTGCTGTTTATTATAGCAGTCGTTAAGCCAAGTTAGATGTTCTTCGGAACTTCTTCGAGCGGCATGAAAACTTCTAACAGTCAAGTTGCCCACTCACTTGACAAGCCTAATTCCAATAAGGTCTGGTTTCCCCTCGGGTTTGAAGGTCAGATGGCAGTCGCTTCCGTAAAAACTAGTGCCTACGCCAACTCTTGCGATTAGGTAGCGGGCCCCGGGCATCCTTTAGGATGCAACTGTACCGGGATAATGATGATGATCTGTCTATAATTATTGTTTATCCAAAATTATTATTTTGACGACCAGTTTAGCCTAGTGGGTAGTGCACCTGCCTGTGAAGCTGACGGTCCTGGGTTCGAATCCCGGTCAGGGCAAATATTTGTGTGATGAGCATGAATATTTGTTTCTGAGTCTTGGATGTTTCCTATGTATTTAAGTATTTATATCTATTAAATATATCGTCGTCTAGTACCCATAACACAAGCCTTCTTGAGCTTACTGTGGGGCTAGTTCGATTTGTGTAAGATTGTCCTCTAATATTTAATATTTATTATGCTGTACTTTATTGTAAGTACGTAAAGTTCAAAGGCCATGGCAGGGTAAGGGATCATCTTCTGCCTTAACAGCTTCTCCGCCTGATTTTGTTCGATAATTGGCACTAACGGCGTGGCCAATCATCAAATACAAATACAAACATTTATTCTGCAAATAGGCCACAAGGGCACTTTTACATGTCAAAATATTAATTTACAATTTAAGAAAGTCTGACTATAATAAGTAATACATTTTTCATGTCAAAATATTAATTTACAATTCAAGAAGGAATAATAATTTCGAGTTTACAATTATAACAAAATTAATGTCATACAGTGAAGATAAACTTGCAAAGTTATCTATTACAAATATTACAACATCAGTAAAGTTAGAGATGTATAAGGTCTCAAGATTAAACAAGGAGTATAATGAAATTAATATAATATCCCAGAGATGTACATGGTCTCTGAGCGTCAAAATTAAAATTAATTTAATATTGTTAGAGATGTATATGGTCTCTAAATCACTGATAATAAAAACGAATCCACAACAGGATGATGTCTCTCGTCAATCCCCTATAAAAGACACTAGTATTAACGTAGTCACTATGTCCTAGCAAGCATGAAGAGACCGGACTCCACGAATTAAGCATCAAAAAACAAATTAAGGGAAAACCCTGCCATGGCCATTCAAAAAGAAATTGCGGCGTAATAGGATGTAACACGCTCACTTTTGTTTTATAATTAATTAACGTTAAACTTTTCTAAATAATTGTGTTTTAAAGGTTAAAATATAACGCCCGCTGGATTATTGGTACGAGGTTAGTTAGTTTATTAGGGTCATATTGTTGGAGAGTCCAACAATAGTTACCTAAATCACTAAGTTGGTACTACTGATATTCTAGATTAAACGTAGCATTAAGATATAGTGTTTTCTGTCTGGATTATTATCTGTGGTACTTGTCGCCATACATATCTACTTCGTGTGCAAGCCTAAATGTCGCAATACATTGTTTCCTACAAATTATCCTCTTTTATTTTTGCTGCATCTCTCCCACAACACACAAAACGAATCTACGCTTCAACCCTAACAGTCTACCCAACAATACTTATAGTTGTAAAAACAAAAGTCGTCCCTCCTGTGGTCAATAGTTAACGGCTTATGTGTATGTTAGCTATGTTTTTGTTACAGGGATCTATAGAAACGGAGACACTGTTTATGCCGGTTACTGGGACAATCCAAAATTAAGCTTTGTAGCACTTTTGGTATGTCCACAGAAAAGACGCGAACCTAAATCCGTATATGACCCATTAGTACATTCTGAATGAAAGGAATGTATTACATACATTTCATGATAACTATTACACAAAAAAAAATCAAAACATTTATTCTGCAAATAGGCCTCAAGGGCACTTTTACAAGTCAAAATCTATCTATAATCAATCAAATAATACAATAATCAAAGTATCATTCATTAAATGTAGTGTTACATGTCAAAAATAAGACTAAGAAACTAATAACAATTGAGATTTGTTAGAGATGTATAAGGTCTCTAAGCGTCAAGATAAAAGGTAATAAAGTAGGTACACTAATCATAATAAAATATTTTGAGCTATATCTATAACACGTCAACATGAAAATAATAAAATCTAATAAATAAATATCCTCAGAGATGTATAAGGTCTCTCACAAAAAACACAGTCCACAAAAGTAACTTTAGTCAACATTATAGCTAATAAAACTCCATTATTAATATACCTAATAACTAACCCAGGAGTCTCCCGAATCTCCCCCCGTGGCAGGATTAAATCTATTGTCCGGGGACCAAGGGCAAAGTTGAGAGCCTCTGAATAGTGCCCTATATGCGTAATTAATTGAGTCAAGGGCACCAATATGTATATATTCTTTCACCTTATTCCATGGAAATAAGGTCCAAAAATGTATACATATTTATGCCTTTGACTGTACTTGGAAAATTAATGATTGTTATATTTTACCACCTAATAGATAGTACTTACTTAGGTACGGAGGGATTAATAAGGTCTCTAACTCAAACTCAAACTCAAAATATTCTTTATTCAAATAGGCCTAGCAACAAGCACTTTTGAATCGTCAGTTATATATTACATAAATTGAATCTACTTATTCAGAGCAATTTATTGATGCATATTAAATTTAAAGAAAGACATGAATTACTGTAATGTATGTCAAACTAACTAACTGAAAAATCCGATGTTTAAAAGCTTAAAATAGTAGATTGTGTTCAAGCGAGCAAAATGCAATATTTCATCGAGGGCTGGCGTGTTAAATCCCGAACGAAGCGAAGGATTCCAGAATATTGAACATAGTGAGGGATTCAAACCACCACGACCGAGTTAGAAATAATTTAAAATAAAATGAACAAAAAGTTAAAAATTCTCTCTTACTTGCTTTGCATAGTGTACCTACATAGATTGTTGTTGTGATGAATAAAAATGAATAACTAAACCGCGTGCGCCGTCAGCTCGGGGGTGCCCTGCGACCAGGCAAAACTCATGTTTGCTCCTTGTCAGCAGGGCAGTGTAACGACCCCCCCCCCCCCCCCCCTACTAAATAAATAAATATATTAATTAACTAAATTGAGAGGTGTTATTTTATTTAAACTAACTAATACTACGAATTGGCCAAAGTGAGTCATCTAGGGTAGAACCCCTGAAGAATTGTGAACCATAAAACCCATTATCTTTTATGTGAATTCATGTCAAGGATTGGATTTCTCTTTCTAGTTACTGAAATCTAGCTTGAATTAATTAATTAATTTGTTATCAAAAATCTAGAACTTATATTATCATTTTTAATCTCCTAAATATCTCTCTATTAAGAATGTTTTTGTTTTGTGGTATAACAACCCCTACCAGGACCTACCGATGATCCGTTACCGCCACAGTAGTGATCCTAAACCTAACTATGAACAGAATAATATTTCCTACAATAACAATTACTTTATTATAAACCAGTCCTAGCTAGCTAACGAAATTCAATTATTCTGTTCCAAACATACACACTTACTTCACTACTGTTGACGCCTGGATGGGGGAAATCAAAATAGCTAAGGAATATCTATTTTATTGTGTTTAGTTTTAATAGATATTATTTCATAAATCTACCAGTGTTTCGGAACCTAGTTTTCTGAAGAGAAGAAACACCAAGAAACTCTCCAGTCTGTGTTATGCGTATAACTTAGAAAACTATATTTTAATTCTATTTCCAGAATTCAATTGTTCTAAGATAAATCTAAGAATAGCTAGATTAATGAACTGCTCAGCCTGTCATTAAACCTTAGTGAACTGCTCAGCTCGTCACTATGTAATCTTTATTTAGTAAACCGCTCAGCTCGTCACTAAATAGATTAAACCAATGAACTGCTCTGCTTGTCACTTGGTATAATCATACAAATGAACTGCTCTGCTTGTCACTTGGCACAAAATAAACTGCTCAGCTTGTCATTAATAATAGCTTTAAAGATTTATTCCAATTCTATTTAAAATCCCAGTAACCAAATTACTAATTACCCTTTCAATTAAAACTGAAATTTGGGACGCCTCAGTTTGTCACCGTTATGAAAACCTACTAACGTACAAATTAGCGACTCTAGAAAATACCATAATATCCTGAACCTATTCAGTATTCCCAGAATGAACATATTAAATCAGTGTATGAAGTTAACCTATCACTAACCCAAATAGATCTAAACTGTAGAAACTAAACTCTTACCAGATTTAGTTTCTAAGAATGCGTATTCCCTAACTAAGCTTTGAAAGTTCAGTCGGCTAAACTGAGATTTGCAATGCTAAAGCCTGTGTAAGTTGTCTCCCCCCACTGGTCCGCAGACAGGGTACAGTGAGTAAGACGCCCTATTGTGTATATAAAGATGATATATAAATATATTTAACAAGACCGTTCTCCAAATACTGCACAATTTCAACGAGCGAGGAATATCCCTCTATGCTGACCCAAACTATGGCAGCCTCGTTTACGTTGCCAGCTGGGCATTGTGAGAACGTGAAGGATAGATCGTCTCCTATGTTGGTAAAGAAGAGACGTCAGGCCACCTTCAGACCTGATAGCTAAGACTCTGAATCATGCCCATTTGACACCGTTAGGCGGGAATGACTCCTCAGGTATACTCAACCTGGACAAAGTTCTGGCTTTTAAATTTTACTGAAATTAACTCAAAATCCCCAAAATTATCAAATAATTAGTCAAAAAGTGATCCCTCATGATGAAGAGAAACTCCTCAGATGACGAACCACCCTTATGTCAATAAAATCACCCACCAAGAGTTTTATATTGAGCAAGCCAGAGACCTTGACAGTCTGAATGTCGAATTCTAAGTGCCCACCTTGTAACCTCTCCATCCTTTTATAGCCCAATATCCGAGACATTAAGGACAGACTTTCCGAGACTTCGAAGACAAAATCCGAGACATCACAGACACATTTCAAAGACTTCAAAGACATCCGAGACATCAGAGACTTTATCCGAGACATTACAGACGCAATTCAGGGCCTTCGGCGACATTCGAAACATCCGATACATTATCCGAGACATCACAGACAAAATCCGAGACATCAGGGACCGATTTCTAACCTGCTCAGTTCTGATATAATATTTAAATAATGAACGTGATCTCGCGGTTTTCAGTGAATTTACCATGAAGACATACTCCTCAGGAGTCTATTCACTAGGAACAGCTCAGTCAAACGTTTGAACGATGACTCCTTTTAAAACTAGCTGAATCAGAGTGATTTTAAGCGTGTATTCCGTGGTTTTAAGTGTATAAAAATAACTTCTATACTATAATTTCAGTATGAAATTGTGAACAGCGTTGACTGTCGTGCAGAACAGGCTAGGACTTCAAAGGTTAGTGACCCTCATCATATTAGTAGAAAGCAGTGCCTTCATAGTATTGTTCTTTGCATAAACTTACGCTACCAAAATCCCTTTTAACCCTACTTCATACTAAATGTGACTAAGGCTTAGAACTGCGTTCCGTTACAGCTGCCCTCGATGAATTTTATAGATAAGATCTCTCAGATCACGTCTGTAAAAATCATCTTAAAATAAAGTGCTAAAGCACTTATAATTAACAATAACTAGCTTTGCTTTTGTTAAAATTTATGCATATAAAACTTAAATTTATTTTTAAGTTTAACCTCTTTTCTTTATTAACACATGAAGTCTTTATCCAATACTCATTATTCAGTTGGTGTAAAATGTAATCCTTTGAATTTCACAATGATCCATGACCATCTTTTCCCCAAATTTCCCCATTTAACTGAGGTATCAGGTTGTGAGGCTGATAGATTGTAAAATCAGATTTTGCAGTATCAAACTTGAATGTCTAGATCTGGCTGGGCATCTATCGATTCTGTTCACATTGTTCGAACGAATGATACCCCAAAACCTCCCCACGTAATTAAGAAATTCTTTATATAAGTACTGAGATGTTCATTTCTCATTTAACCAATTTATGGACTAAAACCGTTCTTCAATATCGTTTAATTCACTTAAATAATTAAAGCGCTAACTTTATATTTATAAATAACTTGAAAAGTTTCAATTTAAAGATATATCAATCTCTCCATTACAAGTGATTTTAATGTGGTGAATATTTAAACCAATAACAATGGCAGCAACTATTTGAAAAGTGAAAATGAATCATTAAACCTTAATAAGATTCATGACAACTTTTTCCTCATGCATACCCGCTTTGCTAGAGAAACCAGGTTGTGAGGCTGATCGGCCCTAATGACCCGATTACAAAGATTTACCCCGGGATTATGTCTACATTGTTCAGACGGCATCCCTAGAAAACATTGTCCTTTCTATAAATAAATCTCACATAATCGCCCCATACAAAACAGATAAGCCTTTGGAGCAAGTACTAAAGCGTTCAATCATCAGAATCAAGGTTCGACTCACCCTCAATCATCAAAACACCCGCCGCCTATCTTAATTGGTGTATGTACCACTCGAACAAGATAACTGTTCAAAACTCTTTTACCATAACATGTAAAATCATATTCTATTTCAAAATACCCACTTCGTTGAGCATAAAATATGAAATATTACTCAAATGCATCTATGAGCCTTTTATTTATTATAAAAATAAACTTATTATATTAGCATATTTTAATTGATTACGCATATAAATTAAACAAAATCTATTTAAACACCATTAAACTCTTGTATAGCATTACAGATTTCGGTATTGTATTAAAAATATGTTTCAATTATCTCATTCGAAGTGAGGTGTGTATAATCATAGAATTTAGTATTAAACCCTTGTAGAGTCTGTGTCCACACAGTAAGTCTCATAAGGACCTTGTCATATTATGACTTTAACCTAGCACCTATTACTGTGGTAACACAATGTGTATACATTTGGAGAAATCAATTATCATTAAATCTAGGTTGCACTGGAAATCTTGTCCAATTAGAAGAAACTCATTCATACCTCTTATTCACTTTCAATGACTACCTAATATTCAACCTTTTATGTCGTTTCATCCTTCACCTTCAAAACAATACAAACTAATCATCCGTACTACCCCTTCTCTAACGCTCAGCCTCTACCAATCAAACAAAATTACTTAAGAGCAACCACAACATAAATGTTGCTCTTTTCAAGTTTTATTTCTTTGAGAAATGACAATAATGTTAAATTTACTAGATCTTTATGAATACTTAAAATCAAGTAAAAATAATATTGTGACTTTAATTGCACCCAAAATTAAATTTAATTCCCTGCCCCCCGTTTTTAAAATTTTGATTTGTTAGGTACGCTGTTGTATTTCTATATATTCTTTTTGACGTCTACTAACTATTTAAAATTAAACAAATTATTAAAACAAATTGATCCTCAATTAAATTTGAAATATCAAATTTGCATTCCTAATCCCGGATTAGCTTTTACTCAACGGCCCCGCCCACGTAATAAAACCTAGCAACGTAATAAAAGTAACCTTCAACCATCCACAAAAGAAAATTCTCAGTTTGATCCGCATGTTTGTATATATGTAGACACGCATGGACGTCACCCTCGCAATCAGCACCCCGTGAAACCACAAAAACGCCACCCATACAAATTTTTATTATAAATCCATTTCCGCCAACCCAGACCTGAAAAGGATGTGTTTTTCGCAATCGACTCCCAGAGGAACCTCGAATACAACTCTCATATAAAAAAAAAAACCCAACTTGGAATCTCCAAAACCAGCGGTCCAGCCCGTGCATTGATATGTCAGTCAACCAGTCAGTCAGTCAGCCAAGCAATCAGTTTCTTCCTTTATAAATTCAGGTTTAACCGAAACAAGTATAATGCCAAAATTCAAAACAAAAGTTTTATAATGAAAATTTCCGAATCTCGTAATATAAAAAAAACAATTAGAATCACCAAATACATAAATTATAAAACCTTAGAACAAGGTTAAATAAATAGGTCTATCAATTTTTGTGTTTCTTTTGATATACCTCCTTCTTCGTAGCTGCATTTTAATATCTTTATAAAACGAATTTAAACTTCTTTGCGTTTCTAATCTTTTGTTCTCTTGTCAAAATCCATTCTGTCTATTATTTCAATAAGCTTTGACTGCCACTGAAAAAATGGAATTAAATAATCTAATTAGAAAATTCCCAATTTTATGGCAGGAGGGTTCCTGTAATGCGAAAGCCTTAAGGAAACGCGCAAAACTGTCAATAGTCGCACAATCAGCTGGCAGGTTCCAAATCATCGACATTAATCGTCGACTAGCCTCTATTAGGAAGCAGAAACTCAGAACTCAAGTAAGTGTGACTATTCTCCTGTTTTCTTCCTCCTTAAAATAATACATTATTTCGTTATAACAATAAATTAAGCGATATTGATAGCCCCTACCAAGATTCGAATTCGAAACTTGCTGCCTCACAAACTAAACGCTTTTCAACTGAATTTCTCTAATCATTTGTAACTAATTGTTTTAGCGGAAAAATTTACCTTACTACCCCTTTGCGGACTGCCCACGCGAGGCTTCGACTCAAACTGAATCTCCATCAGAAGAGAATGTCGAAGACTAATATTTTGGAAAATTTCAATTCCATTTTGGAGGCTTTGGATCCCCATCTTCCTAACGTCTCCACGGAACCTGCCCCAGTAAGAAATCCTTTTTTAACCTTTTTTACTGTTCACTAACTTTATGTAAATTATAAATATATAACTTAATTACCTTTTTTTTCTTTCCAGAATCCTTCAATCCCACTGAATCAAAACCACAACTAATTGAAAATGTTTTTAAGAAGAATAGTGATTTAATTTTTTTTTTTTTTGTCTTAATAAATAAATATAAATTCATTTTTTTTTATTTATCTTTTCTTGAAACAATTCCAATTCACCAAATAAATAACATTTTACTATTTTTAACCTATTCCGTGCCTATTCTGTTAAGAGCCCTCATAAAATAAAACGCTCATTTTACAGTTTAAAAAAAAAATGTTTAGTCTACTATTTCAGACTTAATCTACAAAAAGATGCTTTAACTACTACATTAAATTCACTTAGCAAGTATGAGAAATAAAACGCATTGACTACTACATTAGATTCACTTAGTAGATAAGTACAATAATTTTTTTATTGGTTAAAGGTCGGGCCCCTCCTTCCGCCCGAGGGATTGCTATCCCCCTCCAGTATTAACCAGAGACCAGTGGCTCTCGACCCTGACTGGACAAGCCTCCTCCAATTCTTTTTTTTTTTTTTACTATAAGACAAATGTCAAATTGACATAATTATGAATACTATAGAAGTACTCTGCCAGATATACCCATTCGTCTTGTTCCAAAACGCAACGAACAAATAACCTTTAAGAGCCCTCGGGAATATAATTAGCTTCAGAGAGAGAGATAACCATGCAAGTATTGGTTCTTAAACACATTTTACTTGAAATTATAGAACCTCAATTCTTTATTAAAAAAAAACTCATTACAGAATTCTTCTAAAGTATAAAAGTCTGAAAGTATATTCCCTCTATAATATAAAACAAAATTATTTAACAAATTCTGAACTTGAATTCGCCATATTTAATACTTCCGGATCAGCTTCCTTAAATGCTTTACCTCTGTAATATCTTGATAAATGAATAGCGTTAAATTTTCCCCTGACAATATTTGATTGAGGCTCAGTCAATACATACACGTTCTGATAAGGTATTGCGGCGACCACAAAAGGACCTTCATATAAAGCTTCAAATTTTTTTGTAATTTTCTGTTGGGCTTTGGATTTATTCACCTTTTTAATCTTTACCCAATCCCCTATTTGATACTGAATCAATCTATATTTTAGATTAAACTTTGTTTGCCTAGTTTCCGCTGCTCTTTTTAAATTCGATCTAACTTTCTCCCTTACTTCTTCTATATTTTTTTGTATGACCACTTTTATAATTTTATCCACTGTTAAATGAGTAGGTTGTCCATACATAATTTCACACGGTGTAAATCCTGTACTTTCATGATAAGTATTATTATATAAACTCTCTATCTTAGGTAAAACCCTTACCCAACTTTGATGCTTCTTCTCACAGTAAGTCCTAAAAAGGCGACTTAACTCGCGATTCACGCGTTCTGTCGTATTTGGACGTGGGTTCCGTACCGTGGTGTATATTACTTTTACTTCTTTGTTTCCCATGAACTGGCTCCATTTCTTTGAAATAAATTGACTACCATTGTCTGTCATAATTGCCTTTGGATGTATTATTTTGAAAAATTGTTTCATCTTGGCAATTACTGAAATTGCAATTGCTTTCTTCAAAGGGTACAATTTGACAAATTTGCTAAAGGTATCTTGTATCACTAAAATAAAACTCATTCCAAACTGTCCCGATGGTAACGGTCCATAAAGGTCAGCCATAATTAGATCTCCGATATCATTTGAAATTATTGATTTACATGGCCCCACAAATTGTTTGTTATTATTCTTTGTCATCTGACAAATGTGGCATGTTTTTATTAGTCTCTTTATATCCCTCGTTAAACCTTTCCAATAAAACCGGTCTTTCACATATTTAATTACTTTAAACACTCCCTGATGCCCCATCTCTAAATGAACCTGCAGAATTATATCCTTTACCAAAACTCGTGGTAAGTAAATAACTTTGCCTATTTCTTGACTTGGTTTAAAGTATACTATCCCATTCTCAATCTCACATCTAGAAATTATTCTCCCTTCCTTGTCTGAATTATCATAATTTTCTAACTGTTGAATGATGTCATTAATTTCTTGATCACTCCTCTGTAATGCAGATATATTTTTTAATTGATTAATCAACTTCTTATTTTCTCCTAATTCCGTATAATGAATTTCTGGTAACCGCGTCTTTTCTTCTTGTAACAACTCGCTTTGAGGTGGATATCGTGATAATACATCTGCTCCTATGTTGTCTCTTCCTTTAATATGTTGAATATTATATTGAAATTGTTCCAAATAATTTATCCATCGAATCACTCGAGCATTACATAACTTCCAGTTCTTAATAAACAATAAAGCTTTATGATCCGTCTGTAAATATACCATTGAACCTCTGAGATAAGTTTCAAATTTTTCAAGACAAGCAATTATCGCATAGAATTCCTTTTCGCTTGTAGTATAATTCAATTGAGATCCTTTTAATGATTTGCTGTAAAAACTTAACGCCTTCAACTGGCCTTTCTCATCCTTTTGATAAAGAATTCCAGCTATACCTATTCCTGAACTGTCTGTCTGCAGATAATAAGGTTTACTAAAATCAGGATGATGCAGTACAATAGTATTCACGAAACTTGCTTTGATATTCTCAAAAGCTTTTTGTTCTGTGATTTCCCAATGCCATCCCACATTTTTCTTTAGCAAATCACATAATGGACGTGCATATTCACTATATTCAGGTATAAATCTTCTATAAAAGTTACATAACCCCAAAAAAGCTCTAAGTTGCTTTAATTTTTTTGGTATTGGGTAGCTTTGTATTGATTTAATCTTTTCTGGATCTGTTTTAATTCCTTCTGTAGATATTATGTATCCTAACATTTTAACTTCTTTACACAAAAACTTACATTTTATCAAATTACACGTTAAACCTGCCTTTTGCAATTTTCCTAAAATGATATCTATGTGTTCCAGATGTTGTTCCATAGTGCCAGTGGTAATTATGGCTAAGTCATCCAGATAATTAACACAAAATTCCCGCACTTCATGACCTAAAATACAATCCATGGCTCTGCTGAAACTCCCAACTGAAGTTTTTAATCCTTGAGGTAACACATTATAAACGTACGATTTCCCGTTAAAGCTAAACCCTGTATACTTCCTGCTTCCTTCGGAAATAGGAATCTGAAAATATGCGTTGTTCATATCAATCACGCTAATGAAATTCGCTCCATGAAATGAATTTAATACATCTAACTGAAAAGTCGGCTTTTCTGTCTCTGCAATCATGAATTTATTTATTTCCCTAGCATCGAGTAAAACCCTAATAGAACCATCCTTTTTTAAAGTAAAAGTTAAGGGACTACAATATTCAGTTTGTGAACGACTAATGATTCCTTGCCCTTCCATTTCCCTCAATTTGCTATCTACCTTTTCACGATAAGCATATGGTATAGGATACGTTTTTTTTACTATCGGTGTGTGTTTTTCCATGTTAATCACATGTTGATAGCAATTTGCTTTTCCTAATTTTGAATCAAATAATGCTTCATATTTCTTTAACAACCGATCTAGGGCCTTCTGTTCAGTAAGTTGTAACTGGATTCCTGCTGTAGACGTTCCACTCGACTGAATTTTCTGAGAATATTTGAGACCTTCCGAACTTCTGGGCTCCTTTTCTGTATCTTTGATCCGTTTATGAAATTGTACTTTAATACTGTCTTCTCTTCCGGGTATTTCTATCCCCTTGTGCCCTTGATTTAAACTAATAGCTATTTCATTCTCTTTTAGCCAATCGAAACCCAAAATTACCGGATAACTCAAATTAGGAATTACCAAAAAACTGACTTCTTTATATAATCCTTGTATTACCAATGGTAGTAACACCATAAATTTAATATCTTTACTTTTATGGCCTGAAGCAGTTCTTATTTGGAATGGTTTAACAGGCATCACTGGTAACCCGGAATACTTCCCTCTTAATTCCTCCCATAATTCCAAAGATATGCATGTAACATCACTGCCTGTGTCAATTAACGCTATCATATCTTCTTCGAACACCTGAATCTTAATTTCCGATTTATACTGATCTAATAAAGAATCCTCAGCTTCCAATTCCTCAAAAACTGAGGTAAGACGCTTTTCTCTACCCTCCAAATTAACATTTTCTACTTTTAATTTTAAAACATCAACTACATGTTGAAGCTCAATGTTTTCCTTATTTCCTTTTAAAGAAAATCCTAATCCATTTTGGTCAATATTATTTTCCCCTAAACTAATAGGCGCTCGCAATCCTCTATCATTTTTCCCTAACAATTGACCTGGTTCCCAATTCATATTTTTCATCATTTCTAAACTTTTGACCCGTTCATTTGAAAAAGCTGATCCGGGAGCATTTACATCAGCTTTCCCTAGTTTTCCGAGTCTAATATTTCTTCAAACTGCATTGCCGTGACACTGTTACCTTCTGGTCTTCTCCAATTTTGATAATTTTGAGCTTTCTTCTTCTCCGCAGTTTTCACAGTTTCAGCTTTATTTCGTAGTTCCTGTTTATTTATGTCGTCCATCGACCGCAGAAACTCAGCAGTTTCTAAAATGGTTGTCGCTTTAGAAGTTAGAAATGCTTGCTGGATATAACGAGGATAATGACGTATAATATCTGTCACTAATTGTGATTCAGGCATACTATAATTTAACATCTTTGCTTGCCCAACCATGCTAATTAGATAACTATGCATTGATGGCTCTTTGTTTCTATCCCAAGTTCCTTGAACTATATTTCTTCTTATTTCATTCTGTTCGAACCCACCCCAGTGTGATTTCAAAAAAACTGTTTTGAAATCCTCAAAATTATTCCATCTATCTTTGTATACCCTCGCCCACTCTCGAGCCGGTCCCTCTAAACATTCTATCGAAGACTCTAGTTCATGACCCTTTGAATCCATCCTTCTAAGATAAGACTCCAGATCTTCTATAAAAGTAACAGGATGTAACTTTGTTTTTCCAAATCTCGGTCTTTCTGAATTGAAGTTTCTAATGTTATATATTATATGACTTTTATTTTCTGGGGACAAACTCTTCTCTAGTACTTGAGCTGAATTTTCTCTTGTTGGGTTGGAACTTTCTACAAGTTGTAAATTTGGTCCTGGCTCAGTTTGCAACGCTGCTATCCCCCTTTCTGTCTCATTAGAACTTATCATTTCTTCTGACGCTTCTACTTGCATTGGACTTATAGCTGTATGCAATTCTTCTCGCAACCGGCCTATTCCCTCAGTTAATTTTCTTTCCGTTCTTTTAAGCATGTTGAAAAACAGTCCCTGAGCTGCTTTGGATTTCTTTGTGACTATAACCCTTCTTCTATTTTGCTCTCTTGGAACCGAAATTTTTCCTCTTCCTACTGGTGTTTCTACTGGAATTGTAATTTCTTCTCTTCGTAACGGTGTCACATTTTCCCTTGCTTGTTCATCATGTAAAACTTGAAGAGCTGCTTCCTTTTGTTTAGCCGTAGCTCTTCTTTTCTTTGTATTTTTATTCATTTTCTCTAAAATTGATATTAATACAATTTTATAAAGTATATTTATTTTGATTTGTAATAATATTATTATTATTTCCTTCCTGCCCTCCAGTTTTTATACTTAAATCCAATTTTCTTTCTTTTTCAAAAAACCGTAACTTAATAAAAAGCTCACTAATTAATGACTTAAAAAAAAAACCAAACCCTTGACAAGATCACACTCCGTTTTACAGCAACAAAATGTAGCCTACAAAAGGCTACTAAAATATTAAATACAAAATTAATCTAGTAATAACTTGTCACACCATTCGCTCAATTAAAGCCTAAAGCTTAATTTATCCTATTTATCCTATTTATCCTGTTTATCCTGGTTATCCTGGTCACGGCACCAAAATGTAACGACCCCCCCCCCCCCCCCCTACTAAATAAATAAATATATTAATTAACTAAATTGAGAGGTGTTATTTTATTTAAACTAACTAATACTACGAATTGGCCAAAGTGAGTCATCTAGGGTAGAACCCCTGAAGAATTGTGAACCATAAAACCCATTATCTTTTATGTGAATTCATGTCAAGGATTGGATTTCTCTTTCTAGTTACTGAAATCTAGCTTGAATGAATTAATTAATTTGTTATCAAAAATCTAGAACTTATATTATCATTTTTAATCTCCTAAATATCTCTCTATTAAGAATGTTTTTGTTTTGTGGTATAACAACCCCTACCAGGACCTACCGATGATCCGTTACCGCCACAGTAGTGATCCTAAACCTAACTATGAACAGAATAATATTTCCTACAATAACAATTACTTTATTATAAACCAGTCCTAGCTAGCTAACGAAATTCAATTATTCTGTTCCAAACATACACACTTACTTCACTACTGTTGACGCCTGGGTGGGGGAAATCAAAATAGCTAAGGAATATCTATTTTATTGTGTTTAGTTTTAATAGATATTATTTCATAAATCTACCAGTGTTTCGGAACCTAGTTTTCTGAAGAGAAGAAACACCAAGAAACTCTCCAGTCTGTGTTATGCGTATAACTTAGAAAACTATATTTTAATTCTATTTCCAGAATTCAATTGTTCTAAGATAAATCTAAGAATAGCTAGATTAATGAACTGCTCAGCCTGTCATTAAACCTTAGTGAACTGCTCAGCTCGTCACTATGTAATCTTTATTTAGTAAACCGCTCAGCTCGTCACTAAATAGATTAAACCAATGAACTGCTCTGCTTGTCACTTGGTATAATCATACAAATGAACTGCTCTGCTTGTCACTTGGCACAAAATAAACTGCTCAGCTTGTCATTAATAATAGCTTTAAAGATTTATTCCAATTCTATTTAAAATCCCAGTAACCAAATTACTAATTACCCTTTCAATTAAAACTGAAATTTGGGACGCCTCAGTTTGTCACCGTTATGAAAACCTACTAACGTACAAATTAGCGACTCTAGAAAATACCATAATATCCTGAACCTATTCAGTATTCCCAGAATGAACATATTAAATCAGTGTATGAAGTTAACCTATCACTAACCCAAATAGATCTAAACTGTAGAAACTAAACTCTTACCAGATTTAGTTTCTAAGAATGCGTATTCCCTAACTAAGCTTTGAAAGTTCAGTCGGCTAAACTGAGATTTGCAATGCTAAAGCCTGTGTAAGTTGTCTCCCCCCACTGGTCCGCAGACAGGGTACAGTGAGTAAGACGCCCTATTGTGTATATAAAGATGATATATAAATATATTTAACAAGACCGTTCTCCAAATACTGCACAATTTCAACGAGCGAGGAATATCCCTCTATGCTGACCCAAACTATGGCAGCCTCGTTTACGTTGCCAGCTGGGCATTGTGAGAACGTGAAGGATAGATCGTCTCCTATGTTGGTAAAGAAGAGACGTCAGGCCACCTTCAGACCTGATAGCTAAGACTCTGAATCATGCCCATTTGACACCGTTAGGCGGGAATGACTCCTCAGGTATACTCAACCTGGACAAAGTTCTGGCTTTTAAATTTTACTGAAATTAACTCAAAATCCCCAAAATTATCAAATAATTAGTCAAAAAGTGATCCCTCATGATGAAGAGAAACTCCTCAGATGACGAACCACCCTTATGTCAATAAAATCACCCACCAAGAGTTTTATATTGAGCAAGCCAGAGACCTTGACAGTCTGAATGACGAATTCTAAGTGCCCACCTTGTAACCTCTCCATCCTTTTATAGCCCAATATCCGAGACATTAAGGACAGACTTTCCGAGACTTCGAAGACAAAATCCGAGACATCACAGACACATTTCAAAGACTTCAAAGACATCCGAGACATCAGAGACTTTATCCGAGACATTACAGACGCAATTCAGGGCCTTCGGCGACATTCGAAACATCCGATACATTATCCGAGACATCACAGACAAAATCCGAGACATCAGGGACCGATTTCTAACCTGCTCAGTTCTGATATAATATTTAAATAATGAACGTGATCTCGCGGTTTTCAGTGAATTTACCATGAAGACATACTCCTCAGGAGTCTATTCACTAGGAACAGCTCAGTCAAACGTTTGAACGATGACTCCTTTTAAAACTAGCTGAATCAGAGTGATTTTAAGCGTGTATTCCGTGGTTTTAAGTGTATAAAAATAACTTCTATACTATAATTTCAGTATGAAATTGTGAACAGCGTTGACTGTCGTGCAGAACAGGCTAGGACTTCAAAGGTTAGTGACCCTCATCATATTAGTAGAAAGCAGTGCCTTCATAGTATTGTTCTTTGCATAAACTTACGCTACCAAAATCCCTTTTAACCCTACTTCATACTAAATGTGACTAAGGCTTAGAACTGCGTTCCGTTACAGCAGAAATGAAAGAATTAAAAAATATATATTAAGAGGGAGCAAAAACGAGTTTTGCTCCTTCTAAACGGGCTAGTAAAGCGTTTTTTCCGAATAGGAGAAGTGAGAAATTCAAAATGTGACATCCCGATTGCTATTTTTTGTCATATTTTTTGTCATCTTTTTGTTACTTTTATGTCATTTTGTACCATGTATGTTGTGGAAATGAATAATAAGTATTTATCTATCTATCTATCTATCTATCTTGTGGTAGTCACATACTACGCGCTCTTTCGTCCGCAGCGCGAACATCTATATACCGACACCCTGGAGGTGTGCGAGAGCCGAGTTTAGTCGAAAAACAAGAGGAACAGGTCTGGTTTGATGTGTGATGATGGTTTATATTATTTAGTGAGTATTCATGATCAATTTTTCAATGAGAGTAGAAAGAGAAAAGAAAGTCAAATGACAGTACGCCATTTTGCTTGTGAAATGATAGGACGCCATTTTGCTATGACGTAAGGCGTGAAAGCCCTGCGGCATACAACAGCCGTGGTAGTTTTCTGTAATAGAATTTTATAGAAACATCGATCGGACATTTCGAGCGCTCGTGGCCCAGCGGCGCCCTCCTACCGCGTGCGGTATGCGAGGTTAAGCAACGTCGGCCAAGGTCAGTTATTGGATGGGTGACCGCTTCGAGTGGTTATTAACTGAGCGATCCCGTGATTTGGAAGGCACGTTAAGCCGTTGATCCCGGCTGCTGTCTATGATAGCAGTCGTTAAGCCAAGTTAGAAGCCTTCGGGCGGCTTGGGGACTTCTAAGTCAGTGAGAGGGCACTCACTAGATAAGCCTACTTGCATTAGGTCTGGTTTCCCATCGGGATAGAAAGTCAGATGGCAGTCACTTCCGTAAAAACTAGTGTTCAAATCTTGGGATTAGGTAGCGGACCCTGGGCATCCTTCAGGATGCAACTGTACTGGGATAAACGCTAGGAAGATCGATCGAACATTTTCATGTTTTTTAAAATAGAGCCCTAGCTAGCTCTTGTCGGTGGAGTAATCGCCATTCTGTTCTGTTCTCCGCCGAGGCTTTGAGCTCCTGATACGACATTACATTGACCTTCTCTTTTGCTTGATCTATAAACGCACGTCTCGGTCTTCCCCTGCCTCTCCTCCCCTCTATCTTTCCTTCAATTATTGTTTTTTATGTAATTGTCATGTCGTATCAGGTGCCCCAGCATGTTTCCTCCTCTGATCTCGATCGTCCTCAAAAGTAGTCTCTTCTCTCCTATCAAATCCAGAACCTCTGTGTTTGTTTTTCTTTCTGTCCAGCTTATAGCCCCCATTCGGCTATTTTCTGTCCAGCTGAAACCATTATGAATCTTCCCTAAAGAGATTTAAATATAATAACTTAAAAATTAATTATTAGAAAGTCCAGAGTGTACTAAATCTAAATGTATATTTAATTATTTTTCCATTTAACAATTAACCGTAATTTACACTTTCATTTCCCAAATCTCATTAGGGCTAAAGTATTTTCATTTTATTTTTAAATTAAATAATATTATCCCTTCTCAGCACTGGGGTTAAGGGCCTCCCTTAAATTCCCGAGCCTCAAGGGACAAATTAAGGCGACGCGTGCCCTATATATTTCATTAATAATTATTAAAAACTGCCTCTTACATTAAACTTTCCTGAATTAATTACGAAAGGGTTACAATGAAGATAATCTTGTCTCGTGTCGAGATTTTGCATGTTAATTATGTAAATGTGGGAACATGAATGCCAAGTAAAATTTCCCACGACCACTTTAGCTTAGTTGGTTGTAACCCTGCCTACTAAGCTGGAGGTCATCGTTTCGAAACAAAGCTAAGCCTTTTTTTGAACCTGACTGTGGCTTTATAGGCCGGGCCCACTAAAGCGATAGGAGTGCGCGGTTGGAGAGTAGCCTGGGGAAAACCTCACGACCATGCGTGTGGTTTGGAACACTGGAATACTCTAAGAGTTTGCGCTCCAGTGAAATTGGTTGAGCGGTTTCAACCGAATCTGAGGTGTGAGTGGAATCTCCTGGGAGTTTCGTTGCTGGTGCACTAAACCTAGCCTAGCTGAGAAGAGTCCAGCAAGAAACTCAGCTAGGCCCGACCTGGGTCGGACTGACTCTACTCGGTGTGCGGCGGTACCGGAACGAATAGGGACTATATGTGTCAGTGTTGTCGCGATCGCGCGGTGGACGTCCTCGCCGGCGGGAATGCCTAAGTGTACGTGTCGTGTCAGAGCTGGACGCCGTAAGCGCAGCGTTCCATCTTTCGATGGACTTACGTCGCTAAGCCAATAAGCAGATAATGAAAGCCTTCAAACATTATGCAGATCCAAAAGCCGGGTTTAAAGTGTCTAATAATCTAATAACGCGACACCTGATTAACGTATTTGAATTGCCACACAGAACACGAGAACAAAATTTCGCTTCTGAAAGTTTGCTTAAGACTTATAAGTTTTAAAATGTTTTGATTTCATATTATGACAAAAGTATTGATTCCATTCCATTCCATTATCCTTTAAGGGTACGATGACTTTATAAAAGTTTTAGATAGTGTCATAAGATTCATTTTATTTTATTGTGATTAGTAGAATTTAAGCGGAAAAAACACGTTTTTAGTTTTAAAATTGTCGTTTTGGACTGATGTTTGAAACGATATTCCTTAATGAACATCTCAAAAAATACATTGAAAGTTTATGACAAGGTCGCAATAGTCTTGTTCTAGATAGTAACATTGAAAATCAAAATCAAAAAAATCAAAATCAAAACATTTATTTCTGCAAATAAGCCTCAAGGGCACTTTTACAAGTCAAAATCTATCTAGGTACATCAAATAAAAATAATGCAATAATCAAAGTATCATTATTTAAATGTAGTGTTACATGTCAAAAATAAAAATAAGAAACTAATAACAATCGACATTTGTTAGAAAAAATATCAAGATACGTGTCCTAAATAGATAAGCGCTTTTAACTGATGAGGGCCCTTAAACTAAGTACCAAAATTTCGTCAGATTAAGTCTAGAACTTCGCTCATTTGGGAGTTGAGACGTAAATCTTTAGAGATAGGCGTTGTCTTAGAACTTCAGTGTTTATTACCATCTTGTTTAAAGAGAAGAGATAAAATTAAAAATGAATGCTACAAACCAACCCTATTGTTTGTAACTGATTGAAACAGCATCTTTGGCGACTTACTAAGTGGATCATTGTCAGTTGTAAAAACAAAAGTTGTCAACCCGGTGGTCAATAGTTCACGGCTTATGTGCATGTAAGTTATGTTTTTATTACATGGATTTATAGTTACGGAAACACCGTTTGTGCGGGTTACTAGATCAATCCAAAATTAAGCTTTTTGGCTCTTAACTTTTGATATGTCCACTGAAAAGACGCGAACCTAAATCTGACAATGACCCAAGTGGGGCGGGATCGATATTCGGTATTGATCTTTGACGCGAGCTTACTGATATTACGTTCTGTAGTAATATGAGCGGAGGCGGAGCGGTACTGCATCGGTATCGCCCGCTTCCCCGCATCCCGCGCCAGTCAGGAAAACACTCATTTAAATGTAACGTCTATAAGGTAATTAAATATATTTTAATTATTAGCGGTAATAGTCAGGTGGGTCATTCTACTCATGACCAGTTTTCTGTTACAAAAAAAAATTATGATATGTATTGAATTGGTGTACAAAAATAGAATTTCGAAATAGAACCTGAACCTAATAAAAGGAATTTATAGGTAAAAATAATTAAGTATTAACATATTGCTGTAACAGATGGGTAACACAGTGGTAAAAACTATTTTTTCATACAAATGGTGAGACATCTAAGGACCGCTGAGTTACTCGATTTATGGATTTTAGCTGTTCATTAATTACCGTAACTAATGGGAAGTGATACTGCAATTAAACCTCTTTCTAAATAACAATACAAAAATATGAAGTGAGGGCCAAGTATTCCATAATCTACATTACAAAAAAAAATGTCTGAAAATTATGTACATGAAAAAGTAGAATGGCCCAGGTATTCTTTTGTTAGCGGTAATAGTTTGTCAATTTCTATACATGCATTAAATAAAATCGATTTTACAATCCCTGTTCCTTTTAAACTAACTGGCCTTTACTTGGCGGCCATTTTAAAATGATATGGGCGCATTCGTCATGCAAAACAAGGAAACCTCAGTCAAATTATTCCGTACATTACCTAAGGTGATGTGGCAATTTGTCACCTTAGGAAATGACTGCGCCGTCAATTGGAAAATTGGGTCTTGCCACGCAAGTAAATTTTCTCTTAAACCGACATACCTGCGGCGTGAAATCATATTTTCACTTGAACTAGACATAAACAGCGAACGCCCAAAATATGAGTTCGTATTAAAGCGGATTGACTTTTGGAGTCACGGGCGTTTGCGGAATGGATGGGAAAATAAAAATAGGTCGAGTATCGGCGGGGCATCCATTAAATCTAATTGGAGCCGGTGATGTGTCAGCATCAGCATCATATATATGTATACACTTCCGCCTTATCTTTGCTGATGACGCAGGTCGTGTCACCCACTACTAACCGATCTACCGGATTGCCATACCTGGCGGAGTATATATAGTGTCCAGTAAATAATGGACAAGCTTCTAACCACCGATAGAGCACCTGAGGCTATCATTGTCCCGATAGTCGCTTCTGCAAACGGTGTTATAACGAAGAGTCTCGATCAACACCTCAAGAGACTCCCGCTAGATGGCTGGGTCGAGGGTCAGATACAGAAGGCGGTACTCCTGGACACGGTGCGGATAGTCAGGAGGTTCCTCTCTCTGCCGCCCGACACCACCGGTAGATTGATAGCGTGTTGAGCGTAGCGAGGGATTCAAGTGTTTACGCCCAAGCCGGAAATAATTTTGCTACCGTGTGACACATACTGCTTTTCACACCGTCTATGAGGCCCGCTGCTAAAAACATGAAATATCTTAAAAATGATTTTACTACAGAGTGTCACATACTACTTTTCACACCTTCAATGAGGAAAAGAGTCATTGTTGCCCTCAAATGAGGGAAGAAAAGTACATCTTTGATCCCTCATTCGAAGGCAACAATAACTTTTCTGAATAGCAGGTGTGAAATAATAATTAAGGCAGAAAATAATGATACCTATTCTAATTTTCAATTTAACATGTATATATAGAACCATATTATTTAGTTGTAAACTTTTTTTTATCTCAGGTTTATGTGACAATTTGTATTTGACGGTTTTTTACAGATCAATCCAAATACGTCAGGCCACAAATAAAAAAACCGGCCAAGTGCCTGTCGGACCACGCACAATGAAGGGTCCAAAAATCGTTGATAGTATTTACTAATGCACACCACCTCAATTTTTTTCAGAATTTTAAACTTTGTAGTTTGGAAATTAGAGGGGGGGGGGGACACACTTTCTATGACTTTGACAGCTAATATCTCACCAACGGTTGACTTAAATGAACAAGTTTTTTAGAAACCTCCATATCATTTTTAAAGGCCTATCCATCGATAGACGACTTTGTGCGTTGAAATTTTTTTTTCATCCATAAGTTACATGTATGGAGTGCCGCCCTTCATTTAATATCTTTTTGTGATTACACATCAGGTTTATGTAGCGGTTCATAGAATACACCTTCCTACCAAATTTCATAATTGTAGTGCTTATAGTCTCCGAGTAAATCGGCTGTGACATACGGACGGACGGACGGACAGATATGACGAATCTATAAGGGTTCCGTTTTTGCCATTTTGGCTACGGAACCCTAAAAACCTTTCAAATACCAAAATAGTGAAACGTTTTTTTTTAAACCAATAGCGTCCATCGCACCGTCATTATATATCGGAAACAACATAAATCCGTCAAACTTACCAATACCGCCTGCGCTGACTGCTCATGACCTTACCTCTATTGAAAAAAGATTCAAATCGCAATGACCGCTTATTTCGAGGGTGTATTGTTAATGTGTGTTAGTAGCTTGGTCTTTAGGTCGTTTATCACTTGTCAACCCGGATAGGTTCTTTATATGTAACAGACGAGGGTTATGAATCAGAAGATTTGCATGTGAACTCTTATACCTTTAATCTTAGCTCTGAAAGAAAGCTTAAACTGAAAGGGCTCTTAAACTTTTAAAGGGTATTTTATAGGCGAAATGGTAATGGTAGAAGGTGTAGTGGGCATAAGTATCGTACATGAGTTAGACTGGAATAGACGTTCGTTTACTAAGGACGTGTGACGTAAGGACGTAAATAAAACAATACTTCTTCTTGTATTCCAAGTTAAACACACACACAGAGAGACACACGCGCACACAAGCGCACACACCCACACACACATACATACAGATACACACACGTTCCCGCGCGCACATATTTACACTATTCATTCATAAATGAAATGAGACTTCGTTTCCGAACAATAGCGAGCAATGGATAATTTTTATTGTAGTTACCAGGGTCTGCCTGAAAACCAGCGTTGTAGTGAACTTGCTGCAACATTATTGACGACCGCTTTAGCCTAGTTGGTAGTGACCCTGCCTTCGAAGCTGGAGGTCCCGGGTTCGAATCCCGGTCAGGGCATTTATTTGTGTGATGAACGCGAATATTTGTTCCTGAGTCTTGGATGTTTTCTATGTATTTAAGTATATATTTATCTATATAAGTATGTGTATCGTCACTTGGTACCCATAGTACAAGCTTTGCTTAGTTTGGGACTAGGTTGATTTGTGTAAGATTGTCCAAAAATATTTATATTTATATTTATTTATATTCTGCTGAGGCAAGCCCCTTTTTGGCATCACATAATTATGTTCGTATGATTATCCTATGTTAAAATGTTAAGTTTAATTTTAAGATATTTGTACATGTAAATGCTACTGTTAAGTCATGCCATGTGATGTTAAATAAAATATTTCTATGTCTATGTCTATGTCTATGTGTGTTATAATTTCACACCTCATAGAGTTCAACCTTACAATCCCCACATGGCGACCCTTGTTGCGGAACGACTGTAATAATAAAAAATAAGGGAAAAAATGAAACAATTCACAAAAATAGAGTAAAATTGTTTATTGAATAATGTTTTCACAAAAAAAATGTATGTTTTTTTTTAATTATAAATGGGATCGCTCTTAGCCAGCATCGAGCCAGGGGGCAAAGATGAGGCCGACGATGAAGCGAGCTCACCCAGAAGGTGCCTATTCACTCGTGCCTTAAAAAGGTCTAGGTTATATGAGCTCGGAAACACAAACGCCGGCAGAGAATTCCAAACCTTAGAAGTATGTCAACATTTTTCTTTTTTTAATTAGCCCCGGTGATGTAGTGGGCAAAAGTATCGTACATGAGTTAGTCTAGAATAAACGTTCGTTTACTAAGGACCTGTCTTATAATTTCACACCTCATAGAGTTCAACCTTAATACAATCCCCACAAAGGAAAGGTTAATGGTCTAGAGATCATGAGGATCACCCTTATAATGCCATTTGGTAAGTACAGGGCAAATTAATGCAAACTTTTGAAGTTAGAGCCACTTAAGTTATTGTTATATAACTTGTTAATAAATCATAAATTATTTAAACCTTAAGAGCGCTTTAATAAAATGAAACAGGTCCACTAGCGCCACTCGTAAATAATTGTAATTATTTAAATTTAACGATATATAACTAAAAAAGGGGGCCGCTACGTACTGTAGTTTGTATTCAAGTACTTTTTGAATCCATCAAACTAGTTATTACGTTGCTGGATTCGTCAATCTATGAGCCATTCTACTTTTTCATGTACATAATTTTCAGACACTTTTTTTAAATGCAGATTTTGGAATACTTGGCCCTCACTTCATATTTTTGTATTGTTATTTAGGAAGAGGTTTCATTGCAATATCACTTTCCATAGTTTTGGTAATTAACGAACCACAGCTAATATCCATAAATCGAGTAACTCAGTGGTCCTTGGATGTCTCATCATTTGTATGAAAAAAATGGTTTTTACCACTGTGGTACCCACCTTTTACAGCAATATGTTAATATTTAAGTATTTTTACCCACAAATTACTTTTATTAGGTTCAGGTACTATTTCGAAATCCTATTTTTGTACACTAATTCAATGCATATCATAGATTTTTTTTGTAATAGAAAACTGGTCATGAAAAAGTAGAATGACCCCTATGCGTCCAAAGTTAAAACGGCCGTTTTAATTTTGAGCTCATAGAGAGACGAATCTAGCCTACCTGTTACATTTTATTAAAGTGCTCTTAAGAGCCGTTATAAGTTTTAAAATGTTTTGATCTCAAATTATGACAAAAGTATTGATAATACCAATATGGTTATTAAAGGTTACGATAATTTTATTAAAGTTACTAGCAGCGCCCTGCGGTGTTACCCGCGGATAAAAGGTAGCCTATGTCCTATTCTGATGTCTAAGCTACAATACTGGAAAGTTTCATAGAGATCCGTTCAGTAGTTTTTGAGATTAAGCGCAACGTACCTACATCCATCAGCACAAACCTTCACGTTTATAATATTACTAGCTTTTGCCCGCGACTTCGTTCGCGAGAACGTCTACTGAGTATTCCTTCCCCTTGGTAGATATATTCTGCAGGTTAGGTTATAAACTACTTAACTTTGACTGACTCACTTAAAATGTACTGAAACGATTTTACGTCTCAAAGTTACAACCTTACAAAGTTTCTTATTCATATAAATATATTAGTAAGTGAAATGGGCCCCCTTGTTCATGAAAGGAGGCATGTGTCTTGAAGTAGGATGTAATAGGCGGATAATGAAACAAAATGGGTAATATGATTTTTCAATAGGTACTGGTCAAGGGTACTGGCCAGGAAATTCAGACGTTAAATACACATTTCATTCCAGCCCCGAGAACGCCGTCGACTCGATCCCATATAGTATATATACGTACAAATAATTTATATGATTTCTTATACTACGTAACGAAACACAATGTGTGCTAAGAAACTACGTCATCAAATCCATGTAGCATAATGGTGTCATGGTTCGATGTTGCGTACGTATACACATTCGTGCTTGTTCTATGACGTTTCCCAATTCCCTACTTTCCGAGCCTTAGTACTGACATGCTCGATGTAGCGACTACAGGGGAAAACATTATGATTGAATGGAACAAAAACTTCTATGTTTCTCGAATTGCAACGTGTTAGGAGTTCTACATTATAAACCAAGATCTGTAATGACCTACAACAATATGACACGCTCTACTTGCAGTGAACACCGGTCACCTTGGGCATATGTCTCTACGCATTATCCCTCTGTATGAAACTTTATTTAATACTTCTAGTTTACTAAGATTTTTTTTTCATATTTACTTGTAGTTGACTAAGACAAACACGTTTACAAAAGTGTTAAATTTTCTCCCTTAATCATAGGTATTTTTCTAGTGAAGAAACACTTTCCAAAACGTAAAATCGAACCGGTGATATCCTGACATACGCAGCCAATCACTTTAACGAAGCTGTCTGCATGAAAAATCAGTCATCACACTCGGTTACCAAATCCTTCAACCAGTTCTTTTTTCTCTTCTTCAAAGCCTTGGGGATCCGTACTCAGAGTGACATCTACCAAAAAGACTCGCGCTTCCTTAACTTCAACTTGTAATTTAAAACAGTAGTAATATTTTTAACTACCTACGCGCATATTATCGTTTTACAATTATGTATAAACTAATCAGTCAAGTAATCCATGTTTTCATATTACCTACATTGAATAAGTGTTTTGGATAAGCTGGCCTATAGTAACCAAAAAGATTTGTAACGGTTTCTATGGGTCCTTAGGATAGACACAAAATTACCATGCCGGCGGGGATGTCTACCGCACGATCGCGATATCGCAGACACATATAGTCCCTATTCATCCCGATACCTCTGCATACCGGGTAGAGTCAGTCCGACCCAGATCGGGCCTGGCTGAGTTCCTAGCTGGTCTCTTCTCAGCTAGGATTGGTTTAGTGAAACAGCGAAAAAACTCCCAGTAGTTTGATTCCACCCATACCTCAGATTTGGTTGAGGCCGCTCAACTAATCTCACTGGAGCGCATACTCTTAGAGTATTCCAGTTGCAGTGTTTAAACCCCTCGTGTGGTCGCGTTGGAGGTTTCTCCTGGATTTTCCCCAGGCCACTTTCCAAACAAACGCGCACTCACTATCGCTTTATTGGGCCCGGCCTGTAAAGCCAGTCAGGTTCAAGAAAAAAAAACTATTTTTCATTTCTCAACCATCCATTTTTTTTCAATAAAAAGAATAGAGTGGAATGGAATTTCCATAATTTTTATTCAGGCATATATCAAAGCGCTGATCAGTCAATGCTGACAACAATCGTCTACAGCCAATATATTTAATCTCCAATTTTATAAACAGTAAAGTTATTTAGGCTCAATGGGTCAGCAAGTTTTGATTTAAAACGCAAGCGCTTTAAAGGCTGTAAGTCAGTACCTAAATAACGCAAATCTAAAACATAATAGATTTGCATTATTTAGGTACTGCTTACAATTATGCATGTAAATAATTAATAGAACTTCAGGTAAGTACTGAAATGCGTTAAACTTTCACATTCACATGAGTCGCTTTGGTTTTGAGATAATTAAGCTCTAAGAGTCACAAAGATCCGAAATCTTTCATAATAATAGCTCATCATAATCAATTGGTAGCGACATTTATCAGTTTATAACTACGATGGTAAAACTAAAAACTTTACATGAAAATACGTACTTTATCTGAGCAACTATAAGACTCAAATTATTGAATTCTGCAAGTAGTTAATAATCTACATTAACTTCGATTCGACTTGAACGAATGACATCTGTGTAATGGCACGTCTTTGACACGCCAAACGTCAAATATCGTGAATTTACAACAACAGTCTACACTCGCCTCACGATACGTCCTTACTGTATCTTGACCCTACGATTCGTGGCAACTATGTGCATATTTGGAGCTCAGGCTTACACTGGTTCATCTGAGTCGAATTTTCGTAAGTCAGCGGGTATTGTAAATATTCTACATGATTCTGGATCTATGAAATTCAACTTCCACCCCCGAATTTATCTATTTGAGGGATGATGAAGGGATAAAAAATATCCTATATGTTAATCCAGGCTATAAACTCGTTGTGTACCAAGTTTCATCATAATCAGGTCAGCCGTTTTTGCGTGATTGAGTAACAAATATCCAAACATCTAAACATCCGAACTTTCACATTTATAATATTAATGAGAGTAGTAGGAATTTGCTGTATTTTGTAGGCCCTCAGATGACACCATTATCACACTCGACCACTCTAACAACGAAGATATATCAATTATAGGTAGACGAAGTTCAAGGCACTGGTTTGACGTTGATAGCAACTGACTAACATAATTAAATCTCTAATTTCAAACAGTCACTATGGGTTGAGAGATTTTTGGTTATTTGTCGGTAGTCCCCTTTTTTACCCTCCATTTTTTCACATATTATCTGTTTATTGTACAATTTTTGAATAAGATTCTTTTTATTTTGCTTCCAATTATATGCTTACCAATTTTCAAGCCTTTATGTCAAGAATTGTAGGACTTCCCATACAAAGTTCAACCCCTCTTTTCACCCCCTTTCATCCCCAATCTGTATGATTTTTATAGCCTATAACCCGTCCGAAGATCAATTAAAAGTATTAGTGAAGGTTGTATTGAAATCTATTGGCTAGTTTTCGCGTGATGGTGAGACAAATAAACAGACAGACAAACAGACACAAATTCTAAAAACTGTTGAAATGTGTTCTGTTATCGATTCTAAGACCCCTCCATCGATTTTTTTGCTAATATCTTCTATGTACAGACTTTCGAACCTCTACAGCTTTATTATATGTATAGATAGAGTAACATAGCCGTTTTTTGATTTTAATATGTGTAGTAGAATTTAAGCGAAACTTGTTTTTAGCTTGAAAATAGTCGATTTGAAGTGACATTTGAAACGATATTTCTTAATGAATAATCCAAAAGAATTTAAAGCTTATGTCATAAGATCGCAATAGTTCTGTTCTATTTATTTATTGTTATAAAGTCCACAGCACAACTTACAGCATTTTTAGAAAAGGTTACATTTTACTTTTTCATTGGCCAATTACGGATTTACATTTTGTTTGCTAAACAATTACAAAGAAAACCAGTCATTACGGTCAGACGTATTCCGACTTGAAAAACAGAAACTAAAGTTAGTGAAATGACATCCAGTAACAATGTTAAGAATCAATAATAGGACATTATATAATTTTGGAAAAACTAAGCTAAGTGATAGACACAAGTATTTGAAGAGTTCTAGATAGTAACTAGTAAATAGATGAGCGTTTTATAACTGATTCGATACTGTAGCACAGCATTGATGTATGCCAAGGTTCACACGGATGGATTTGAGGCCATCATGCGAAGACAGCCGCCTTACTAGTGCGTAGGATGCAGAACTGATCAGCTCCAATAAAATTTTGGAAATGTTTGCCAGAAAACCTGATACCCCATATACACCGAAGCCAGCTGGATATATTTTTCACTTGTAAGCTGGCCTTTATGAGGTCACCGAGACGCTATTTGGAGGGCGTGGTAACCGCCAGCTCCATCCAATAGAATTAATTTCTATATCAAAATAACCAAAATGATTATGATATTATTGACAATAAAATGTAATGTAAATGTATTTCCAATAATGTATATCTATTTTCAATCTTCTTTTTATTTCTAAATTTTACTTTATTTTTATTTTTTTAAAGACCTGTCTATTATTTTTGTGTCCAACTATTTCATGTAATTTGCGATTATTAAGTGTTCCTAAATGAAATTGTACAAATTAGCGCGTAAGGTTAAACAGTAAGTGCTAATTTTATAAATGTGTATATTTACACATTAAATAAATAAATACATTGCTGGTCATTAAATTATTGAAAGAGGTATTTTATAGTAGTTTCAAGTTAATCTAATCACTATCACTAACACTAATTTTATTCACATGTAATTACTAACCAATGGATCTGAGTTATCTGAATTAAGAATATTTTTTTATTATTAATTCAATTGAATTATTTATTTCAGAATAGGTCCATACAAATTTGTTAGTAAATACAATAATAATAATTTATCAATGGGGTCTAAATGGCGAGCCTTGGGGGAGGCCTATGTTCAGCAGTGGACGTCTTTCGGCTGAAATGATGATGATGATGATGATGATGATGAATGGGGTCAAAGGGTCAATTAAGAACCAATGTTTTTCACAAAAATTAATTACGAAATAAAACGAACTATATAAATACGCATTTGATAGAATTTAATATACTTAAGGAATATGTTTTAAACTAAACCTATATTTCTTCTATAGAAAACATTATCAACAGCAAATAAGCACTAAGACATACTTAAATTAAAAGTGTAAAAGACAATTATATTGTAAGAAATAAAACATAATATATTAAATTAATGTACCTAATTATAATTGTTATTTATGTCACTTCTCTGTCAGCATATTTGCATTCCGTTCTGGGTCCTATACCACAAACCCTTACATGCATACAATTTGACATTTTTGTCACCTTTTTGTATGGAAAATTGTACAATTTTGTCAAATTATACGCTTGTAAAGTTTTGTGGTATAGGCCCTAAACGTACCTACCTGGTTTTTTAATAATAATATTTAAAATACATTTTATTACATATTATATGTTATCAACATACAGTTTAATAAAATGAATACATACACTGATTAGAAACGTAAAGTACAAAAATATTACTTTTGCCTTACAATTTACAACTCATTTATCAAAAGAATTTTTAGTAAAAAATATATTTTCCACACTAAAGCGTCATTTGTCCCCTTTTATGAACTAAAAGTATATTAATTATAGCCTTTGCTTATAAGATATACATACAGTGTATTAATCACTTAGAAAGCATCTGTTATCTTCGTCAACTTTAGTAATTTTGGACAAAACTTTGTCTCAATTAAGTGCACGAAAAACTCGCATCAATGAAATACGTATTAAAATTAAAACTATTCCTATTTTTTTTTTAACAAAAGAAATATACTTTAGCTACGTCGTTTATAAGTTAAATTAAGGTAAATTACGAAATGGCTATAATTAGAAGAGTACGCATATATACAGATGGCCTACACATAACTTCGTATCGTGCCGTTGCTTTCAGTCGTATAGTCGTAACGCGAGAGTGAAAGGGACGACACGATACGATGTTCGAATTTCGGAGTTCGTAGTAGCCTCTCAGTATTGTTCAGATTTTTCGGCCTATCGATACTAATAGTCGCCTATTTACAAAAAAATAACGAAATAGACGAGTGACGCAAATGTGACTTTTTCTATTTATTTAAGGCGCTTGTCACACAGGTGATCATGTCGCTCCGTTATGATAAAAAAATATTTTTTTTTCTAAATCTAACTTATTTTATTAACAATAGCCTTCCGAAATAGCTCCAACAGTACTGTGGCATGTTCCGACAACGAAAAATTTTATGACTTAATTTGTCTAAAAAATAATTCAAGGTTTCTGTCAAAAAGTTGTAGGACGTTATTTACCTTAATTATATGTACAGTTTACTATAAAAGAATATGTCATTTGACTACATTTATAACAGAAAAAAACTTAAACACGAAAAAGTATTAAAAAAAACCTATTATAAACGTATTATTGTATGTTACCTTTTCACTTTTTTTCTATAAATAATAATAATAGATAGCAAAAGGATGCACTTCTAAAAATACTTTAAAATTATAACTATTTATTTATAAGTAAATGAATAAGCCAGTACATATGCGATGCGAGTATGCGATCGGAGGCTTTCTTTATTACCGCCCACGGGGAGCACAACATTTCAGGGACTGCATAACCGGAAAATAGAGGTAGCGTTTTAAACCGGTATGACATCATACCGTTTCGTTTCGGTTAGGTTTCGATACCGCAAAATAAATTCGGTAGCGGAATATAACGGTACCGGTATTTTATCGATACCTGAACCGTTTTCATTAAGGTATCGTTTGGGCTTTAAGAGGGCCAATGGCGCCAACCAATCACCGCTAGTTATTGGGTGAATGCCTAAAATACACATATTTGTTAAATTTCGATTAAAGATAGATTACTGACGTAGTCGCTGTTCGCTTTTGTTCACGTTTAAGTACCCATCGTAAAAGTTACGTTCGATTTTTGGTACCGAAATAATACCAGTTGGCTACCGTTATAATAAAGGTTTGAGTACACCTATCAAAAGCGATATCGTTATTTATCGGTAGCGTACCTTTATATTTAAACCGGTATAGTACTACCTTTATGACGAAGTGGTATTGATATCTAATACCGCTACCATACCGCTTATACTTCATACCGCTCATATATGTCTCTGGAAGTGAGAATTTTCGCACGCGAAGCGAGCGGTAATTGTATTTGTATAGCCGGGCGATTCTCCGAGCGTTTGAAACGCTCGTTTCTAAAGTCATTGTCGACTCAAGATTAACTACCCAAAGTTGGGATAAACCGGCGAAATAAATGAACAAATAAGACTCGGACCCGATATTGGTTTACGCTTTTAACAAAAGTTTACTCAGATCATCGTCTTCTTTAACAATATTTAATGAAACGACAATGACGAAAAATAACCGCCGTAAAAACGCTGAATATTCGCCCAGCCAAGTGTGACATAAAAATGTTTTTAACACAGACGACTTAAATCGTCTTAAAAGACGGCTTAAATGTCATGACAGACGACTTAAACGTCAGAATCCCGCCTTCTAAAAGTGCTCGACAGCCTCGTCCGCGCCGATCCTTGTCTATCCAACCGCTCTTGCGCATCCAAATCCATCGCATCCTTTTTGCAATAACTGCAAAACGCACACGCCAGCGTATTCTTAAAAGCGTTCCTAAACTCCTTATTAAAATATGCGTATATAAGCGGATTAAGTACCGAATTGAAGTAACCAGTCCAGAACATAATGGTGGTAACCACGTCTGGAACCGTGCAGGAATCGCAGAGCGAAGTTATCACGTAAAATAGGAAAAATGGTAGCCAGCATATAATGAATGCCCCCATAATGATCCCTAATGTCCTAGCTGCTTTATATTCCCTTTTCATATTCAGTATATTCTTGTCTTTGATATCTCTAGAATGTCTTTGCATTAATCTGGTATGGCCAGCAATGGCCTTTTCCTGCCTGTTTGCCTCTCGAAATATAGCGAAATACGTGAATATCATGATTGTACAGGGTATCCAGAAAGAGACGGAGCTAGATATGACAGCGTAGGGCTTGTTTACCACCCATTCACAGGTTTTCGTGTTGTTTTCCCGATACTTTGCGTGCTCAGCGGTTGTGTAGTAGCCGGTGAATATTGGAGCGTAGGAAATTGTCACTGGGCTGAGCCATGTCGCTGCTAACATGATGAATGCCATCTGAAAAAGTTTGCCAAATGAAATTAAATAGACGTGAGTAAGAGCTTGGCTGAACCTAGGAGACTCTAGTCCTTAAAGCTAAGAAGCCTTTTACCAGACCAAAAAGACTTGCGTTAGCACTGACGACTCGAGTCTTCAAGGCTCGGCCGAGCTCTTACTCACAAAGCTAAGGGTAGGTTGCACCAACTTAAGAATACCAACCGATCAAGATTAAATATGGTGCCCACAGCTCTCATCTTATAGAAACTTGTCAAACTTTCCATACAATCAGAATTTAAAGTTTACAATTACAAACGTTTTGGTGCACCCTACCCTAAATAGATGACTGTAAACAAATAGTGGTACTTCCTCACAGTAAGGGCGAACTTATAAAGATTCGTTAGGCCAAATGTCAGAACAAATTTTGGTTAGTCATTAATACGACATAAGGTCTGATGGATTTTAGTAAACCCGAGCCTTATAATACAATCAATGGTCAATGATAATTTTATGTATATTCAGGGATCGGATACCGGTATTTTCTCTATAGAAAAATACCGGTATTATTACGGTCACCGGTTCATTATTTCGTTTTTAATGGGATAATCTAATAATACGACGTTGTTACCTAAATACATGATTCAGCCCTACGTAAAGAGCAAAAAATAATCCAAAATATTGGGCTAATTCAAGGTTTTTTAAAAATACCGGTATCGGTCCCTGTGAATATTATCTTAAGGCCTATTTAGACAAGTTAAAAATCGCATGCAGGTTTAACGACCTCGCGGGGCTTTTTTAAACCTGACTGGATTTATAGTCCGGGCCCAGTAAATTGATAGAAGTGCGCGGTTGGAGAGTGGCCTGTGGAAAACCTAGGGAAAACCTCCGATACGACCACGCGGGCGGTTTAAACACTAGAATACTCTTAAGAGTTTGCGCTCCAGTGAGATTGGTTGAGCGGCTTCAATCAATTCTGAGGTGTAAGTGGAATTAAGCTACTAGAAGTTTTTTGTTTCAATAGATAAGTTGAACTCATTTATACCCTGGTAATAGGTATATAATGTAGTTTAATTTGCATTTGATTTTTGTATGACTGTGTCTAAATAGGATTTAGACGTTTTATTGTATATCTTCAAAATAATATGCATTAGAATACCAGTTTTTTTGCATTAAACTTAACGAATATATCTCGGGTTTATAGCAAATAGAAAAATACGGGTTGTTAATTAATTTATATCAACATTTTTCGTCGGTGATTCCAAGTAAAAATAATCTATTATCTGGTATCTGGTAAAATCGGAATTGCTAAGATGTGAAGCTTTTTATGGCGATTTTTGTACGGGAAACGTACGGGTATGAGGAAATAAAAACTGGATAATACCGAGGGTCAAACCCGATAAGTCAACTAAAAAGTTTATTGAAAATAGAACTCTGCGTAATGGATGTTGAGTTCTTATTTCAAAAAACAATTATCTCGATTTATCGGGTTTGACCACTCACCCCTCGATACACAACGGGGTAATCACGTAACTTTTGTACTACCGTTAGTTAGATTTTAATGTCATAATTGTCAGCGGGGTAATCACGTAACTTTTGTACTACCGTTAGTTAGATTTTAATGTCAAATTTTAATTGTCAGCGGGGTAATCACGTATCTTTTGTACTACCGTTAGGTAGATTTTAATGTCAAATTTTAATTGTCAGCAGGCGAATCACGTAACTTTATGTACTAACGGTAGATAGATTTTAATGTCAAATTTTAATTGTCAGCTCATACATTTATACTTCAAAATTGACAGTAAAATCTATTTACCGTTAGTACATAAAGTTACGTGATTCGCCTGCTGCTCATACATTTATACATCAAAATTGACAGTAAAATCTATCTACCGTTAGTACATGGGTGGATAAACTATTCTTTGTTGCCCGTTACCATGGTTACATCTCCTGAGTCACTCTTAAAAACTGTTATTTTTAGCCATGAGCAACCATCCATTTGGACATGGGTCACCCCTTGAGCATGCTTGAAGTCCATTTTATAAGCATTTTCTAAGAAACTCGGTCACTGTTGTCTCCTCACTGACGGGACAGAATAACAACAATAAAAAGTTGATTGACCCACATAAAGTTACGTGATTCACCAGAAGGGATGGTGTAATAAAGAAGAGGCGATAATATATACTCAGCAGTGTGTTGTGATCAGGGACTGATACCGGTATTTTTCTATGGAGAAAATACCGGTATCCGATCCCTGGTAGTGATAGGCTGAATACATAGATAGATAGACGTGGAAAGGAGACTTTTACGTCCATTGTCAATTTTACTAGTGCTCCTAGTTTTTTAACTCACGTTGTACAAATTATCATTTTGACGAGAATATAGTACATTACTTCAGAGGCCGCGAAATAGGAGATTGCCGAAAATCCTTGTTCGCGTCGAGGCTTGTATAGTGTTTTTCTCAAAAAAAATTCAATAAAATTTGAAGATTATAAGAAAAGTAAGCATTCAGTAATAAAAACTCCTTTGGAGTTGCGGGCGTCTATAGGCTACGGTGGCCGCTTACCATCAGGTGGATCGTACGCTTGTAATAAACGATTTCCTTTATGTTAAAGGTGATTTTAATCAAACTGATATGTATTTTTTCTAGTTGTTTTAAAACTCTTAGGCGACTTTCTGACAGCACGTAAACGTAACATTTTCTTTTTTTTTCTTTTTTCTTTTATTTATTTATTCCTTAGGCTAACACTTACAGACAAGCTAAACGTGTTAACAGGAGAGACAAAAAAGGGGTTCCAAGTTCCATCCAGTGAAAGATTTGTTCTGGCTTTAAACGTCATGGATGGAACTTGGAGTGGCAATAGACTCCAGGTAATGGCTGCTGAGCGTGAGGAAACTTTATGTATGTCTTACTGATGTCGCTTATTTAAAATATGTAAAGGTGCAGTAAAAAGCGATACTGAATCAACTGACTGATGACATTCACAGCTGACGGGTACAAAACCTAATCCATTTGATTGACTATTTTTTTCATCTCTCCTGTTCGGCAAGTTCGATTTTCATAAGTAGATAGCCGGGTTGGAAGTCGCTTTTCCGACCCTAGGGCGGAAAGCAATTTTTTTTTAAGTTCTATAGGCCGGGGGCGAGCGCCGGTTGCGTTGCAGCGCGTGTAAAAACACGCTGCAACGCAACCGCGCTGGGTTCGAATCCCGGTCAGGGCAAATATTTGTGTAATGAGCTATATTTGTTTCTGAGTCTTGGATGTTTTCTATGTATTTAAGTATTTATATCTATTAAATATATCGTCGTCTAGTACCCATAACACAAGCCTTCTTGAGCTTACTGTGGGGCTAGTTCGATTTGTGTAAGATTGTCCTCTAATATTTATTTATTTATTTAAACCTTCCCCTTTAGTCACTCTATCTATTAAAAAAACCCGCATCAAAATCCGTTGCGTAGTTTTAAAGATTTAAGCATACATAGGGATATAGGGACATAGGGACAGAGAAAGCGACTTTGTTTTATACTATGCCTATGTAGTGAAATAGCAGTGCCTTTACCATGAATTTGCATGACCGCACTCGCTAGCGACTGCGTAAACGATTTAGTATGCCGATTCTTAGTTCTATTGCGTAACCGCCAGAGGCGCTGTACTTTTCCCCATACAATTTTTTACGCAGTCGCTAGTGAGTACGGTCATGTAAACTCATGGTAAAGGCACTGGTCAGTCACGTCTCAGGTCGAGTATCGAGGATTGTCGATGGTCGGTACCACCCAGCTGGAGAACTATCTTAAACACTACCGCCCTTATTCATAAAACTTAACAAACCTCTGCTAACTAAAATGTCTGTTGTCACTGTCTCACAAGCACATGTGTCAAAGTGACAGATAAGGACAAACGAACTTTAGCGGCTAGTGAACTAATATAGGTTTGATAGGCGTTTATGAATAAGGGGGTACGTCTGTGACGAGTGTGGACGAGACATTAGCATGTGTTGTGTTACCCGACATTGAATAATAGTAACGAAAATGAGGGTGGATTCTCGCCCCCCGCACCACCGCCAACATCGAGCAGTCGATCGAGCCGCGCGCCAGCATGCTGTGCTAAACGCGCGGCCGTCGCGGCTGGCTCTCATGATTAAGAGCACGTATTGGTCGGAAACATCGAGCGATACTCAACCTTAAGAGGCCTTATAAGTTTTAAAATATTTTAATTTCAAATTATGACAAAGTATTGATAACACCAATAAAGTGATTAAAGCACAAGATGACTTTATTAAAGTTTTAGATAGTAACAGCCATTTTTTGATATTATTGTGTGTATTAGAATTTAAGCGGAAAAACACGGTTATTTAGCTTGAAAATGGTCGATTTGGAGTGATGTTTGAAACGATATTTCCTAATGAAAAATCGTTTAAAATGTATGACATTAGGTCGCAATAGTCCTGTTCTAGATAGTAACACTGAGAAAATGTCAAGATACGTGTCAATTCAATCAGAAATTCGCCTAAATAGATGAGCGTTTTTTAACTATAACTAATAAGGACTCTTAAAAAAGTGAGTGACCCGTTTATTATATTTCAGTATGTCTGAAACTCGCGTGGGTTTTATATTTAAAAAGTCGCCTTATATAAAGAAGCAAATCAAACAACATAGTCATATTATATACGAAACAAATCGTCGTTTATTTTGCAAAAAGCATTTGTTTACACGCACATTATTAGGTAAATACCTAACGGCTAAATCACCCCATGCATCAGATTAAACAATTGAAATTCCTTTTTTTTTCTTAATAAATAAATCCAAATAGAACACAGTATTTCAAACAACAGTTTAACATCTGCAACTAAGGTATTATTTACAACGAATAAAAATCTAAATTCACCTTTGGATGATAAATATTAATAATAATAATTAATTAGAGTACCTCAAATGATAAATAAACATTTCTTTGTGGCGCAACATGGCTCCTACGTAATAATGAATATTACAAAACTGATAAACTTTTTAATATAATTTTAACATTCTAAGCTATCACAGTCCAAAATAGGATGTAACAGAATTACTTAAAATAAATTAATTTGTTTTAAAACTAATAAAAAAATATAACACTGCAGTCATTCATTAATATAAAAACAGGATTATTCGATTCGATAGAAAAACAATATTAGAAAACAGTGATACGTAGGTAGCTCCCAAAAACGATTACATTTAGTAAGTTCCGCTTACATACCATTACACATTACTTTATTGTAATTAATACCGTAAACTGGGGTGACTCTAAGAAAAAACGGGGCCACTTTGATAGATTTAGAACACTTATATAATCATCACCAAGTAATTCTGGTTTGATTCAGTTTAGTAAATAGTTGGGAAAATTACCGAGGTATTTTACTTAGCACATGTTAAGCAAACAAAATGTTAAACACGGCATAAAAACTGGATATTTAAAGTAACCCCTCAATTTAAAAGTAACCCCGGTTGACGGTAATTGTGTAACCGGCATGACAGAAGATATCATTACACGAACTATCGATGTGAAACATTACAATATTCCACGGTTGATACCATTCTATGCTAGTACTGTATTTAATGTTACATAATATTGCTGTGTCGTTAACATTTTATCTATATCGTTAACCAGACTACATTCAGATATTTGAAAGAAAATCTGATTTTATTATTAAACTGTAACTGTGTGTTAAAGTTCTTAATGGTAATGAGATTTGACAGATATTTACACATTCATTTCACAATTATGCATTGACTACAAAATACTTCAAGCTAACACATATTATACATTGTTTGAATACATCAAGCTATGTTAGAATTTAGTTTAAAATGATTGAAGTTAGAACCGAATTTAATAGTGGACGGATATCAACCAAAATTTTAATAATTAAGTTAAAAATGTATTTGAAAATATTACACAAAAAAAATTGAAATAGATACAGACAGTTTAAGAAAGTAAAATAGTTGTAATCAATCATTGTTTAAAGCTTACATTAATTATGAGAATGTTAATTTTTTTTAGTCAATATGTAGAAAATAAATAGATACTTAATAAAAATACTTTTTTCAGAGATATGATTGTTTGTTAGAACATAGTACATCTAAAGAAGTCACAACCATTTATTATTACTTTTTTTACATTTACAGCCCATATGCCACACGTTTTTTTTAAATATATTATTTGCGAGAAACATTTACGCTTGGAAATATTCTTAAAATGACATACCAAAAGTTACAAGGTTACTGCTAAGTTTACTTTTTAATGACCTAATTATATTCTGGGATATACAGTTCCTTTGAATATACGCAATGATAATTCACTCACTAGAATACACATTTATTTTGGGCGCAGCTATACAATTGATTCTAGAATTTCGTCTATTAATATTTTATTAAAAAAATCGCTATGTACCTAAACTTTACTCAAAGTCCTATAATAGTTGTTTAATAATATATTTTTTGAGCCTTAATTACTTATTCAAAAGGAAGACACATTGAATTTACATTAGCGATTGTTCAAAGAGGGCAAATAAATGCATACGTATCAAAGTAAACCAATCACTAGAATAATATATCGAATTTTTATTTGTTTGAGCTCATTTTGTAAGAAGAAAATTCAAACCATACATTTATTTAAAATTAAAATTAAAACAAAATACAAGTATATTGCACATAAGATTTTATACGGTTTTTTACATGTAAATTGTGATAGTGGGGTAGATTGCTGGAACAAATTGTCGTAAATGCGGACACGATGGAAAAAAACCCCATTTTTCCAGTGTCTAGTTAGGTAATATAGCTTTATGTTTTTGATAGAAACCAGTTCCTTCGTCGGCCATCTTAATTTGATAGGGGTAGAAAATTTGTATAGGGAACAAAATTATTTTGAAGATATGAACTTGAAAATTCGCTAATAGATAGCATTAAAATAGCAGAAAACTGTTTTCAGCTTTTATAAAAATTTAGCCTTTGAAAGGGTGAAAAGGGCGTTGAAAGTATGTATTGGGAGTAAGTACTTTTTTAATGAGGAACTTGAAACTTCTTTTATCTATAGACGTAATTTCATCATAATTCGCCCCATGAAGGGCTGAAAAAGATATCGAAAGTTTGTTTTGAAAGCAATTTTTTTTAAACAAGAAACTTGAATCTCCATTTAAATACCTAACATTAAAGTATAAGACAAGCAATTTCAATGCTTTCGTAAATTCAAGTTTTTTGTTTAAAAAATTATTGCTCCCCAAGCAATTTTGCAAACGCTGATTTTTAAAAATAATTTAATGATATAATCTAAGCGAAGTTTCAAGTTCCTCCTAAAAAAACTTGCTTATAATACAAACTTTCATTCCCATTTTCAACCCTTCAAATAACAAATTTTTATAAACGCTGAAAACGATTTTATTCCATTTTAATGCTGTCTATTAGCTAATTTTCAAGTTTCTATCATAAATATAATTTGGTCCCCATACAAACTTTCCACCCCTATTCAATTTAGGATGGCCGACGGAGGAGTTGCTTCGTATCAAAAATATAAAGCTATATATCTAACTTAGACCCTGCAAAAAATTTGGTGCTATCGTTCAGCGTGTCCACATTATCACGTGAAATTGCCTCACTATGAAACTTATTCACCTAATAGAAATAACACCATTTACAATTAACCCAAAAAAGGAATACAAATAAAAATAACAATAATAGTTTTGCCTATAAATTCCACAAGCCGGAAAATAAATTATGTTATTACGGAGTTAGGATTTTTTAGAAACTGTGCACTCTTTGTTACCCCTTCCAAGACTTTTTTTATGATATTAAATATTCGTAAGAAAAATATTTCTTAGGAAAAAAATGAGAAATTTAAAAATGAAGGGTAACTTTATCAACAATAGGGAACTGAATGTTTTCGTAGACTTCTTAGTGACAAAAGTTTAAGGAAAGCCAAGATACAGAATATTTGCTATAAGTAAGTTAGTCACTTTATTATTTTAAAAGCTACTAAGTTTAAAACAGATTTTTTTGACACAACACTGACACACCAAATCTAACGGATTTGTTAAAAAGTTAATTGTAGCACATCGATAATTATTTTAAAAATCGTTTTTTTTTTCTATTGAAGCGTTATTTGTCCCCATATCTTTACCGTATCTTCCTATTAAAATTAAAGTAAAATAATTTCTAAAACTAACGACCGTGTATTACGTACTAATATCTACATCATGTTTATTTTACCCTACTTTACCTATATTATTCACATTTTATAACTATTTTTAAATTTATCTTTCTAGTAGCATGTATTGTTAAAAATAATATAGTTCTGTGTAATGAATATAAAAACCTACTATTAAGAATTTCAGAAATTGATATAATTACAAATGGTTATAAGTACAATGACGGAACTAAATACTAAAATATCTAATCTTATAGATATCTAACTAACACAAAACAAATTTGACTAGTTTTGTTTTATTAACATAATAAAATATTGGTAACTCACTTGAATTCTTATACCTGATATTTTATATGAAATCAAGAATCCATGCACGTCAGGTAATAAAATTTAACACCAGTACCATAAAAATTAAATAAATGTCTTAAAAACTAAATTGAGTTAATTAATGGCTAAAATATTTACAATGAAGATTTATTAATAAAATTTTATAATTCTATTATTTTTCCTAAGTATCGCATTTATATTAAACTTTATACTTAATGCTATTTTCATTAGACTCTAACACTAATTTTTAAGTAAGATACTTCTATTGATTTTATCTAAACTATTATTTACATTTTTACTTTGGCTTGTATCTATTGAAATCATTAGGCCTCAATTGCCGTGACTTATTTGACATTTATATAAACCAATCTTCTACCGATCCCTGGGATCCCAGGGATCATAACAAAAGAATGCTATTGTTTATTTTTTTCGCCGCGAAACGACGGTTTAAGGGCCCGGTGCAGTACCCGGCAAAATCAACCAATATTAGTTCATTTTGCATAGTAACTAGTTCAAGGGGTCTTACATTTTCGTATTCAAAAAAATGTATGTTGTAGGGTGGTATTTTATTAACACTTCTATCTGCTAGAATTTAGAACTAAGTCATGTACGCTTCACGAAAAGAAATCCATTGGAAGGACCAAAAAACACTTAAATCGTAACTTTTTTTTCGAATTACGTATGAACTAGATAACTACAATCTGCATTTAAACCACCTTTTCCGTATTTGCATCTGAACTTTTTTTCTTAATACTTTTCGAGAAACTACAAAAAACTAGTTTTCGGACGTAAAAATTACAAAGTTTGATGGCGAATATCTTTGTTTTAGTGACTGGAGCCAAAAACAATACAGAAAAGTGAAGGTACAGTTTCAAGGTTATTCAGATAGGATAGCCGCTCAAATATTTTTTAAAGATTCTTATATAATCTGGTAATATGCTTGAGAACCGCTTTGGTACCTAATCCCAAAATGTGCAGTAGGCTGCTTATTGAGATTAAACTGGTTTAGTAGCGATGCTGATATATCAAATGAAAATTCTTTTTTTGTTATTTGATATATCAGCATTTATTACCCTATGGTACGAGCCGACCTACTCTATCTGATACTTCGTATGACTTTGATTGAGTTCCTATCATTGTAAAAACCTCCGTTTCGTTATTTACAAATAAAAGCAAACATTATCTTATGGAACTGTAGGAAAAATTATTTCAAATGCAAGAATAGGTCACATTATTCCTCTACATGACAGTACCATTCTTGACTTTAATATCCTACTTATCCTAAAATACACTGACTTTAAAGTCAATTACTTACTAAACCACAGAACTAACTCTCAGTCACGTCTAAAATAAGTACACTGGCCATTCGTTGACAACTAAGATTACACACTCGTAGCAATAGAGTTCTTGGTTCAAAGTGATGCCAAATCAGAGGCACGTCTTGAAGCAGCCGGCACTCTTAGATTAGCCGAACCTCGTCTGTCTAACCTCTCCATAGCATCCAGATCTGAAGCGTTCCGTTTACAAAAACTGCAGAACGCACACGCTAAAGTATTCTTAAAGGCATTTCTAAAGTCTCTGTTGAAATACGCGTAAATGATTGGATTCAGCGCCGAATTAAAATAACCGGTCCAGAACATGATGACTGTCAACACTTCTGGATACGTGCAAGTTGTGCACAGTGCCGTCGTAATGTAGAATAGGAAAAACGGGAGCCAGCAGAGGATGAAAGCCCCCATAATTATTCCTAAGGTCCTCGCGGCCTTATGTTCCCTCTTCATCTTCAGTATATTCCTATCTTTGGTTGGCGTATGAGCATTTAAATGCAAAGCACCATTCTTATCGCCGACTTCCCTTGAATGTCGATGCATGAGCATAGCGTTACCAGCTCTGGCATGCAAAGCTTTCTCCTGTCTGTTTGCTTCTTTAAATATAGCGAGATACGTGAAAATCATGATCGTGCATGGGATCCAGAAAGATATGGAGCTGGATATAACGGCGTATGGTTTATTGACTACCCAGTCACATTTGTATTTATTCTCTGGAAGGTTACGCTCGTCTAAATGTTTTTTCGTTGTGTACCAGCCCATGAAGATTGGGGCGTAGGATATAGTGACTGGACTTAGCCAAGTTGCTGCTAGCATGACGAATGCCATCTGAAAGCAAAAAGTGTTTTCATCTTTTTTGTCCCCTTTTTTGTCATCCTTAATCCGTTACAGCATCAGCTTCTTTGTTTCCTCAGTCCGCATGCATAACTTGACAGCCACAAAAAAGGTTTCATGCACTAGTTGTACGGCGAAGCAAATGAGTTAATTCCCTTACGCAAGTTTCTAATTTATCAAGCACTTTTATAATCATTCCGCATGCCCGGCATTCAAAAACCAATCCACGTAAACCAAAAACATGAAGCATAAAAAATATACATATTCAAATATACGAGTTAAGCGATTTCTTTTTATCTTGTTATTATGTTAGACTTCTAAAAAAAACTCATGTAATAAAGCTTAAAACAATGAAACTGTTTAAATCCATTTTTAAATTTCATATTATTTTGAAGAAAATTAAACTTAATTTACAAGGGTAGAGCGTTGAGAATAATATTGAAGCCTTAACATTTCGAGACTCAGTAAATCATAACTTAGATACAATTTGCGGCCAGAAAGCGACGGAGCCAAGCACAAATCATTATTGCCGTCTAGATAATGGCCGTGGAAATTAGAACAGTGAATTTTGCATAAATTGGGTCAATGGTGTGCTTGTCCTTTTGGCGAGTGCATTTGCTTTCAAATTACTTTAGTAAAAGAGCTGCGCAACTGTAAAGTAATTTAAATGACTGTTTTACTACCGTGACTACATTCAACATTATTTGTATCTACATAAATACATCAAAAGCAAAAATGTTAACAAAAATAAGTGATCCTGAATGATATGGAAAAGCAAAACAACACCACTAATAATGATGACAATTGCTAACATAGTTACCTTTTTAGTCATCTTGATGGGATATTTGAGAGGCTTCACAATAGCGTAGTATCTGTCGACCGATATGCAACAGAGATGCAGTATCGAGGTGGAAGTGAAGTAGACATCGGAAGAGTTCCACAGGTCACAAATGACAGCGCCGAAGCGCCATTCGTCGTAGAATTGGACGCTGAAGTTGAACGGCATAACCACCATGGCCACTAAGATGTCGGCAAAAGCCAGTGATACTACGAAGTAGTTTGTGATGACGCGGAGTTTTCTGTGAAGAAGGAAAGCCAAAATGTTAATTTGGGACAAACATGACACTGTATTAAAAACTGATGCATGTTACAGAAAGAGAAAACATGCTTTGCATGTTAAAATGATACCCGCTTATTCATAAAACTTAACAAACCTCTGCTAACTAATATGTTCTTTGCCCCATTCTCACAAACGTCAATGTCAAAGTGACAAATAAGGACAAACGAACTTTATCGGCTTGTTAACTAATATAGGTTTGATAGACGTTTATGAATAAGGGGGATAGTATTTAATTTCATTGGCATAATAATAGTAGTTTATGCAACTGATACATAATGAGAGGTTTTAAAACACGAGTGTGGTTTTATGAAACGAGCGTCAGCGAGTTTCATAATAGGATCACACGAGTGTTTTAAAGCCTAATTATGTACAGTTTCATATACTACTTTATCTACATCCGTATATTAGATCCTCTTTCATGTGTTCAGGAACCATTGCGTTGCAAGTGTAGTGAGGTCGAGCAGGAGCCCGTTGAAGTCTTTTAAGCACGAGCCTGTATCGTTATGCGCGGAGATGGCCATAACGATACCGTTTTTGATGCTGTTATGGCCATCTCTGCCCCGGACCGGCGCGGTATTGTAAAGTTGGTCCTTACCTACACTTTTTGAGCACATAAAAGAGGATTACTGTATGGGTGTAGATAAAATATTTAATATAATTATGCTAACGGTGTTATGTAAGGAGGAGGTGCTCCGAATCCAGTTTTAAGAAAGAATTTATTCAAATACCAATGACACTATAATATATTGACGTGTATCTAATTACAGACTCAAGGACGAGCCGATGGGTAAACAACACTATGAATCGGAGCTTGAAGAATTAGGCTTAATTCTTGCCGGCGCCGGTTAAATTGGCGCTAGCATTTTCGTTGATTTTAATGATGAATATCTAATGATAGTAATGAAGAGAATGTCTCATAAGTCTAACAACAGATACCATGACCAAACACCGCCATATTGACGATGAGCTTGAAAAACACGGCACATCCTTTGGCCCGGGTAGCTTCGGTACTGGCAATTTAGTTCTTTAATCTTTATTGCATTGTAGTCATGTTCATAATATATTAAGGTGTTACAAGACAAGTATGGTAGGTACATGAAACCCTGTAAGCACTCAATAATGTATCTTAAATCTAGGTAATTACATATTTTTTTTATAATCTATGTACATTTATCCAATAGAAACTCTCAATGCTAATTTACAGAAGTCGGGACCTGGTGCTCACAGCACCTATAAGGAGCTGGCGAAACGCCTTGTTGACGCGACGGGTGACCAGAAGGCTGGCTGCTCAGCGCATCGGTCTTGCTGTGCAGCGTGGCAATGCCGCCAGCCTTCTGGGTACTCTACTCCTGAGCTCTGAATTAGAGCCCATTTTTTATTTGTAAGTAGGTTTTTATCTTTAGTTTAGTATGTTCTTGTTTTTCATATTCATTGTACTTTCAATAAATATATTTGTTATTATTTGGTATTCGGCATATTCGACATGTTTTTGAATGTTCGGTATTCGGCCGAATTGTTCGATTCAGCAGCCGAATATTTTTAGAAAAGTGTATTATAGTTACTGCTTCGTGAAAACAATACTTGACCCATTATTAACAGTGATTTAACTTATTTGATTTACAAAATAAGTAAAATAATAATTAGGTATGGTAAAATTGGTAAGTATGAAATGTCTAAGTGAATTCATAAAATAACTTAAAATAATAGTGAAATATATATTAATATATTTAAATATTTTTTGGACAATCTCACACAAATCAACCTAGTCCCAAACTAAGCAAAGCTTGTACTATGGGTACCAAGTGACGATATACATACTTGTATGGATAAATAGATACTAAAATACATAGAAAACATCCAAGACTCAGGAACAAGTATTCGTGTTCATCACACAAATACATGCCCTGACCGGGATTCGACCTCCAGCTTCGAAGGCAGGGCCACTACCAACTAGGCTAAACCGGTAGTCTAGTGGAAATAATAGTTTACATGTTTTAATTTACTGATTATAATGAAGGGAATGATGTACCTGTGTCTCATGACGGACACGATGACGAGCATATTGCCGAGCACCGCCATGATGACGATGAGCAGCAACACGCCCACGCGGAGCTTGAAGAACACGGCCCATTCCTCGCCAGCATTGGTGGCATTGGCGCTAGCGTTAGCGCCAGCGTTCGCGCTAGCGTTGAGGAAGATTTCATTTGCCATCAGTCGTCTGGAAAGTGTTATACACCTTTAAACTTAATTTTCGATATAGGAAGCCTGAAATATGCGTTGTTAAAACTAGGACAGCCCTGATGAAAAAGAGTATTTTAGTTATGGCTCCTAAAATATTTAACAAACTACCTGAGGATTGGCAAAATGCAACATTAAATAACTTTAAACGAAAATTATTTAACTTTTTATCCGAAAGGTGTTACTATAGTGTTAGATTATCTTAGTGACAATAGCATGCTAGATAAATAAATAATTACTACCACTGCGTATGACATCGAAATTCATCTTTTAAAATTATGACGTTATTGTATTGCATATTATATTATAAATTATTGACATTGTTGTATTGAATATCATGTTTAATCTGACATTGTAATTGTATTTTCGTATGCCTAATGGGCTCATCATGGTCTTTGTACCGTATTTCACCAACTTAACAACTGTATTGTTTTAACCTGTGATGATGAAATAAACGTATTTGTATTTTGTATTTGTATTTAATAAACCTATTTAAAAGTTACAGGCAGACCAAATCATACTATTAAAACTGGCTCTTTAAAATTATTATGATTGAAGATAATACATAAAGAATAAATAAACAAACATACCACTACTAATGTAAGAAATGTTTTACTCCAACAACCCAATTCGTATTAAGTTATTTAAAAACAGAGATCCAAAAAGCTTTATTTGTTCAACACAGGTAAAAAAGGAATACAACGTGTTAATACCACTTTTCGTATTGCTCAAATCACTGCCAATATAAAATTGTTGATTGATGTTAAATTGTATTTCTGTTATTTATTTCGTTTAATTCTTGACATTACTATATTATTTATTATTCTGATATTGTATTGATATTTGACTATATTTGGAATCGAGCGTTTATATTGTTTTTATTTCTATTATTTTAAATTTGACTAATGACATTGCCTAGGATATTCTAGCCATGTATACAAATTTGACATTTCTATAAATTTTTTACCTTTGTCATTATTTGATTTCAATTATTTTTCTTTCATTATTATTATACCTATTGACGATCCTTTTGTGAATTTATCTTGTTTTAAAAATGTAAAACATGATGTAATTTTATAAAGGAAATAAATATATCTATCTATCTATCACTATGTATATATAATACTAGCTTTTGCCCGCGACTTCGTTCGCGTGAACTTCTACTGACTATTCCTTGCCCTTGGTAGATAAATGCTGGTTAGGTTATAAACTACTTAACTTTGAGTGACTCACTCAAAATTTTCTCTAACGTTTTTACGTCTTAAAGTTACAACTTTACAAAGTTTCTAATTTATATAAATACATTAGCAAGTGAAATGGGCCCTCTTGTATGTAATATAATCGTCAAAACATGCTTTAAATCATTAATTTCAGCAAACAATTACACATAAATCTAAGCTTGACTCGTTATGTGGACAAGGCATTATTAATTAATAAGACAAAAAATAACGACATCCAGGAACGCTTATTATCAAGTATCAACATTTTGCCATAATAGGATTCGAACCCACAGTCACCAAATCAGAATTACCAATTGTAACTGGAACCCGTAGGTATAAATACAAATAAAAATATACAATGCCATTCCGGATCGTATTAAGGGCATAAGAAATGACTGTACTTTTTATAGCGAATTAAAAAAATGGCTCGTTAGAAACGCTTTTTATGACATTAAAGAATTATGTGACATTTAATATTAATATATTTTCGGATCACCTAATTATAATTATAATAGAAACATGACATTACTATTTACTTATTTATATTGAATTATAACGAATTATATAACATTTAGTATTAAAACAATCTGCAAAATGTATAAAACTTGACGTGTAATGTATTTGCACATTATAAATAAATGAGTATGAGTATGAGTATGAGTAATACTTATAATCTTTTTTAAATACGAGCTCTGCGTAATTGACCTTAATTAATTACCTTTTATTTTTCACGTTTTATTTTGGCTCCTAAACTTTCTTCCAAAACTGCGTTAGATCTTCTTTGCATCGTAATGTGATCTTAATCAATCCTTTTCAATTCTCTCATCATCTTCTGAACTCTTTTTTTCTTCACTGTCTCAGTTCTAATGTTCTCATGAAACTTCTTAACATACATGTTTACTTAATGTCACTTTCATTTTTCTGTTTGATGTTCACATTGAGATGTAACGCGTTGGAAACTCGTAGCTCCATCCTCACGGCATTTCTGTAACAAGGAGAAATGCGCGAAATAAGGAAAAATGTCGTGATAAACATTCCTGTTCAAATATATTTCAAATGTAATATCGCACAAATGACACTGGCAATATTTCTTATATTCTAAAAGGAAAAATAAAACTAGGCCACCCTCTCTCAGTTAGGGTCGGTTGCACCAACATACGATCACAGGCAAATATGGCGCCGGCGGCTGTCATCCCATAGAAACTTGTCAAACTTTCCATACAATCAGATTTTGACGAACACCGCTTACGTTTACAGACAGTTTGATGCAACCCACCCATAATCTTATCAATGTATTTTCAGAGATACGTGCAGTGTAAAATCAAGCTTAGCATTATTTTGTAAAATTTAAAATTTTCTGTGTTCATCCGTCCGTCCGACCGTCTCACATCTGTCGCACAGTTTTTACAGCCAAGCAGCTACAGTCTCCAAATACTCACAGTATTAACATGTCGTTGACCCAAAGCCATACAAATTGTCAAAAACTTATTTTTAAACGGGGTGAATATAATTTTGACCTACTCTATCGAGTGAAATATCGTTGTTTAGATCTCAATGATTATATGAAATACGATATTTTTTTGTCTTTAAAATGTTGGAAAACAGAGTAATGAGAAGCCACCAAAATAAATTAATTCACAAGATTTGTTCACAACAATTTTGTACCTTCCCATTAACCTATAAACTTCAAAATTGCTGAGTACGTTTATTATTACGTATATCTTACCAATAAATACTAATATTATATTGATAATTCAGATTTTTTCCTTGAAATTTCGACGACCGCCTTAGCCTAGTTGGTAGTGACCCTACCTACGAAGCTTGAGGTCCCGGGTTCGAATCCCGGTCAGGGCATTTATTTGTGTGATGAACACGATATAAGTATGTATATCGTCGCCTAGTACCCATAGTACAAGCTTTGCTTAGTTTGGGACTAGGTCGATTTGTGTAAGATTGTCCACAAATATTTATATTTATTATTTATTATTATATTATTTAATATCCTTTTTTGTCCTATTAAAACCAACTTAGTTTTGAGGTTGCTGGAACCCTACATTTGCGGACTCCGACAAGCACTTAACCGATTTTTTTTTAATAGGGGCATGCTCTGTAGTCATTTCTCTTTTATCAAGGGGGTAGCTTAGCGGACTGAGTAACTTGTCCAGCTCTCCCTTTTACTACCCTGTGACATATCCCTTTTTCCGCCGCTCACGCATCATCAGTATAAAAGTAGGCATCGAAAAAACATTGAAGCAAAACACTCCTAAGCCATACTAAAAACACATGAGTGCAATTCACTTCAAATAAATGAAATTATTATTATTCAAAATAAGATTTCAAGCTTACATGGTCATTTACATTAGAGTTACGATTTGAAACGGGATATTTACCGTGTATATTTGTATTTTTGAGTTCCCGATATTTCGGCACTGTTGCAAGCCCCATTATCAAGGATTAACTGACGTGCAGCGAGTTTTAGTTGTGGTCTACCCACACACCATAGCGAAACAAAAATATATGGTAAATATCCCGTTTCAAATCGTAATTCTAATATTATTCACTTCATTTATTTGTCTTCTTAGATTAGGTTTGTATAATATTTCTATAAAAAGTAAAATATAAAAGAATATTTACAAAACACTGACAATGGTTGTCGACTCAACATCCCACATTGCAGTTACTTCGTGTGCCAGGTCTAGGTACTTTTTGCCTTTGTCTTTCTCGGCTATCACGAGGTTCTCATCATGGGGAATGGTGATATCAACGAGCACCGGCTATTGTTTCGATCGATCTGTCAGCACGATATCAGGCTTATTGGCTACAATAGTCCTGACCGTGATGACAGATCGATCCCAATAGAGCGTGGCACGACCATTTTCGAGAACTTACATTATTATTGTTCTCTTTATTTATTTTTCGCCTTAGGCTAGGTTTTTACAATATCTTTATAAAAAGTAAAATATAAAAATACACTTACAAAACATAAAATCATTATAAAAACCTGACCTAGTATGCCGCCGGCAGCGAGGCGGGGCCTAAGCTACCGGTGGTTAGGGCGACAGACAGAGGAACCTCCTGACTATCCGCGCCGTGTCCAGGAGTACCGCCTTCTATATCTGACCCTTGACCTAGCCAGCCATCTAGCGAGAGTCTCTTGAGGTGGTGGTCGAGACTCTTTACTATTGTTATTATTAAAGTTACTCGTCGTGAGAGTTCGCTGCATACGGATGGCGCGGAAGCGGTCATTGGTCTCTTTAGGGGGGCTTATGTCCAGAAGTGGACGTTTTCCGGCTGATACGATGATAATGATGAAAATTACTGACCAGAAATGACTGTAAAATAGTAAAAAAATCTGTAGTAATATTTAGTTATAGTGTTTTATGGATCGACTATTTTTTGTTGCTCGTTACCATGGTTACGTCTCCTAAGTCACTTTTTAAAACTGTGATTTTATAGGATTTAAATTTAACAAGCGATGAGCATAAATCCATTGGGACATGGGCATGCTTGAAGTCCATATTATAAACACTTTCTAAGAAACTCGGTTACTGTTGTCTCCTCGCTGACGGGACAGAATAACATCAAGAAAAAGTTGATTGACGCTTATAGTAAAGATAAACGTATTAATTATTAATTCACGAAGTATAGGCTTTCAGCAAACTAAATTATTCAAATCACTTTAGTCAGCAAACCTGTTAACAATATACTTAATATTCATCTTATTTATAATTTTATTGAATAAAGCTATGTTCTCTAATGTCGACTCGTAAATAATTACCAATAAGCTCTCTCGTTTCATGAATTGAGATGAAAATTTCATAAATTCAATGAACAGTGCGATAAATAATCTCCATAATTAACTGAAGCTTGAAACATTTCAAATAATACTCATTGAAACTTCAAACCATTTCAATTACCAACGCTACAGAGAGACTTAATAAAGAAAGTCACATGTCCTTTTGAATTTAGAATTTATTTTTATACCGAAGCCTTTTCTGATTAAGATTTGTAGCATGGTTGCCTGTGAATACTTTTTTAATTAAAATTCTTTCTATTTCATTCACGAATTTTTGATTTCAACTTTAAATGCAGTTTAGATGCGAATATACCACAAAATCAAGAGAAAATATGAACATAAAATGTTAATGGAAATTTTAATTGAAAAATGTTTTAATTAAAACCTTACCTATTAGATTTATGACGTATTTAATTCAACCGCAACAGTTATCAAAGTCGTACTTTTTTTTGTTCATTTGAGGGCAATAATGACTTCTCATGGAAGATGAGAAAAGCCACTTAGCAATATTATTTGTAAGACTTTTGATGTTTTAGCCGCGGGTCTCATAAGCGATTTGAAAAGCAGTATGTGTCACACGGTAGGAAAACTATACTCGTAATTATCCGTCTTGCTCTGTTCAAGACAGGGACCGTTTTCGGTACGGTATAACCGGTATTGGATATCGATACCGCTTCGCTATAAAGGTAGAACTATACCGTTGAAATATAAAGGTAAATTCCGAACACTGACAGACCATCGACGCAACTGGTTCGCTATCCAATATATTAGGTTATTTAAAACTGTAATAATTATGTATTTAAATTGTTTTGATACATTACTATAGATTAAAAGAAAATGACATGCAAAACTATGTGTTTTATCAATGAATATATAATAAATGAATAAATGTAAACTACCGGTATTAAATAACGATATCGCTATTTTTCATGTGTACTTAAACCTTTATTATAACGGTAGCCAACCGGTATTATTTCGGTATCGAATGGGTACGTAAGCGCGACCAACAGCAAGCAGCGACTACGTTAGTAATCTATCGCGCCGAACAAAATTTTAAAAAATGGGTATTTAGGCATACATTCAATAACTAGCGCCGATTGGTTGGCGCCGTTGCCGGCACCCTCGTAAAGCCCAAACAATACCTTAATGAAAACGGATGAGGTATCTAAAAAATAGCGGTAATATTAGTAAAATATAAAAAACAAACATACTAAATATAAAAACATTATATAAAAACCTTTCGTTTCCCCAGAAATAATATTTCTACCTATTTAATTATGATATTTTGCTAATGGAGCTTAAATTATATTATATTAATCAAGCCAGCCCCTTCAACGGAACTAGCACTACTTAATTAGGCAGGGAAAATTGAATTATATATAATATCATAGTTAAATTATTAACTATATCGTGTACACTTGATGTTAATGAAATAATTTACAGCATAAAATAGAGTGTGAATATCTATATTCTTCTATATTATTTTTTAGTGTTTAGTTATTTATAGTTAATTTTAGTTACGTAATTTATAATCCCTTTCTTAGTATGTATTATTGTATCTACTGAATAAATATATTCCTCGATATAGATAAAAATATGTTCTCTTAGAGTATTCCAGTGTTCCAAACCACACGCGTGGTCGTGCCAGAGGTTTTCCCCTGGATTTTCCCCAGGCTACTCTCCAACCGCGCACTCCTATCGCTTTATTGGGCCCGGCCTATAAAGCCACAGTCAGGTTCAAAAAAAAAAATGTTATAAGGTGTAAAACAAATTTAGTAAATCCTTTTTAATATACCGTGCGCCCCCCTCACTCCGCGCCCTCCAGCCATAGGTTATGAGATCACGTACAACTTTACGGCACAGTCGCGCGTCTTTTTTTTTAACCTAGCTGTGGCTTTATTTGCTGGGCCCAATAAAGCGATAGTACTGCGTGGTTGGAGAGTGGCCTGGATATATTTTTTTTAATTAATTCAGTAAGTTTCTTTTGGTTAACATGCTTTCGCACATCTTTGCATGTACGTATTGCCGACTCTAGTCTTATCTTTACTTCATGGCGTGTGTGAATCTGCATGGGTGCAACTGCTGCAATAGTTTGGGCTGGGAAGACTAAATGGGTGTGAATGTGTCCGTGTATTGTTGAGGCATTATTAGAAACAAAAAATTAAGGCAACCGCGGCAGCAAGAAAATCATGTGAAGTTGAAGGGGGAGACGTGTCAAATGAACGGATGGCACAGCGTTGGTTTAATCGTCTTAATAGTGGAGATTTGACCCTTGAAGATCGACCGCCCTCTCGATCGATTTTGAGGCTATAAAGAAAGCCGTTGAAAACCAACCCAGTACCAGCACTGGTCGATTATTGGTTTCACTTGGACCTTCTAAAGACACTATACATCGCAACTTAAAATCAATACGACCTATTAAAGTTGTCGAACCAACTTTATTTATGAGACACCCCAATAATAGATTATTGTTAGTTATAAGATAACCACAGTTATATTATTTAAACGAACTTCAAATGTTATTGAATGATGTCACTTGGCGTCGGTGTTGCCACACTTAAATTATTTCAAAAGTGTGAAACAGTCCTTAAACAGTCTTTTCGTCTGTGCTTCTATAATGCAAACACCGCGTTAGTGACATCATTCAATCGTTCGTTCAGTAAATAGTTCAATCACGAATGTTATAAAAGTAGCGGGACCGTTAAAATGGTTCTCTTTCCTTTGGTAAATTTGGATGAATAAACAACTACTTCTACTCAGAATATTATTTAATATTTCACCTTTAATATTATATATGCTTATTTGGTGAAATAAACGATTTTGTATTTGTATTATACGTGCTACCGAAGTAAATACACATGTATGATGGTTGACACAGTTAGTAATGAAATGTTATTTAACAATACAAGCGCATTAAAAACAAAACACGAAAACCCTTATTCAAGCATTGCGTGTGAAACTGAAATTTGCTCAACGCCTGTTTTCACACGAGTGAAAGAACGAGATTTTATTTGCATTGCAAAGGGCCAGATTTAATTTTGTACCTTTCTGGTTTATTTTTTTACTTGCAGTACGAATTCGGGAACAGGTGAATTTACATCAAAGGGTATATTTATTTTTATACGACGCACGACTGGGTGCGCTTCTGCTCACATAAATAAAATAAATAAAAAATAAAATAAATATTAGAGGACAATCTTACACAAATCGAACTAGCCCCAAAGTAAGCTCAAGAAGGCTTGTGTTATGGGTACTAGACGACGATATATTTAATAGATATAAATACTTAAATACATAGAAAACATCCAAGACTCAGAAACAAATATTCGTGCTCAACACATAAATATTTGCCCTGACCGGGATTCGAACCCAGGACCGTCAGCTTCACAGGCAGGTGCACTACCCACTAGGCTAAACCGGTCGTACATAATTTTTGACATTCTGTCTTTTCACTCCATAATAATCATATTTTATAAATGGTCGTATTATTAACTATCATAACTCCTAACCATTCGAACTCATAACGCAAATAGTCATACAGTTTTAAGATCCTAATATTAATCTTCATAATGTTTGTAATCATAAGTATTATTTATTCGTATTATCTAAATTCATAATGTTGATTATCATAATTTCTTTCATACTTCAATTTCTTTTCATATTTTTTTATTTATAAGTTTTTTTAATCCTTGTCATTTAAATTCAGTCTACGACTCATACTACTTTTTATTGCTACCAAATATTTACATTATCTTTTGAAATAGGATAACATACATAATATCTATTTTTTTTACTATTGTAAAAAGCCTAACATCGAAGAATTTGTTTGTACTAACGCATAATCCCAAATTGGGTGCTCTCGCTATCACATAAAATTGATTATGACTTCGGTTGTTATTAATAGAAATTTATTATCCAAAAATGTATGAGTACGAATTTTATGAAAAGTGATCATTAGGAGTAGGTACGAATTGGCAGTAGAACAGAAACTAGGACAATAAATTTTATGTGAGCTAATATGGACCCCGTACGACTACTTGTTTTAATTTTTTTTTACAAGTTTACTTAATTTTGGATAAGAGTTTTGCCTTATTTACTTTAATAGCACCTCTTCTTGAAAAAAAATTATACACAAAGAATTGAAAAATATGTTTACATTTTAGGTAAAAATACGCAATGTAACGCTAATGTTTAGGGTTCCGAAGCCAAAATAGAGTGATACGAGTTGGTTTGATATTGAAACATAATAAATACTACTACATATTCGCAATGTACAAATAATATACAATTTCACCCGAAATTGATGGTACCGATGGTTACGAAGGGTGAATACGAACGAATAATTAGCTGTTTAACTTACATTAATATCGAATTTCGGTAATATCAGGTTCCCTCATTAAACCCCGACCATAAATAGTGATCAAGAGGGATGTATTATTCTCATTTATATGGCAACGAACTAAATGATATTTAAACATGTTCACCTGTCAGTTTTATGTTAATTATTATGAAATTGTTGGAGGCGATATGGTTTCATTTCGTTTTTTTCAGCAGTTTATTATATATATTACTAGCGACCCGCCCCGGCTTCGCACGGGTGCAATGCTGATGCATGTATTATACATATAAACCTTCCCCTTGAGTCACTATATCTATTAAAAACTGCATTAAAATCCGTTGCGTAGTGTTAAACATTTAAGCATACATAGGGATATAGGGACATAGGGACAGAGAAAGCGACTTTGTTTTATACTATGTAGTGATTACATAGGTAGCGCCACTGTAGCCGAGAGGTAAGGCACTTGACCTTCAATCTGATTTGATCATTCTACTTTTTCATGAACAATTTTCTATTCCAAAAAAAATCTATGATCTGTATTGAATTAGTGTACAAAATTAGGATTTCGAAATAGTACCTGAACCTAATAAAAGGAATATATAGGTAAAAATACTTAAATATTAACATATTTCTGTAAAAGTGTGGTAAAAACCATTTTTTCATACAAATGGTGTAACATCCAAGGACCACTTACTCGATTTATGAATATTAGCTGTGGTTCGTTAAGTACCAAAACTATCGTAAATGATGCTGCAATTAAACCTCTTTCTAAATAACAATACATAAATGTGAAGTGAGGGCCTGATATTCCAAAATCTGCATTTAAATAAATAAATAAATATCAGAGGACAATCTTACACAAATCGAACTAGCCCCACAGTAAGCTCAAGAAGGCTGTTATGGGTACTAGACGACGATATATTTAATAGATATAAATACTTAAATACATAGAAAACATCCAAGACTTAGAAACAAATATTCATGCTCATCACACAAATATTTGCCCTGACCGGGATTCGAACCCAGGACCGTCAGCTTCACAGGAAGGTGCACTACCCACTAGGCTAAACCGGTTGTCAATTTAAGAAATAAGTGTCTGAAAATTATGTAAGTAGAATGGCCCCTTCAACATTAGCTTTTCAATTATAAAAACATTGTGAGGAAACTAGTCTAATCCCAACAAAGTCTATATCTTGTTTTTATAAGATTATAATTTAGGTAAACAAAGAAGCAGGGTCGTAAACACACACACATTAAATTCGCATTATTCGCACGAAATATCAGAATAACTGACAGTTTAGTGACTATGACAAATTGCTTTTTTAAAACTCGAACTGAATTGTTACAATCACTGCTTCTTGGGTTTTTTGTTGTACAAGATTTAGATGAATGGAACAAAACGTAAAAAATAATAATTGATGCGTTATCATTTAAAATAAAAATATATGAGTAAATATAAATTAAGACATGTTCCTTATTTTTGATTTGCAATGTTTTGTTATAATGTAACAGGGTGGATCAACTATTCTTTGTTGCTCGTTACCATGGTTACGTCTCTTGAGTCACTCTTTAAAACTGTGATTTTATAGGGTTTAAGGCTACCAAACATGAGTTTTAGCGATAAGTATAAATCCATTTGGACATGGGTCATCTTTTAAGCATGCTTGGAGTCCATATTATGGACATTTTTCTAAGAAACATGGTTACTGATGTCTCCTCGCTGACGGGACAGAATAACAACAAGAAAAAGTTGATTGACCCAACAATGAAATAACGGTTATATTATTAATTGAGATTTTTGCAAATTTTACCGCAGAACGTGCCTGATAAAAAGCCTTTTAAGTCGTTTTTTGACATTCTTTCTAATTAAAAAAAATACAAGGTATAATTTTTTCTCGTAACGATTAAACCAATTTCCTTACAATATTTGCTTCATCGAAAAGCTAATGTTAATATCAAAAGATATTTCGTACCTACATAAGTTTATACAAAGTGCCTAATTGTGTGCTGTACTTTCTTGGCCGACTGTACGAGCCAGAGGGCCTACTCCGAACTTTGAAATCCAAACTTCGTGTCGTGCTCTCCCTTTCGCTCTCGTGTTAAACACTATATGAGTGAAAGGGACGGCACGATGCGAAGGTCGTAGTAGGTCCTCAGGGTACTGGAAGCTTTAAACATTTTTTTTTATACAACGCCGGTGGCAAACAAGCTTACGATCCACCTGACGGTCTATAGACGCCCGCAACTATAAAGGAGTCACGTACGCGTTGCCGACCCTTTATAAAATTTGAGGATGCACTGTGTTGACAACAGAAGGGACAAATTTAGGTCCCTCGCTCTCAACACAGTGCATTCTCGGGAGCTCTGGCAACCTTGCTCACCTCCAGGAACACAACACTACATACTTGTATAGTAGATGATGTCAGTTTGATAATTGAATTTAATTCAGAGCACGAAAATTGCGTGTAAAAACTGGTAAGATTACAAAAGCGCGTGTTACTCGCGTTCAAATTAATTAGCCGTGCTAAAAATTAATTAGCCGTGTTAAAAATGTGCATGAAATTACACGGTTACAGGCTTATTTAGGGCTACAAAATAATTTTGCAGAACATTCTCCGGTGAAAATTAGTGTTAGGTGTAAAATTCCGTTTAGTATTTTAAAAGCTACTTTGTTTTGTAGAAAGGATGGAGAGCAAATATAATATTATATAATCCTATATAATATTATAAACGTCAAAGTTTGTGCGAATGGATGTACGTTCCGCTTAATCTCAAAAACTACTGAACGGATATCTATGAAACTTTCCAGTATTGTAGCTTAGACATCAGAATAGGACATAGGCTACCTTTTATCCGCGGGTAACACCGCAGGGCGCTGCTAGTTTAGAATAAAGGAAACATTGAAAAATGTAGGCACCGAGCAGGATTTGAACCTGCGACCTCCCGTTCCGCTTAATCTCAAAAACTACTGAACAGATCTCTATGAAACTTTCCAGTATTGTAGCTTAGACATCAGAAGAGGACATAGGCTATCTTTTATCCGCGGGTCAGTCACTCTAGCCAACTGAGCTATAGGTTTGTATTAATGAAGGAACGGTTGAAGAATTTGGGGCTGAGTGGCGGTTGCACCTATAGCGCAGTTGGCTAGAGCGACTGGCCGCGAGTGCCGGGAGCTCGCAGGTTAAAATCCTGCTCGGTGCCTAAATTTTGAAATTTTTCCTTTATTCTAAATTTGTAGTTTACGTTAGCAGCGGTACTGCTTAATACAAATAATTAGGTTGGAGAGCAGCTTGGAGTAGGTATAAAGGAGGGGGAAATTTCTCAAAAGATCCTATTAGGTCGAAGTGTCTGTGTCAAGATACGATAATGCTGTGGAAGATACGATAATGCTGTGATTTTCTGCTAAAAAATCTAGGTTTAACATATCTTAGTGACAGACAGACATACCGTCACAGATGCTTCTTAATTTATAATCTTCTACTTAGTTTTGGATATTTTCTATGTATTTAAATAGTTATCTGGCTGCATTGTCGCCTGGTACGGTTTCCATAGTACTGTCGAGTTCATTATTATGTATATGTACACTTATATACTCTATTCCTTTGTAATAAGGTCCAAAAATGTAATAATATTCCTGACAACAATCTTTGCTTAGTTTGGGACTAGGTCGATATGTGTAAATAAATAAATAAATATTAGAGGACAATCTTACACAAATCGATCTAGCCCCACAGTAAGCTCAAGAAGGCTTGTGTTATGCGTACTAGACGACGATATATTTAATAGATATAAATACTTAAATACATAGAAAACATCCAAGACTCAGAAACAAATATTCATGCTCATCACACAAATATTTGCCCTGACCGGGATTCGAACCCAGGACCGTCAGCTTCACAGGCAGGTGCACTACCCACTAGGTCAAACCGGTCGGTCGGTCGGTCGGTGTGTAAGCTTGTATATAAAGGTTTATTCATTATTTTATTTTTAATATTATATATGGCTTCACCAACAGTAGCTATGCAAAATCAGAAATAAGAAACTATCATAAATATCCAACTTTTATCAACATTACCAGGTGTGCGATGTTAAATACTGCCCAACCACAACTTCATAAGCAAAAAGATATAACTGATTCGCTTGCTTTTGAAAAAGAAACTAAATTGTTATGACTTAAAACTGATTTTACGTTAGTTTCCAGTAAGCTTGTAGCTTATACAAATAGGATTTCTGTCGATAGTTGTGAACCATTAATCCGTTAGGGTAACGTAAGTAGCTGGAGATTTTGTATACAAATTTGTGTTCTATGCCTCAACATTATGAAATATTGAATCATTATCTCATTTTTGAAATAATGTGATAGAAAATTATGGTATTTGGCTTTTCTATTTTAAAAGTAGTAACTGTGCCTTTACCATGAATTTGTATGACCGTACTCGCTAGCGACAGCATAAACGATCTAGTATGCTGATTCTTAGTTCTATTGCGTAACCGCCAGAGGCGCTGTACTTTTTCCCGTACAAATTACGCAGTCGCTAGCGAGTATGGTCATGTAAAACTGATGGTAAAGGCACTAAATTATCTTTTGTTTTTCTAAGTATAATGATAATCTTTCTTCAAGGTTACGACGTCTTTTCTTTCCTAGTAAATATTTGTTTTTTTGACATTTTTTTAATTACGTCTTTATGCAACGATGTAATAGTAATGTCATCCAATCAATATAAATATGTTGTTAAAAGCGAATAAGTTGTTATTTCATTCATATTATTCCGTTATCTCTAGCTGAAGGAATGGTGTTTGGAAATTCGATACTTTTACCTATTAAAAGTTTTAAAATGTTTTAATTTCAAATTATGACAAAAGTATAGATAATACCAATAAAGTCATTAAAAGATACGATGATTTTATTAAAGTTTTAGATAGGAACAGCAATTTTTATTTTATTTTATTGTATGTAGTAGAAGTAAGCGGAAAAGAAACGGTTTTTAGCTTGAAAATGGTCGATTTGGAGTGGTGTTTGAAACAATATTTCGTAATGAAAAATATATTTATATATCGCAGTAGTCTGTTCTAAAGATCTGAGAAAATGTCAAGATATGTGTCAATTCATACAGAAAATGGCCTAAATAGTTGAGCGATTTTTAACTGAAAAGGACCCTTAACATAAAATCATAAAATGTGTCGGAATTACTGAAAAATAATACAGTGAATAATACATTTTAGTTGTATAAAGTGTTGTAGAATAAAAGCATTTCAGGAAGAGGCTATTTAAACTTGGCCAAGCTAATAGTGAGGTCGAAAGCGATAAATATATACTAGATATGACCGATACAAACTAAATAGAGAATAAGCACGCGGAATGAATAAATAAAATGTCACTATATGAATAGCAAACTATTAAATTATGTTAAAAAACAGTAAACTATGATAAATATGCTCAAAATCTTAAAAATATATGAACTTAAAAAAATATGTATTTTTTATGGACTAAAAGTAAATAAAAAACCGGCCAAGTGCGTGTCGGGCCACGCACAGTGTAGGGTTCCGTAGTTGCCCGTCCATCACGTCACCGGTCATATGCGGAATTACGGACCCGTAGAAGGGTTTTTACTGATCTTAGTACTGATGATGTACTTTTTTGTGATGTTGTGTTGTATACATATTTTTGCTTTACGGTAATGTCTACTTGGCTGTGATAGTTTTCCTTTTAAATTACGGGTTCCGGTTAACGGGTTCGATTCCCGGTTCAACCATTAAATTATTTAAATATCTGTGAATGCAGTTTAAATTGTTTTTTAAATTCAAATAATGTCTTCTTTCAGTAAAATGTTCCATGTACAATATTACTAACGTAACGTACTTTCCCTCCATGTGGCATAGCCGTGGGACGCCCTATACTCGTAATTGTAGTGAGACGCTTCCAGCGCCTATATTCAGCTATCCATCGCTCCGCGAGCGCCGGACGTAACCTAATGCGCAATTTCCTTTTTTTTCGTCCAATCAGAACTTTTGAATGAGACTCGGTATAAGTGGGGCGTATAAGTGCATAACTGAAGTTCGCTGTTAGTTTAAAACTATACTAGCGACCCGCCCCGGCTTCGCACGGGTGCACTATTTAATGGATGTTATTATACATATAAACCTTTCTCTTCAATCACTCTATTTACTAAAAAAAAACCGCATCAAAATCCGTTGCGTAGTTTTAAAAATTTAAGTATACATAGGGATATAGGGACAGAGAAAGCGATTTTGTTTTATACTATGTAGTGAAGAGATTTTACACATTATAGAATAGTTTGTACTACTCAATTTTTTACAAAATAACTTATAAATAATTCTAATTAACCTATTAAGACTCACAATGCGTTTATTAATTGAATACCGAAATTATTACTGAAGACGAGACTTATCGAAATAAAAAAAAAACAGTGAGTGTCTCTATGCATTTTATCTAGTAGGTCTTCAATAGGAATCCATTAAAGAAACGAGAAAATATATTCAGTTCATTAACTCATCCAAACGTTCGCAAACGGTACACTAAATGAGCCGTGCCTTTACCATGAGTTTACTTGACTGTACTCGCTAGCGACGGCGTAAAAAATTGTATTGGTAGAAGTACAGCGCCTTTGGCGGTTCCACAATAGAACTAAGAATCGGCATACTAAATCGTTTATGCAGTCGCTAGCGGGTACGGTCATGCAAACTCATGGTAAAGATACTGGTTGCTAAGCGACGTATCAACCCTATTTTCTCTTCACAACGTATAGCCGTAGGACATCCTGTATACATATCATAGTTATATATCAGTGTTGCCAGATGGTTACATTTCTTACATTTTTCGTAACTTTTGACCAGCTCGAGTAACATGTAAGTAACTTCTGTTGTAAGGGAAATTTTCGTAACTATTAAGGACAATGAAACTCTATTTAAAAGAAAGGGCTATTGTATCTAACCGGGACCAAGCGGGACAATTTATAAGCTTCCATACAGGAAAGGTGGCAAAAGAAACCACATGATATTACTCTGTTTGTTCGTCTGTTGAACTATGTATGACATTTGAGATATCCCCCATCAGCCGGGCGTAATTCTGTCGCCGAGCTCGCCGAATTCTAGCTGCATGTGGCTACTAATTTCTTAAAATCGGTAGTTTTGATCAGTAATTATGAGAAATTGAAAAAATGTAACTTTTGCATCAAAAATGTAACTTTTCAAGAAACGAAACGTAATTCACGTCCCAAGGGCCCTGGCAACACTGTTATGTATATACTACAGTGTAATAATCAGTCAAGTAAGGAACAAAGTTGTTCATAACTAATATCCCTTGATCGAAATACTTCGGAGTTTGTCCAAACAGACTCGGGTTCCATAATTAATACGTCTTCATTGAAATCGATTATATGGATGACTTGACCAGCGACTTATTGGGTATTGAGATATCAAGGACCCAACGGCATTGAATAATGAATACTTGCGAACAAAATCTCCGTCGGACAAAAGCTTAGAGTAAAGATTTCTATTAGAGATTTAGCGACTAGTCGGGGAATCTTACCTCATTTATTTAAATAAATAAATAAATAAATATTTGTGGACAATCTTACACAAATCAACCTGGTCCCAAACTAAGCAAAGCTTGTACTATGGGTACTAGGCGACGATATACATACGTATATAGATAAATATATACTTAAATATATAGAAAACATCCAAGACTCAGTAACAAATATTCGTGTTCATCACACAAATAAATGCCCTGACCGGGATTCGAACCCGGGACCTCCAGCTTCGAAGGCAGGGTTACTACCAACTAGGCTAAAGCGGTCGTCATTTATTTATTTATTTAGGCAAGGTAACAAAATGTAAATTATTTCAGACATATACAATAGCTTAATAAGACAAGTATTAAATTTACATTTCAATAATAACCAAGCACAACTTTCTAATGACATGCAAATAACAAATTATAAGAATTAAATTTAATGAGATCATGGATTAGTAAATTACTTAATTATGAGACAATCTTTAACGCTATTTTTGAATGAGTTCAGACTTAAATGAAAAATATCAACGTCTTTACAGATTGTTATTTATAGTAGGTGATTAGTTGGCGATTAGTCCGCAAAAGCGACTATTCGGCACTTAGAGGCTTTATAAGTTTTAAAATGTTTTGATTTCAAATTGTGACAAAAGTATTTAGAATACCAATAAAGTGATTAAAAGATACGATGATTTTATAAAAATTTTAGATAGTGACATAGCCATTTCTTGATTTTATTGCCGTCCGCTTCCAAGCCCGATCTGACGGGTCCTTTACTAATAAAAAGATCTATTTTATTCAGTCACAACCAATTACAATCAAATTACTGTATGTTTCGCTACCCACGAGGCGCTGAGCTACCAAGATTTGAATGTAAAAGAGATTAACTAAACCAGAGTCCAAAATAATTAACTAAAATTTGTTATTGAATAGCGATTTCGTTAGTATTTTGAATGGAAATTGCAAAATAATGGCAAAATGTTTAGATTAAAATTTGTCTCTTTTTTAATTACTAGCTTTTGTCCGCGACTTCGTTTACGTGAAACTTGTTTATCGTACTTCCATACAAACTTCCGCCCCCTATTTCATAGAAACTATCCTATGTCACCCCGTGTGGTGGCTGTCACCCCGTGTGGTGGCTATGTCACCCCGTATGATGGCGGGTTAGAATAGCACCAATAGTTATTAAACACTCAAAGCGGACACGCATGGAATAGTTGACCACGGCCGACGTTGCTTAATCTCGTATACCGCACACGGGACGCGGACGCCGCTGAGCTACGAATGAGTCGAGTGCTACAATAAAATCATAGCAGCAATCTCAAATTCTAATCATCTCAAAAAAATTATCAAGGAAACTTGGGATTACGTTACCATAGAAAGGCCGTCAATGATACCCATGCAAAAAGCTCTCCTACGTGAAGCTTTCAGGCTAAAAGCTTCTAGCCCATTGAGCTTTACCTTTGACAGCCGCTAATGGAGGAAGCCACAAGTAATGAGCTAAAGTTCGCTTGTTAGGGAGAATATACTTTCGAATTGGGTTAACGAATAGTGCGAAGACTCTGGGCCTATCATTATTTTTTTTATACAACGCCGGTGGCAAACAAAAGTACGGTCCACCTGATGGTAAGCGGCCACCGCAGCCTATAGACGCCCGCAACTCCAAAGGAGTCACGTGCGCATTGCCGACCATTTATAAAATTTGAGGATGCACTGTGTTGACAGCAGAAGGAACACATTTAGGTCCCTCGCTCTCAACACAGTGCATCCTCCGGAGCTCTGGCAACCTTGCTCACCTCCAGGAACACAACACTACATACTTGTATAGTAAATAATGTTATTATGGCTGTGGTCTTCTGCAAGGCGGAGGTACTTCCCCAGTTGGGCTGCTCCAAATTCGAGCAAGATGACATTTTGCTGTGCCCTACCTCTCTCATTAATAATATAATATATTTACGGTGAGGGCGGTATATGGAATGAGTGTAATGAAAGATTCACAATAGAATCCTGAGCGTAGCGAGGTAAATTGTGATAATCCACATCGAAACGGACCTTATGGCGGCAGGCGCTTACGTTGCAGCTATTCACTATTGTATTGGAACAGCGGCAATAAAGGCGTAAGTGCCGGCCGCCATAAGGTTCCTTTCACAAATAAAGATTCTGATTCTGATTCTGATTCAATATGGACTATCACAATTAGTAAATTAGTATCTTGAGAGCAAAAGTATTTAACCCGTCGTCTACCGGCCCCTGGGACGAACTGTTTGCCACCGGCGTTGTATAAAAAAAATATTGCTCGTGCGAATATTCAGCGTTTTTGCGGCGGTTATTTTACGTCATTGTCGTTTCATTAAATATTGTTAAAGGAGACGATGATCTCAGTAAACTTACTTAAAAGCGTAAACCAATGTCGGGTCCGAGTCTTATTTGATCAATGTTTTCGCCGGTTTATCCCAACTTTGACGACCGGTTTAGCCTAGCGGGTAGTGCACCTGCCTGTGAAGCTGACGGTCCTGGGTTCGAATCCCGGTCAGGGCTAATATTTGTGTGATGAGCATGAATATTTGTTTCTGAGTCTTGGATGTTTTCTATGTATTTAAGTATTTATATCTATTATATATATCGTCGTCTAGTACCCATAACACAAGCCTTCTTGAGCTTACTATGGGGCTAGTTCGATTTGTGTAAGATTGTCCTCTAATATTTATTTATTTATTTTTTTTTTTTTTTTTTGGGTAGATAATCTTGAGTCGACAATGACTTTAGAACGAGTGTTTCAAACGCTCGGAGAAACGCCCGCTCCCTTGAGACAATGTACTATTACTAGCGATATGATTATTCCCAACAAATAAGAATTAATTAACGTTACATGGAACGGCAATAAGTCACAATTTAGCCAATTAACGATACATCGTACAAATTGGTCGGGTATTATGTTTCTGAGTAGCCATTTGTAAATGTCTCGTATTAATGGAGGTCTGTAGTTGTAGTTCATTCATTTATCGTATGACAATTGTTGGCAGTTTTTGTTGCACGTAGCACCGCCCAGGTCACGTGTAGGGTAACGGTGGGTACTCCCTACGGACGTGGTGCAGCTTCGAGGGCATAACCAAATTAGAAAAATTAATAATAATAATATTCTTTATTGCACCACTAATACAGGAGTACATTTATAGATTCGGTAACATTAATAATGGTAACAACAGGCGGTCTTATCGCTTTAAAGCGATCTCTTCCAGACAACCTTTGGGTAGCAGGAAATATTTTTATAAGAATTATAACAGGCAGTGCAGGAATACAGCTAGAAGATCGAAAATAACACATACATCTAAATGAAAGATAATTACAGTATACAATAAAAACACGTAAACACATATGTAACAAAAAAAAATTGAAAGAAATTAGAAGAAAAATTTTTATTTTGAAAGAAAGAAGAAGAAAGAAAAACCATTTATTCAATAAAGCACACACAACCGGTATTAATAAATGGGTGTAAGATAATACACAGTGAGTGAAGGTGCACAATGAGTCCAGCAATGTGTGCCATAAAGAAAAGGCTGGGACTCAGCATGTGTTGCTATTTTCCGTGCATACTGCAACGCTGTTATTCTGCCACAGCCTATGAGTCTAATTCGCAGTCTAGTCCATTAAAATATATCTAAAAAAATATACAAAAAAAAAGAAAAATATATATGAGTCTTGTAGTTAATTTTTATTTCTCATAACTACTTGTGAATAATGATGCTGACAATACCATTATACTAATTTCAGGATTAGAATCACCCACCGGGTCAAATTGTTAATCGAACTATCTAGAGACATGAAACCCACAAAAAAATAGTCAAAATTGGTATAGCGGTTAAAGGGAGCGCTCGTGGCCCAGCAGAACCCGCGTACCAAGTGCGGTATGCGAGGTTAAGCAACGTCGGCCCAGGTCAGTTATTGGATGGGTGACCGCTTTGAGTGGTTTATTAACTGAGCGCATTGGAAGGCACGTTAAGCCGTTGATCCCGGCTGCTGTCTATGATAGCAGTCGTTAAGCCAAGTTAGAGGCCTTCGGGCGGCTTGAGAACTTCTAACAGTCAAATTGCCCACTCACTTGACAAGCCTAATTCCAATAAGGTCTGGTTTCCCCTCGGGTTAGAAGGTCAGATGGCAGTCGCTTCCGTAAAAACTAGTGCCTCTACGCCAAGTCTTGGGATTAGGTAGCGGACCACGGGCATCCTTCAGGATGCAACTGTACCGGGATAACGCTAGGAGGATGATGGTATAGCGGTTAAGGAGGAGTTCAGTGGACTGTGCTATAAAAATGACATGAAATTGTCTTCTTCTTGGTCGTAACCACATGTCTGAGGAACGTCATTGTGGGAGGTTTCCCCTGGATTTTCCCCAGGCTACTCTCCAACCGCGAACTCATATCGCTTTATTGGGCCCGGCCTATAAAGCCCCGAGCAAGTCCAAATGATAACCACAGACTATTCAATGACTCGGCTATCATACCATAAAAACTAAAAGAAGAGGATTTATATTCTATGATTTCAGCACTCTATATAACTGTATCTTTTTTGAACCTGGCTGTGGCTTTATAGGCCAGGCCCAATAAAGCGATAGGAGTGCGCGGTTGGAGAGTAGCCTGGGGAACAATCCAGGGGAAAACCTTTGACACGACCACGCGTGTGATTTAGAACATTGGAATACTCTAACTCCCGTATTCATAAAACTTAACAAACGTCTGCTAACTAAAATGTCGGTTGTCACTGTCAGACAAGCACAAATGTCAAAGTGACAGATAAGGACAAACGAACTTTAGCGGCAAGTTAACTAATATAGGTTTGATAGACGTTTATGAATAGGGGGGTAAGTGTTTGCGCTCCAGTGAGATTGGTTGAGCGGTTTCAACCGAATCTGAGGTGTGAGTGGAATGGAGCTACTGGAAGTTTTCTCGCTGGTTAACTAAACCTAGCCTAGCTGAGAAGAGTCCAGCAAGAAACTCAGCTAGGCCCGACCTGAATCGGACTCACTACCCAGTATGCGGCGGTACCTAGAAAAGATTGGCAAGCTAAAATTCTCTTAATCTTCGAAACAGTCTGATAATTAAATATGTATATTCTGACATTTAGCAAAATAAAATGTCACAACGCCTAACGCGGGAAAATTAATAACGCAATAAGACTACAAAAATTATGTGACACAAAAAATCTTGGCACACATTCGCATTGCTATTCCATAAATAAAAGATACTCCAAGAATCTATCAAGCCGACGTCAGTTTTAACGTAAAGATATAAGGTATATTTTTAAATGATAATAACAATGGGCGTTATAAAAATTATAGGACATTATTTTTGGTGCGTTATGCGGATTTTTAGAATAGTATTTTTAATTTTAGACTTTTGGTATTCCGTCACATAGGTCAATAAACATAGTACTTTTATCTCACAATTACGGGTTAGCCTTAGTTGTGCCCAGTGTTGGGCACTCAAGAATAAAATCATTATTTGAATAAGAATTCGTAAGAATAAAATCACATTCAAAAACTCAAAATATTCTTTATTCAAATAGGCCTAGCAAAAAGCACTTTTGAATCGTCAGATATATATTACATAAATTGAGTCTAATTATTCAGAGCAATTTATTGATGCATATGAAATTTAAAAAAAGACATGAATTACTATAATGTATGTCAAAAGAGAGTATAATAAATTCACAAAAAGATCGTCAATATGTAAAATTGATTTTATTCCCATCGAAATTATTCAAATAAATTTGTCCGGGAATAATTCGTACGTGAGAAAATGGAATGAAGATAACTTATTCCTAGTGAAATAAATTTAATCATGATTTTTTATTTTAAATAATATTGCAAGAACAAAAGTGCGGTCTATGTACCCGGGACAAATAAGACATATTAATTAGTAGGTATAAGGTAGAGGTACTACATAGTAGTCTCATACTAGTACCTCCTTTACATTATTACAAGACAACATTACGTCCTCCCAAGACCACCGTCACATAGTTTTGTTACAAGTATTATTTTTAATTTGATAATAATACAAATGCAAAATAATAATACCAGGTGTAATTTAGTTAAAAGATTAGTCAAAATAAAAAAAATACGTTAATACGCAAAACATAATTATGTATTAAGGAATCAAAGAGTTCCGCTGTTCAATTTATAGAGTATCTTTGTATTTTTCTTTATACAACGCCGGTGGCAATCAAGGCAGCCTATAGACGCCCGCAACTTCATAGAAGTCACGTACGCGTTGCCGACCCTTTTTAAAATTAACTACAAAGTTAACTTTATTCCAATAAAAAGTTATTTAGAATAATCCCTTTTGTAATATGATTATTCAGTTTTTTATTCTTTATTTAAAATAAGTTGCATGATTTGTTCCCGTTCATTTTCAGATGATACATTTCTGTTGCTGCTATAACAAAAAAAAAAGAATGAAATACATATTTAAGGGGGCTCCCATACAACAAACATATTTTTTTTGGCGTATTGGCGTGACATTGGAAATGGCATTTAGGTCAACATTGTGAACGATAGAAAACGTTACGTAATCATCCGGTTAGAAAAACAACTTTAGTTTTTCTGTCGCCGTCACCCATACAAGCACACATCCAAACTACTTACACATAAATTACTTTATTTATCGTACAAACATATGCTTTTATTCGAATGTGATATAAACTTTATGACAGTAGTGATAAAGTGAAATATCCAATGGTATAGAATTCATGCTCCCTATCGTTTTCCCGGTTGTGTCCACGAGCTCAAGATTAAATGCCGAGTTCCTTACCACGGCTAGCTAGCTGGCTAGTAAACTACGCCATTTCAAAATAATAAAAAAAAAGAAAAAAAAGCCTTTTATTTCTTGCTAATACTTTTACAATGTCAATTCTTGTTAGTAAGTTTAAATTTGATTTAGTCAATGTAATATAATGATATAATCTAAGTTAATTTCAAAATTAATGTCTTATTTTATGATATTACTATATTACATGTCAATTTACATTATTTTAAGATTAAAGAACTACATTACATGTTGAGAAGCAAGAACCCCTTCTCAGGTGAAGGCCTCCTCCTATTTCAAAATAAACAAACTCAAATACTGCACCTCCTCAACCCAACCCAATAAATTACGTAATAAAATGTTATCCTCCCGAAACTAACAAATCCAAGCCGTATAACAAACCCCTATCAAAAGCAAGTGCGACCTTAATAAAAATATTATATTCTATCCACGGTCCATTTTGCCCGGCCTCCCTCTCAAGGCCGGAATCTATGTGGGGCAAGCGGGGAAGTAGGCAAACAATTTATGGGTTGATGCCAGCGCGTTGGGAGAATGGTGACGAAATGACGAGAGGCATTGTGATATGGACGTCTGTCACACCGATAAGTTTTTATTAATGTTTTTGCAATGTAAGGATTCGATAGGTTAGATTTGATAGGTTATATATATTTTTCTTTTTGTAGTAGTTAATGCATGGCTGGGCTGGGCATGTCTGTCGAATGCACTCGGAGCGATGGGCCAAAGTAGCCACTGAATGGATCCCACAAGATGGCTCTCGAAGCAGAGGCAGACCGAAAAGGAGATGGCGGGACGACCTTAATACATTTTGTACGGATTGGCAGGAACTGGCACACGACCGAGACGAGTGGCGAAAAAGAGGGGAGGCCTTTGCCCAGCAGTGGGACACTAAATAGGCTATAAAAAAAAGTAGTTAGTATTAGTTTTGGAGCGCTCGTGGCCCAGCGGCACCCGCGTACCAAGTGCGTTATGCGAGGTTAAGCAACGTCGGCCCAGGTCAGTTATTGGATGGGTGACCGCTTTGAGTTGTTATTAACTGAGCGCTCCCGTGCTTTGGAAGGCACGTTAAGCTGTTGATCTCGGCTGCTGTTTATGATAGCGGTCGTTAAGCCAAGTTAGAGGCCTTCGGGCGGCTTGAGAACTTCTAACAGTCAAGTTGCCCCACTCACTTGACAAGCCTAATTCCAATGAGGTCTGGTTTTCCCTCGGATTGGAAGGTCAGATGGCAGTCACTTCCGTAAAAACCATCCTTCAGAATGCAACTGTACCGGGATAACGCTAGGAGGATGATGATGAGTAAGTAGTTAATATTAGTTTCTTAATTATGTACACGACGAAAGAAAATAACAAGTATTTGTGAAATAAAATATGAATTACTTACTAAATTTACACAGGAAACTTGAAACCGTACCTGAAAGCAAAATGTATCCATTAGTATACATAAAAACAAGTTTATTGGCTCAAATTGCCGACGTATTTTACTCATTCAGCAGACAAACAATCGTAAGTCTCAACATCCTTATTCATAAAATTACATCAAAACTGGTTTTAATAAAAATGGCCTCATAATCAGTTTTCATTTGTAATTTGACACACAAAATATAGGTACGTTGTAGTCAACAGAGGTTCGTTAAATTTGAATTAGGAACTTAAAATGTACTACTAACACAAATGTGATAATCCACATCGAAAGGGACCTTATGGCGGCAGGCGCTTACGTTGCACCTATTCACTATTGTATTGGAACAGCGACAATAAAGGCGTAAATGCCGGCCGCCATAAGGTCCCTTTCAATATGGATTATCACAAATGGTTATAGAACAATGTGCAGCATGCAGGTTCTGCCAGGAGTCGGAGGAAACTGCCATCCACATCCACTGTTCCTGTGGACCACTTATGAGCAAAAGAAGTGTTTACCTAGGGAGGCACATCATGCATTCAGAGGAGACACAACAGAGAGTGTATCCAAAGAGTATGGAAATTCGTGGAGGCAACGGGTATTAGCAAAGAACTTTAAGACCGACTCCCACAATATACAATATCTAGTCGAGGCGGCGTAGAAGGCCCACAACCCACAACTAACCATTAATAATTAAAAATAATTGTTTTTACTAAAATGGTATATTTAAACCAAAAAGAATATCACGCTTTAACTCTTTTAAGGGTGGATCAACTATTTTTTGTTGCTCGTTACCATGGTTACGTCTCCTGAGTCACTCTTTAAAACTGTGATTTTATAGGGTTTGAATCTATTAATCATGAGTTTTAGCGATGAGCAACAATCCATTTGGACATGGGTCATCCCTTGAGCATGCTTGAAGTCCATATTATAAACATTTTTCAAAGAAACTCGGTTACTGTTGTCTCCTTGCTGACGGGACAGAATAACAACAAGAAAAAGTTGATTGACCCTTAAATATCATAAAATTTTCTTAAAACGCATAGTTATCCGAGCAATCCCTCACAGCAACGCCTTGTGATAACACTGGTAACCACCCGATAAAGAATGATACGAGTTGAATCGATGCATAGTTCTGCAAAATGAACGTTGAACGTTATTACTTTTCCATTCCGTTTATGCTTGCGAGATAAAACCTAGAATTTTACTCACTATTTTATATTCTACCGCATTTCGCTAAAGGAAAAGTTTTATTTACGTGTGCCAGAATGTGCGGAAAATGTAATGATTGCTACATTTTATCTGTTATTTTAAGCCTTTGAAGATTGTTATCAAATATCGTACCTAATTGAAAAGTTTTAGGAGCGAAGCTCGGAAGCAATTTATTTACAAACTATTAGCTTTTGTCCGCGCTCATAATTATGCTTGTAGAATTCGTTTATCACCTTAGAATTTAATTGCTATTTTTGTACTCCATCTTCCACCCCCTTAAAGGATGATTTTCATAATAAAAAGTATCCTATTTCCTACCCCGAGACTCAAACTATCTCGATACCCAATTACGTCTAAATCAACTCCGCGATTTAAGACAGACACACTTTCATATTTATAATACCAGTGGCTCTGTGAGCTGTAGACTTCGAGAGTGAGTTTTTTTATCATTTCCAAAATCTAACATTATAAAAATGATCATATATGAATATCGGACCTGCTCACAAAATTTCACTAGAATCGTTTGCGAAATGCGACCTGTAGAGGTGAACAAACCGTTGAACAAATATATATATTTTTTTTAATTTCCAAAAACTTATTCGACAAAAAATAATTGTATATTTATCCAACCTGCTCACAACCGAAATTTACCCGCAGAAACTTCAAAAATCATTGACAAAAAAAATGTTTTTGGAAATTTCCGAAAACCGTCGCGACAAAAAAAATCTATATAACTATCGAACCTGCTCACGAAATTTCACGAGAATCGGTTGAGAATTGCGACCTGTAGACGAGAACAAACGGAAATCCGGACGGACGAAAGCATTTTTAGAAGCTGAAGCAGAGGCCTTCGTCTTACTCGGTCAATAAGTATGGATTATAAGTATGGATTTGTAGGGTTGCTATTCAAATACGACGAAATTTAAGTTAAAAAACTATATGTGGTGTTTAATGTGTGGTTTATTTCATTTCAGTATTATGCCGTTGCTGTTTTCCAAATAAATAAATAACACTGAGGCACGTATGATGTAAATGGGTGGATCAACTATTCTTTGTTGCTTGTTACCATGGTTACGTCTCCTGAGTCACTCTTTAAAACTGTGATTTTATAGGGTTTTAATCTACCAAACATGACTTTTAGCGATAAGTATAAACCTCTTTGGACATGGGTCATCTCCTGAGCATGCTTGAAGTCCATATTATAAACATTTTTCTAAGAAACATGGTTACTGTTGTCTCCTCGCTGACGGGACAGAATAATAACATGAAAAAGTTGGTTGACTCAAATCTAGAAATAACTTTAATCAATACTAGTATTACAAAATAGTAACTGTCTGAAAATCTGTTATCGCTTCGAGCTAAAACCGCTAAATGGATTTTCAAGGATTTGGAAATGGAGATAGTTTCAGATCCCGGTAAGGAGATAGCTTAGAGATAGCTTTTATCCCGATAATATGTCCTTTAGTGAGTGAAATTTCTACGCGAACAAAGTAAAAAAAAAATATCAAAAAAAAAACGCCGGCAAAAGCTGTTGCAAATACTTAAAAACTTATAAAGAGTAAGTAATGCATAACTTCAAAACTAAGACCGTCGTTTGTATCCTGCCTATTATAATCGTTTCATAATTTCGCATAAAATCGATATATAAATAAGGGCATTCGCTATGGAGTATGTATAATATGTTGGTAATTATTTTTATTGAAATTAAAAAAAAATAGGTAAAATTACGATTTGAAACGGGATATTTACCATGTGATGTATATTTGTATTTTTGAGTTCCCGATATTTCAGCACTGTTGCAAGCGCCAATAATAATCGTATTGTCGTAATTCTGATGTAAATGACCATAAGCTTGAAATCTTATAAAATAGGTTTTCAATAATTTTGAAAAAACAATTTGTCGTCATGAAAATTATTATTGCATTAGTTAATTCGGTGTGACAGGCGCCCCATAATGAGCAGCCATGATTGTCAGAGATAAATACAGCGTAAATGGGCAATGTCTGGTGGCCTATTGTTTTGAGAAAAACTCGCTCAGCCGCTACGTAGTCCTATTCTGTGACAATCGGTTTGTTTTCGTCTTTTGGATTTACGGTAATAAATGTGTTTGGATGGCTCGGGAGATAAAGTTGGCTGGTATGCCCAAATATAGCTTAATAGTAGTTTATGCAACTGCTACATAATAAGATCAGATGAGTATTTAAATGCTTAATTATTGGGGTGTCTCATAAATAATGTCGGTTCGACAACTTTAATAGGTCGTATCTAATGATTTTAAGTGGCGATGTATATATAGTGTGTTTAGAAGGTCCAAGTGATACCGATAATCGACCAGTGCTGGTACTGGGTTGGTTTGTGTCTTTTGGATTTACGGTAATAAATGTGTTTGGATCGCTCGGGAGATAAAGTTGGCTGGTATGCCCAAATATAGCTTAATAGTGGTTTATGTAACTGTAAATAATAAGATCACATGAGTGTTTAAATGCAGAATTATTGGGGTGTCTCATAAATAATATCGGTTGGAAAATTTTAATAGGTCGTATCTAATGATTTTAAGTGGCGATATATAGTGTCTTTAGAAGGTCCAAGTGAGACCGATAATCGACCAGTGCTGGTACTGGGTTGGTTTTCAACGGCTTCCTTTATAGCCTCAATATCGATCGAGAGGGCGGTCGATCTTGAAGGGTCAAATCTCCACTATTAAAACGATTAAACCAACGCTGTGCCATCCGTTCATTTGAAACGTCTCCCTTCAACTTCACATTATTTTCTTGCTGCCGCGGCTGCTTTAATTTTTTGTTTCCAATAATGTCTCAACAGTACACTAATTTCGTATTTGTCGTCTTCCATACTTTTTATCATCAAAACGTATTACGCCGTCAATCAACAAAGACAGTGCGACTAAAATAAAGTACAACAATTGCATTCTTTATATAATTAGAGAATTGTCTTAACAGGTTACGACATGCATAAATAGTGGTGTAGCAAATTTCGAATCCCGGTCAGGGCAAATATTTGTGTGATGAGCATGAATATTTGTTTCTGAGTCTTGGATGTTTTCTATGTACTTAAGTATTTATATCTATTAAATATATCGTCGTCTAGTACCCATAACACAAGCCTTATTGAGCTTACTGTGGGGCTAGTTCGATTTGTGTAAGATTGTCCTCTAATATTTATTTATTTATTTTATTTAATTAAAAAACCCGACATTACTTATGAGACACCTTCAGTATGTACTTGCAGACGTACTACGCTGGCTCGATTACCCAAATAGGTTCTTGGCCTCTGACACAAGAGAATGCCTCTCTTCTTTATTCTGCGCCACCTCACACCAGTTGGGTACTCCGAGGTTGGCTAGGTCTTTGAGGGCTTTGTCATTCCGGCGGTATCTAGTAAAGATGTGTAATCTCGACTCCGGGGAGCGATTCGAATCACTAAATCCAGTTCCGCTATCGGTACCGACTTTGCTTATCGACTCCTTTGAATCTCAAATCAATTCACTCCGGACTCGCTGTTTTTTTTTTATCATTTATTCTTCAATTTAGGCATGTTACATGCACTTATGAATGTCAAAAAACTACCACCGGTTCATAAAATAAACCTCTGCCTCGAGAAGAACCGGCGTAAGAAACTCGGCGAGGTGTCATTTTTTCAAAACAATGTATATAAAAAGACAGTAAAAATAGTACAAAATTCAAATGCTACAGTATAAACATACATACATATTTTTAATATTAAGGACAAAATATTTCTGTGTTAGATTACTTGTGCGGGACGCTATTACTGCCAAACGTGTTTCAATACAAATCCAGTGATTTTAATAGTTATTCGAATCTTTTTATTCTTTTAACTCCGGACTTGATAGAAATATATGAAAGTCCACCAGTTTTGCCTCCGGTCCGCGATAACGGTACAAATCGGTCATTCATTAGGCTCCGTACCGAGTCGGAGTTAATAACTCCTCGGATTCGATAAGATTTGAAAAGAGTCGATAAAGATGTTGTGTTGTTGGGGGTTGATAAGGATGACCGCAAGAATATTGGGGGGGGGATGATGACGAAAATTTATAATAAACTTCCGCAATAGTTAATAGACATGCCGCTCACTAAATTCAGACGAGCAATTAGCTGTTATAATCGTTTTATTATTTCGCATAAAATATGGCAAATAAGGGCGTTCGCTATGGAGTAGTTTTATTAAAATTAAAAAAAATAGGTAAATTACACTAAGTTCAGACGAGCAACTAAACTTTTTGAAAGAATATACAGTAGAATCCGCTTATAACGACTCCGCATATAACATTTTACCGCTTTTAACGACTTCGAAATCACCACACATTAGATTTGACATCAAACATTTTCAAAACAAATTAGTCCGTTTTGTGCGACGTCCTGTTAGTGCGACGTAATATCACCGGTCCCTTGACTGTCGCTTTATCCGGATTCCACTATAATTATTATAGCGTTAATGAATATTTAAATAATGTTAATATTAATAACTAATTGTTGTATTCTAATTTTTTATTGTAGTGATTGTATAAATTAAATGTGTTTTAATATGAACAGTCTTGACATTGACCTTTGTTGTAGAGATTAAACCTTGTAACTAATTAAAATTATTTAAACCATAAATAAAATATTTGCATGCCTACGTTATAAGGTATCGACATTATATGGACCATCTTCATACGCTTTTTATCATTTACCTCACCATCTTCATATGTACATAATGTTAAGAAAATAAACATATTTCATTTCATCGCTTTAGCCTAGTTGGTAGTGGCCCTGCCTTCGAAGCTGGAGGTCCCGGGTTCGAATCGCCATCAGGGCATGTATTTGTGTGATGAACACGAATATTTATTCCTGAGTCTTGGATGTTTTCTATGTATTTAAGTATCTATTTATCTATATAAGTATGTATATCGTCACTTGGTACCCATAGTACAAGCTTTGCTTAGTTTGGGACTAGGTTGATTTGTGTAAGATTGTCCAAAAAAACAATTTTTTTTTTTCGCTTGCGGATTCGAAATTATTTCTATCTTCAAGTCCGGATTTACCCATATCTAGTATCTGGGACGACCAATCGGACGTTTCCATTAATTTTGGAGTCATGTCCACATTATTGCCAATGACGCAAATTTGTCTAATCTCTGGTTATAGCAGAATATTCGATGATTCAGGTTCAGATATTTATTCATAAAATTTAGTATTTTACATGTCAAAAGTTGTATAACATAACTTACATAACAAAGGTTATATAAATATTCACATTATTTACAATGTGTTTATAATTTTGACGACCGGTTTAGCCTAGTGGGTAGTGCACCTGCCTGTGAAGCTGACGGTCCTGGGTTCGAATCCCGGTCAGGGCAAATATTTGTGTGATGAGCATGAATATTTGTTTCTGAGTCTTGGATGTTTTCTATGTATTTAAGTATTTATATCTATTAAATATATCGTCGTCTAGTACCCATAACACAAGCCTTCTTGAGCTTACTGTGGGGCTAGTTCGATTTGTGTAATATTGTCCTCTAATATAAAGGTTATATAAATATTCACATTATTTACAATGTGTTTATAATTTTGTTATATAAATATTCACATTATTTACAATGTATTTGTAATTAATTAAATTATTTAAGATTGGGTCATCGACACCTATCAACAAACTCATCGACAAGCACGCCAAGTCGGTTAGGAGCGTTTTAAGTTTGTGTATGAATTGTCTATCGTTTTTTGATTCTGTAATCTCCACTGAGAGCCAAGGAGAGATGAAAGAAGAGTATACAGTCAAATTAAATGTTATCGTACTGAACCCTAGCTACGCTGCAACCCCCTCGTTACACAAATTACCCCATTCAAATTAATCTATACAATTTACAAAAAGTAATTTTTTCTGAATTCAAAAAGTTTAAATATAGCAATTAATAAACTTTGACCCTCTTTTCAACGCTTAGTTAATGGATTAAAAAGTTAAGAAATGCCCAATTTGGGGGCCCAGTTCGTGAGATTTCACGCAAATTGTCCTTTGGGCCCTTTGCTTAACTTTTCTGTTGAGTTTTTTCGTTAAAAAAATCGTTTTTTTATATTCTTTTCCCCTGAATTATGGCGTCTTTGGAATTAAATGAGAAAGGAGAAATTGTATAGAAGATAATTGAAAGAAAAATGACGTATTTCATTTAGGAAACAAAATAAGTTAGGACTTTTTGGTAATAACGATATGATTCTAAGCGTTTCGTGAGAAAATAAACCTTATTCTGTTATATTAAATTATTATTCGCTTCGTCTCTATTTAGAGAGACATACTTAATAAACGTAATTTAGAAACAATTTCTTTATATAGCGTGTTTTTTTTCTCTGATTGTATAAGTCGGTATATTTGCGACACGACGCTAAATATAAACCAAATTCAAATTTATCTAACCTGAAGTATAATGCCGGCCACATTCGAGGGGTGAGTGGTCAAACCCGATAAGTCGTCTAAAAGGTTTTTTGAAAATAGAACTCTGCGTAATGGATGTTAAGTTCTTATTTCAAAAAACATTTATCTCGATTTATCGGGTTTCACCACCCCTCAATATTCAGGGTGTAACAAAACTAGTGAGGAACCCTTAAATGGATGGGCATATTCGGTATCGTGTTCTGATTAAAAAAAAAGTAGAAGAAATTTTTTTTTGATGCAATAAATTTTTGGCCTTTGTATGGACAGTTGCCTGACTTCGACGCCCTGCTCCATAGAAAAAAAAAATCGTGTCAAAAAAAATTTTCTTCTACATTTTCCTAATCAGAACACGATACCGAATATGTCCTTAAACGGATCCTCACTAGCTTTATTACACAATTACACTCTGTATAGCTTATCTATGTACCATTCAGCAGTTTAAGCGTGAAGTGGTACCAGACAGAGTTACTTTCGCATTTATGATAGTAGCATGAAGGTCTAATTTACCATCAAGAAAATGAAAAGCATTTCTTGCAGAACTACAATATCCCAAATTAGGGCTGTAAGTGCAAAAGTCAAACTCGCAGGCGGATTTAAAACCATTTTGTATTCCCGCCAACGCCCGTCGAATTCAATATCGATAATCAGATTCAAGATGATCCCATTATAATGCTGATTGTTAGGCGAGTGCCCATTGAAATACAGAAACCAAATATAATTTCACAGAGTGTATTGTGATTACTTCAGCGAAATGCTTTGAGGATTCAAAATGGCCGAACATTACAACGCTGGATAGATATAAGAGGCCACCTAAGCTTCGGAACTTACCTAATGAACCATACTTTACAATTCCAAAGAAAAACAATGAATATGGTAGACGAGTATCCAGTACCTACTTACCTCATATACTAAACAGCTTCCCTAGACAAGTCATAGATTGCATAATGGAAAAGCCTAATAGAACTAAAAATATTGTCAAACAAGCACTCATAAATAAAGAAAATAAAATGTAAGCATAGTTGTAATATAAATATATATGTATACACAATATCACATAATGTCAAGTAAACAAATGTATATTTAAATTATAGATAGGGAGCCACTCCCAACATCCCATAGTTTAATAAAATCTTACGATAAATGTAAAATATTATAGACTATGTAGATTGTAATAAATATATTTGTAATTTAATACTGCAATAAACAGATTAAATTATATATATATTTTTTTTAATTAAATATCTGTGCTGGTTTTCTTCGGGAATGGCTAAATTAACGAGGTATACTGTAATTTCAGTTTTAAGTACCTAATTCAGTTATTTTTTTATTGTTTATATTAAACTGTAAATTAGGTTTTAGTTATTTTGTTTTACTATTATCATAAGTAACACCTGCATAGGATTCCTGCATTTATCTTCGTTGTAACGCCATTACTATTAGATTCATATGGATCATTTTCGCATTTTTTTATACCACGGTGGCAAACAAGCTGACAGCCCACCTGATGGTAAGTGGTTACCGTCGCCTATAGACGCTTGCAACACCAGAGGCGTTACTCGCGCGTTGCTGACCCGAAAAGAGAGGTAGGGCACAGCAAAATGTCATCTTGCTCGAATTTGGAGCAGCCCAACTGGGGAAGTACCTCCACCTTGCAGAATACCACAGCCATAGTAACATTATTTACTATACAAGTATGTAGTGTTGTGTTCCTGGAGGTGAGCAAGTTTGCCAGAGCTCCCGAGGATGCACTGTGTTGAGAGCGAGGGACCTAAATGTGTTCCTTCTCCTGTCAACACAGTGCATCCTCAAATTTTATATAAAGTTAACGCTCCTATAACACAATAAAGGTATTATGTAGTATATTGGCGCAGCTATATCGTACACTAACCATTAATAAATTGGTTATTACGAAAATAAAACATAATGCAACGGTAGAGTACACTGTAATAATTTAAATTGGCTAGTACTAAAAGACATATCAAAAAATTGGTTGTCTGTACATCGGCAACCGAATCGCAAATAGTTTGTAGGTATTATTATACATTTATTTATTTCTATGGTTTGTATTGTACCTATATTATTGTATACACTGTTTTATTTAATTTTTCTGTAATGGGTCTATTGCCTGGAAATAAAAATTCATTCATTCATTCATTCATTCAAAAAAACCTAACAACCTAAAACTGCAGATTTGCAGACAACGCGGATTTGATGTCCAATTAGTATTTTAGCTGTGCAAATCAGTATTATTTAATGCGCAGTTAATGCTTTTTGATATTTCATTTAAATTGACCTTTATTTTTTTTTTGAACCTGACTGTGGCTTTATAGGCCGGGCCCAATAAAGCGATAGGAGTGCGCGGTTGGACAGTAGCCTGGGGAAAATCCAGGGGAAAACCTCCGGCACGACCACGCGTGTGGTTTGGAACACTGGAGTACTCTAAGAGTATGCGCTCCAGTGAGATTGGTTGAGCGGTTTCAACCGAATCTGAGGTGTGGAATCGAGCTACTGGGAGTTTTGTCGCTGGTTCACTAAACCTAGACTAGCTGAGAAGAGTCCAACAAGAAACTCCGCTAGGCCCGACCTGGGTCGGACTGACTTTACCCGGTGTGCGGCGGTACCGGGACGAATAGGGACTATCCCCCGTATTCATAAAACTTAACAAACCTCTGCTAACTAAAAAATTCTTTGTCTCATTCTCACAAACGTCAATGTCAAAGTGACAGATAAGGACAAACGAACTTTAGCGGCTAGTTAACTAATATAGGTTTGAAAGACGTTTATGAATAAGGGGGTATATGTGTCAGTGTTGTCGGTGGACGTCCCCGCAAAAAATTGACCTAAAAACAGACTAAGCCAACATAAGCGAGAACATTTGCATCGCTCACTCGACTACACGACACATGTGACGACAAAATGGCGCGATAGCGTAAGGAAGTTCCGTTTCCGGAACGGGAGCGGGACAGATATACAACCAGCTTTATGAGCACATAAGCTGTTATTTTGACCTAAATCTGGAATACATTCATTTGGATTTAAAAGAATACTTAAAAAAATAACCTAAATAATATAACCCAATTTGAATGTATCCCAAAGTATACAGTAGTATAGTAGTTTGTATGTTTTTATGTGTGTAGTGTTGTGTTCCTGGAGGTGAGCAAGGTTGCCAGAGCTCCCGAGGATGCACTGTGTTGAGAGCGATGGACCTAAATTTGTCCCTTCTGCTGTCAAAACAATGAATTCTCCAATTTCATAAAGGGACGGCAACACGTACGTGACTCCTTTGGAGTTGCGGGCGTCTATAGGCTGCGGTAGCCGCTTACCATCAGGTGCACCGTACGCTTGTTTGCCACCGGCGGTTTATAAAAAAAATCCCAAAATCCGATGTAGCGACCTACCGTAAAACTACCCAATTTTAGTCCAGTCCACCCAATTATGGTCCAAATATAATATTACTCTTTAATATAAGACAACTATTACAGATAAACTCCAAGACGAGCAATTTCATTTAAAAAAATAAAAGCGTGTAAAACCTCTGATAGAAAATGTATATTGATAGAGATTAATGACGTCACTGACCTTGAACGCCATATTAAAATGACGATCGTTACAATACAAAGGTGCGGTTTGAGGAAAGGGGACAAAATGGGGCGGGGCATATTACTCTTAAAACATCGAAAACTTATAACTATGTAATTATTTATTCTTTTGATTTAGAATTTTATAATTTTGCGAGAAAATTTTAACTTATTGATTTTTTTATTTCGTCTCCACATCCCTATTCTGAGGGGCTACTCCGAACTTCGAAATCCGAACTTTATGTCGTGCCGTCCCTCTCACTCATATAGTGAATAACACGAGAGGGAAAGGGACGGCACGATACGAAGTTCGAATTTCGGAGTACAGGGGCGCTACCGCGAACAGCAAACGAAGTTTTTCCTCTCTGTCGCCCTTTTACGTTCGAACGTAAGTGCGACAGAGAGGAAAAACTTCGTTTGTTGTTCGCGGTAGCGCCCCTGTACTCCGAAATTCGTAATTCGAACTTCGTGCCGTGCCATCCCTTTCGCTCTCGTGTTATTCACTATATGAGTGAGAAGTTCGAATATCTCCCTCTCTGTCGCACGAATATGCAAGTGCAACAGAGAGGGAGATATTCGAACTTCGTTCGGAACGGGAGCCCCTCAGGCTCTGTACATTTTGTAGTAAAATCGGTCGCGTGCCGTGATTCAAGCTGACATTGTGTTGAGCGTTTTATGTAATCAGCGTAGCTTTATTTGCGAACCGTGGAGCGGCGAAACGGCGGGATGGCGTGACGAACCTCGGAAGCAGGCTGCATTTACACCGATGCGAACGACAATGAGGGCTATCGTTTTTGTGCTCACCAGTTGGCGCCACTGTCGACTATGGTCCAGCTGTCAAAAATTGTTATTGGTTATTATGGAAATAAGAACGAAGTTTACATTTAAATCATATTCAATACCTTAAAACCGTACCGAAAAATATCGAATATACCGCATTGCAGCGTGGTCCCGTTTTGTTCGGAAAAAAGGAGGAAATAATTTTCCGAAAGACAAATCTGTCTCAAAGCCCTGACAGTCATTGACCCTTAATTCATATTTGCCATAATCAAGCTCAGGTATTGCAAAATAGTGACCACATTGTTCCAATTAGATATTAACCCGCGTAGCGCAACCAAAAAGAGTGACATTTGACGTTTCGGAGGACCCCACGCTACACTAGCGCCTCTAGCGGCGAATTCATACGCGATAGCCCCCATTGAAAAAAAAAAAGAATTTTTATGTCACATCTGGCCAGGAAGTGGGATTTTCCGCGCGCGGAGCGTAAAATTTTGTACTTACCTCGGGCGTTAATTAAGAAAGCCTCAGATCGCATAATTATCGCCCTTGCCTTCGGCTCGGGCGTCAAATACCTGCGATCTGAGACATTCTTTGTTTTACCGCCCTTGGTAAGTAATGTATTATTATGGAAATTTTCTTTAGACTTTTTTAGGCACGTGGATGAAAATTAAATCTAGTTTAAAGTCGAGGTCAAATACTTGTTTAACTATCGCTTGAAGAATCCTGCAAAGTCTGTTTAAGTTTCATTTAGCGAAGCGTGTGTAAGTGTGTCAAATAGGCTATTTGTACCATTTTTTAGTACATTTACTGTCATAATTAAATCCCATCGCGACCACGGATATTATGATCAGAGCTCGGAATAGGTAGTGCCTATTTACCTAAACTTCGAGGGAGGACGTAACTAAGAGTGGTTACAACCACCAAAAATAATTACTTCTTTTTATTGAATGTGGGGTTTCCCGGGATTTATTGTATTATTCTAGAGGCTTAATACATTTCTCTCTACTTATAAATCTTGTTATATTGCATATTATTTGTTTAATTACCTTTAAATAACAATCAGTCAGCATACTACTCGATTGACGAGTTTATGTGTGCTCAGAAAGATCATTGACCTAGATATGTTTATACCTAATGTAATTAAATTTACCATAATTAAATAAAATGTAATAAATAATAATATGACCTGTAAAATGTATTTTTACCAATAAAGACTGTATTCTGTATTCTGTAGTCATTAAAAATATAATATGGATCAAATTGAATCAAAAGGATTCCGAAATTTGATACTTTTAGTTGACTTAGACAGAATTATACGCCTTTCTTCCATGAGAGGGGACCTGTGTCCAGCATTAGGGCGTATTGGTGATGAGACAGAACTATGATCATCATTCAGCCGGAAGACATCCACTGCTGGATATAGGCCTCCCCCAAGTGGGGGGGTTTTGCCATAATCCCCACGCTTGGCAGGCGGGTTGGGGACCGCAGTAATAATAGGTGTGACCTTCAGGGAACGCTGCTGCCCGTTCCCTGGATATTCTCCGTTAGTCGCCTCTTACGACACCCACCGGATGATATGGGGTGGTGCAATTCTAACCCGACACCACGCGATATAATCGGTTGAAAAATAGTTTTATTTAATATATAAGTACATGTATACCATCATATTAGAAATAAATTAGAATACATCTGTACGATATTTTCTATGCCATATCATAGTTCTGTCTCATTACTAATCTATATACGCCCTAATGCTGGACACAGGTCCCCTCTCATGGAAGAAAGGAGTATAATTCTGCCTGTCAACTAAAAACTATCAAATTTCGGAATCCTTTTGATTAAATTTGATCCATATTATATTTTTAATGACTGATTGTTATTTCAAGGTAATTAAACAAATAATATGCAATATAACAAGATTTATAAGTAAAGCGAAATGTATTAAGCCTCTAGAATAATACAGTAAATCCCGGGAAATCCCACATTCATTAAAAAGAAATAATTATTTTTGGTGCTTGTAACCACTCTTAGTTACGTCCTCCCGCGAAGTTTAGGTAAATAGGCACTACCTATTCCGAGCTCTGATTATGATACTGTAGCGGCAGATCCGCTACCCGCTCCGCTCCGCTTATGAAGATAGTACAACGCAGCGATATCACACCACCGGTCCTAAGACAAAGGCGCGGCGCGCTCGCCCCGCGCTCGCCCCGCGCGCGCAGCCCCCGCCGGCGCATACGGCGCGCCCGCGCCCGGCGGAGGCGGCCGACTCACTCACTCGCTATTTCGCTGCTCGTGCATGCACCCGTGTACTTGCTTTATATAGCTGCCGCTTACGATAACGCTTGTAAAATATTTAATTTCCACATTATAAGTATTAAGTTGATTCTGCATACTCATTCTTCGCTTCTCTGCTAACGCCCTGCTTCGCTATAGTTGCTACAATACATTCGAAACGTCGGAAAAACCTTGAAAACTGTAATTAAATTAGTATTGTACGCGATTAAGTCCCGTTCTCCACTTATAATGTGTGAAAATTGTATAAGCTTAAATCAATTAATTACAAAATATCAGGAAAAGGGCAGTAGGGATCCGTTTTTAACATCTTCTTTTAAATTAATGTTTTTTTAGTACCTAAAATATTACGGTAAATAAACGTATTTTCTCTCTTCTTTTCCTTTCTATCTTTTAATAGTAGTTTATGCAACTGATACATAATGAGAGGTCTTAAAACACGAGTGTGGTTTTATGAAACGAGCGTCAGCGAGTGAGTTACGTATATACATCCGTATATTAAATCCTCTTTCATGTGTTCAGGAACCATTGCTTTGCAAGTGTAATGAGGTCGAGCGTGAGCTAGTTGAAGTCTTTTGAGCACGAGCCTGTATCGTTATGGGTGGAGATGGCCATAACGATACAGTTTTTGATGCTGTTATGGCCATCTCCGCCCCGGACCGGCGCGATATTGTAAAGTTGGTCCTTACCTACACTTTTTGAGCACATAAAAGAGGATTTACTGTATGGGTGTAGATAAACCATATTAATAATATAAAAGGTATCTTAAAACGCAACCGTGTGAATGAGGCCACCCATTGTAATGGCATTTCGAACTAATTGTTGTATCTGTTCGCTGTATCTACAGTTTGTGCATCATTCAATTCATGCTTGTTCTACGTTCACTCAACGTTTATTGTTAATTGTTGGAGCTGTCTGGTTTAACGTCGACATTTTGTACTTACTTTGTTGAAAATTAGCTTTGCAACAACAAAATTTAAATGGCGACGTTTTATACACGGCAACTACTACATTTCGTGACAGTATTAGATACTCTGACGGAGTGCTGGAATAATATACCGCCACCTTTAGGAAACTTATAAAGTTAAATACAATAAGTATATTTTGAACTTGCAAAATGGTCGTCGGTGTACCAATCTCACAAAAATATAATATGATTTTTAGTCAATTATTACGGTAAATAAACGTATTTTCTTTCATTTTTTCCTTTCTTACTTTTCAACCGTAATAATAATATAAAAGGTAACTTTAAACGCAACCGTGTGAATGAGGCCACCCATTGTAATGGCATTTCGAACTAATTGTTGTATCTGTTCGCTGTATCTACAGTTTGTGCATCATTCAATTCATGCTTGTTCTACGTTCACTCAACGTTTATTGTTAATTGTTGGAGCTGTCTGGTTTAACGTCGACATTTTGTACTTACTTTGTTGAAAATTAGCTTTGCAACAACAAAATTTAAACGTAGGAGTATTATAAACAGCAACTACTACATTCCGTGGCAGTATTAGATACTCTGACGAAGTGCTGGAATAATATACCGCCACCTTTAGGAAACTTATAAAGTTAAATACAATAAGTATATTATGAACTTGGAAAACGGTCTTCGATATACCAATTTCACAAAACTATCCACTTTATGAGTGTATGTGGTGTGAAAAATAAATTCATATTAATGATAATGCAATCCAGCCTAATTCATACCTATTTATGTTAGTACCTAATACTCGATTTGATCTCTTATACCTATGTACAAGGTGTGGCCATACTCATACTTAACTCATTTATTGATAATATTATTTAAATATTACATGTCGGGTAGAAGATTAATATTATTTCAGTTCCAATGAATGCTTATATTGATAGATATAATATCTCAAATCTCGCGTAAGTTTAATTTGCATAGCGACCCGCCCCGGCTTCGCACGGGTGCAATGCTGATGCATGTATTATACATATAAACCTTCCCCTTAAGTCACTCTATCTATAAAAAAAACCGCATCAAAATCCGTTGCGTAGTTTTAAAGATTTAAGCATACATAGGGATATAGAGATATAGGGACAGAGAAAGCGACTTTGTTTTATACTATGTAGTGATGGTAAATTTAATTATATGTGAAGCGTGTTGGCGCGCTCTCTTGAAAGGTATCCACGGAAGACCAGCGTCAAGATACTCGCAATGTACCTTGACATTAAAGAGTGGAGGCCATTTCAATGACGATTTTGTATAGACACTATGTTTTATTTGTTAGATGGGTACCACGGACGCATTTTGCCCCGGCTCATTTTTATCCCCATTCGCATTTTGCCACGATTGTGTTTTGTCACATGTAAAGAAAGAAAGAAAGAAAGTAAGAAACATTTTTCACAGACACAGAAGACACACATATTATAAAAAAAAACAACAGAGGAAAACAAACCACAACATGTGTGTCCCCGCGGCAGTGAAACGGACAACACTGATTACAGCGCTGATTTTCAGCCAGTACCGTCGGTGACTCACGGACCGCCATACACTAAATAATAGCCAAAAGAAAAATAATTAAATATGACTGCAAACGAAAAAATAATACATAAGAGAAAAATAATAATAATATCCACTTACTACTTACATACAGATACCTATCTAGGGTAGAAACAAAAGAGAACTAAAAATTTTGAAATAGATTCCGTTTTCTCTTGTTGTTTTTTTCTCATGTACATACTCGAATTTTACAATCTAAGGTCTTTCCCAACGCAATAAGTGGATTATGTTGTAAACGTCCTTAATAAACGTTTTTTATTGGAAAATATTTAATTTTATCATATTTGATTTGTCATAAAATTTGTTTGAATGATTGTAACTGTTAGTATTGAATTACATCTCGCAGCAGGTAAGAAGTTATTAGAAAAACAAACATGAAAGAAAACAAAACCCAATAAATATCATCACCAAACTTGTAATCCGAATCCTACATAAAATTAATACACGGATAATTAACTTGGGACATACAGAGAGTTACTCCAATAACATATTGGGGAAAATATAAATAACACAAACAAATAAGAATCGAAAACAAAGTCGATAAGCGAATCGTGCCATACAATATCGGAGATATTGTATTTTAGGTAGTGTAGACAATCTATTATTTTAATTGGAGCGCTCGTGGCCCAGCGGCGCCCGCGCACCGAGTGCGGTATGCGAAGTTAAACAACGTGGGCCGGGTCAGGTCTTGGATGGGTGACCGCTTTGAGTGGTTGGCTTCCAACCCAAGGGGGAAACTAGACCTTAATGAGTTTAGGCTTGTCAAGTGAGTGAGCAACCTGACTGATTATTCAAAAATCGATTTTTTAAAACGATTTAAGTTTGGAGTAAAATAATCTGCTATTTAGTAATCGATTTTTAAAGACAGAAAGTACATAACTCACATTTTTTTTAATTTTTAAAACGTATTTACGAATTTAGTCATATCACTTGGTCCGAGCGAGCAAGTGAGCACAAAATGCTTTGTGAATATACAACAGCTAACCTACATTCTGTGATAAATTGCGAGCTGACGGGCGCCCGATATTAAGGTTTGCTGGCATTTGTTTTATTGCTGAAAATAAAAAAAATGGTAGATTGTGTTAATACATATGACTCGTGCGGGTGGCGCAGGACCGGTCATAATGGCACGCTTTGGAGGAGGCCTATGTCCAGCAGTGGACGTCTTTCGGCTGATATGATGATGATGATATGACTCTGTATGTATGTGTATGTAATTTCATTGCTGAAAATTTTAAAAAATACAGGATTGTGTGGGCGATTCAGCGTTTCAACGGCGGTTTTTTTCGTCATTGTCGTTTTATTAAATATTGTCAAAGGAAACCATGATCAGTGTATTTAAATTTTTGTAACAAGCGTAAATCAATATCGGGTCCGAGTCTTATTTGATCAATATTTTCGCTAGTTTATCCTAACTTTGTGTAGATAAGTGAGCCCACAATGACTTTAGAAACGAGCGTTTCAAACGCACGGAGAATCGCCCGTATGTGTTCTGTATAGTCTGCATCGAAAATAACAAGTGATCTCGATTTTTTTTATTTTTTAGGACGCAATTATAAAACAAAAATCTATAAAATTATCAAACTTGTCAATAAACTTTTACGAGAATCAATTAAATGGACTGCAGAGGAGAGCAACCGGAACTCCCGACATACGAAAGCATATTTTCCCAGACTGAAACGGAGACTTTCGATCGCTTCGCTCACTCGTTTAAATATAAACTCAGCGACAAAATGTGTGAACATCACTTTAATGATAAGTGTTTAAGTGTACATACATTTTTTTGCACCTACTATTCAGAAACAGTCATTGTTGCCCGCGAATGAGGGATCAAAGTTGTACTTTTCTTCCCTCTTTTGAGGGCAGCAAGGACTCTTTTCCGCATAGACGGTAGCAAAATTATTTGTAAGCTATTTCATGTTTTAGCAGCGGGCCTAAGCAAGCAATATGTGTCACACGGTAGCAAAATTATTTCTGTGTTGGTTCGTAAACGCTTAAATCCCTCGCTGCGCTCAATATTTTACTTCACTCAGGACTACTCTTTCGCTTCACTCACGATTCAAATTCAATATACTGCTCTTGCCGTAAATATATCATTTTGCTACCTTGAGACGCAATCTAGTATTATTGCTATTAGAACGTACACAAATATATGTATTTGACTGTTTGCAGTCATCATAAACTCGTTTATCTGACAGATGCATTAAGCCGAGTCTGACTACGAGAATGTGAACATCTATATGCAACAAACACTCGTAAATCAATCCTGTTATCTTTATCCATGTATTAGCTGTCTTAGAATAACCAACCATTAATTTCATACACGAATTAAAAAAAAACGGCCAAGTGCGTGTCGGACCATGTACCATGAAGGGTTCCGTACCAACACCTACTAGTCCACATTTAAAATCACTATCCAATACACTGAATCTAAAAAAGTCGTATCTTCATAGGGAACTCACGGCACTTACGACCTTTTGTTTGGGAAAGACAGTTTTTAAGCGAAAACTCAAAAAACCGTAATACCTATCTTGTTCATACCAAAAATCGGTGAAAGTATTTACTAATGCACGCCACTAATTTTAAACTTTATAGTTTGGAAATTAGAGGGGGGGACACACTTTCTATGACTTTGACAGCTAATATCTTACCAACGGTTGACTTAAATGTACAAGTTTTGTAGAAACCTCCATATTAATTTTAAAGGCCTATCCATCAATACCCCACACGACTATGTACGTTCAATTTTTTTTTGTTCCGCTGTTTACATGTATGGAGTGCCCCCCTAATTTTAATTTTTTTTGTAATATTACATCACTTCTATGTAGCGGTTCATAGAATACACCTTCCTACCAAATTTCATAATTGTAGTGCTTATAGTCTCCGAGTAAATCGGCTGTGACATACGGACGGACAGACATGACGAATTTATAAGGGTTCCGTTTTTGCCATTTAGGACATCTCATACGCCATGACGAATGGATCAGAATAGAAGGAAAGATAGAGGGAAAAAGGAAAAGGGGAAGACCTAGAATGACGTACATGGAGCAAATAAAACATATATATATATTTTTTTGAACCTGACTTTGGCTTTATAGGCCGGGCTCGAGGGCCCGGGCCAATAAAGCGATAGGAGTGCGCGGTTGGAGAGTAGCCTGGGGGAAATCCAGGGGAAACCTCCGACACGACCACGCGTGTGGTTTGGAACACTGGAATACTCTAAGAGTTTGCGTTCCAGTGAGATTGGTTGAGTGGTTTCAACCGAATCTGAGGTGTGAGTGGAATCGAGCTACTGGGAGTTTTGTCGCTGGTTCACTAAACCTAGCCTAGCTGAGAAGAGTCCAGCAAGACACTCAGCTAGGCCCGACCTGGGTCGGACACATAAAATAAATGCTACGTCATACAAAGAAGTGAAGGACAAAGCTGAATGTAGAATAAGCTGGCAATTACTCCACCGACAAGAGCCAAGCTCTTAAATATTATGATAACCCTAAAAACGACTATATTGTAGTCCCTATCCAAATTCGTGTACCAGGTAAATCACTCGAAAACCTCAACTTTACTCAAAACTAATGAGCCTGATACTCGAGACCTTTTGCTCCAGACAACACTTGAACTGTTATAACCACTTATACACAATTTACTGGTACAATGGAAATAAAAAGACTTGGCCAGAGATTTTGTTGGCATCGTATTTTATAGCTGAGGGAGTATATTTTGCGATACTGGATAAAGATCAGATGAGAGAGTTCTAATATTTTTATTAGTTTTTCTTCTCATTCGATCCTTTTTTTGACGATCGCTTTAGCCTAGTTGGTAGTGACCCTGCCTTCGAAGCTGGAGGTCCCGGGTTCGAATCCCGGTCAGGGCATTTATTTGTGTGATGAACACGAATATTTGTTCCTGAGTCTTGGATGTTTTCTATGTATTTAAGTATCTATTTATCTATATAAGTATGTATATCGTCACTAGGTACCCATAGTACAAGCTTTGCTTAGTTTGGGACTAGGTTGATTTGTATAAGATTGTCCAAAAAATATATATATATAAATATATATATTTTATTTTGAATTTGTAATTATTATTTATTGAGTGGCTTGGTTACGTTACTTGTACGGTCAACATCAATAATATCTATACGCGCTTTAGCGACAAAATAAGCGTACAGATATTTTTATCGCTTTAGGAATGCACGTATATGTATGCCATTGACTGTAGGTACCTAGTACTTAAGCGAGGTAAAACTGACATTTTTAGTATGGAAAATGATATTTAATCAATGATTATCCACGCTCAAGAACGTTTCTTAATCACCATTAGTATGATATTTTCTTGATACGTTTAATAAATAATAATAAATTATATACATTTAAGAACATGCATATATGTTATTTACTTTATTTTAACTGCATGTACCATACCATACGCGTTTGTGTACATATGTACGTCAACTTTTTCTGGCTCAACGACTAAAAAAATAATAGTTGTCAAAAAACTACGGTAGATGACTGCTAGTTTGAAAAGTACATTGCTGTAGTTGCTAGCAATGTCGGCAACGGTTGGCAAAAATATTTACTTGTTTCGCGTAAGGGCATATTCGTTCTGTAATGAGTCCCTATCAGTTAATAAACGCTCATCTATTTAACGATTTTCTGACTGAATCGATGTATCTTGACATTTTCTCAGTGTTACTATCTAGAACAGGACTACTGCGACCTAATTTCATGAATGTATTTTTTGGATTTTTCATTAAGAAATATCTTTTCAAACCTCACTCTAATTCGACCATTTTCAAGCTGAAAACTGTTTTTCCGCTTAAATTCACACAATAAAATCACAAAATGTCGTATCCTCTAATGTATCCTTTAATAACTTTATTGGTATTATTAATACTTGTGTCATAATTTGAAATCAAAACATTTAAAAACTTATAAGACCTCTTATTCGTGTAGGGATCGGATACCGGTATTTTCTCCATAGAAAAATACCGGTATTATTACGGTCACCGGTTCATTATTTCGTTTTTAATGGGATAATCTAATAAGACGACGTTGTTACCTAAACACATGATTCAGCCCTACTTAAAGAGAAAAAAATAATCCACAACATTGGGCTAATTCAGGGTTTTTTTTAAATACCGGTATCGGTCCCTGTACTCGTTTCATATTCGTTATCTTTGTAATTGCTACTAAATACACTCGTTCGATTTTCGTCACTGTCTTTATATAGTCACTACTTAATACTTGACATCTTGATGCCCAGTAGTTGACAACTAAGTATCATTCACCTTTGTTCCTGAATTGAGATCAAATGGTTCAAGTATATTGTGCTAGTATCACTGGGACCTTTACCTTATAATTAAAAAACCCTTCAGAATTGCCAGTGAACGATCTCACCCCATCTCTTATCTAAACTCACTGAATTTCTCAAGTGTAAGTGTTAAAGTTAGATTCTTTTTTGTTTGCGTCGTAAAATATTGTTGAGAAGTTTTATCTTCCCAATATAGAATATTCAACGTGCAAACAATATTCACAACTTTTACTGTGACCTCTGTCACTCATAATAGCAGTGACCTTCGAACGTCTTCCCTTCTTTACACGCATTTATTTTTCAAACCTAAATGAAACCCTCACCCTAATTATTCCAACAAAAATGGTAACCCCCAAAATAAACCCCGAATACCTGGCCCGGTTAATAGCGGACGAAACTTTTTTAATTTGGATCCCAGCCAGTGCCCATCGATTAGGGTGACCTTGAGGATTTTAAGGCTATATTGTTCATGAATTTCACATTTAAAGCAAGGGCCATTCAGAGATCTGAGGAGTATACTGAAGTTTGAGCTTCTAGTGTGAAGAAGTAATGAAGAATTACAGTACACGAAAACTATTAAGGACTGAAAAAGACACAAAGAACCAACCTTCTAGGAAAAGCGCCGCTGACGCGCGCCGTGCGAACCCTTAACCTAATGGCCGAGAACATTGACTTGTTTTCATGTTCTCTGAGTGAATTCACAACGTGTGCATTACATATATTATGTTATAGGCGTAATGATATAGTCTAGCTAATTACATTATAGTATGTACAAGTAGTTACACTATCGTATTAGGCTAGGAACCTGTAAAGATAAGTGTAAGTGTGGGATAATAAAAAAATAAAAAATATAAGAAGGAGGTTTTCTGGAAGAAATCGCTCTTTAGCGATAAGACCGCCTGTTGTTTGCCTCTACTCATTGTGTTTTTGTACTGTACCATGTCCTTTAATTGAGGTGTGCAATAAAGAGTATTTGTATTGCATTGTATTGTATAACCGAACAAAATATTGAAAAACGCGTTGCTAACTCTGTCAAAAAATCCTAAATATCATCTTAAAAATTAAACGCTACAGATTTCGTAATTACTAACGATAGTGATTTTTTTTTTTTACAAAAAGGATAGCTTTTTTAATGTTCTAGCAAAATAACTACATAGATTTTTCATTAGTGATCGAGTGTTAAAAAATCAATTTTTACTAACTATTAAATATATGACGCGCAGTACTTCTGTTAAGAGCGGGATGGTTAATAGTGCGATAGAATGATTTTAATTTCCGTCGTCTACCGGTCCCGGGAATCCCAGGGATCATAACGAAAGATTTTTTTTTTTACCTAGCCTATTTAAGTGTCCCACTGCTGGGCAAAGGCCTCCCCTCTTTTCCTCCATTCGGCACTATTGTTAGCTTGTTCCCGCCAAGTTAAGGAAAACGAAAGAATGCTATTGTTTATTTTTTTGCAGGGAAACGAGGGCTTAATGATCGTCTTTTGGGCTACTTGCTCTTTAGATTATTATATTTATCGTATGGCATTACTTATTTCAAACCATAACATCTCCGAGAAGACAGTACGGTTGCCACTTTTGTTGCACCGTTTACCTTAAAGGGAGGTAGGGCACAGCAAAATGTCATCTTGCTCGAATTTGGAGCAGCCCAACTGGGGAAGTACCTCCGCCTTGCAGAAGACCACAGCCATAATAACATTATTTACTATACAAGTATTTAGTGTTGTGTTCTTGGAGGTGAGCAAGGTTGCCAGAGCTCCCGAGGATGCACTGTGTTGAGAGCGAGGGACCTAAATGTGTTCCTTCTGCTGTCAACATAGTGCATCCTCAAAATAATCTTATAAAGGGTCGGCAACGCGCACGTGACTCCGTTGGAGTTGCGGGCGTCTATAGGCTGCGGTGGCCGCTTACCATCAGGTGGACTGTACGATTGTTTGCCACCGGCGTTGTATAAAAAAAAAAGCACCATCCAGAGGTCACGTGTAGGGTAACTGTGGGTACTGCCTACGGACGTGGTCCAACTTCGACCCCCCTTGTCAAATGAGTGGACAACTTGACTGTTAGAAGTTCTCAAGCCGTCCGGAGGCCTCTAACTTGGCTTAACCACTGCTATCATAGGCAGTAGCCTGGATCTATTGACTTTTAACGTACCTCTTAATTAATTACAACAAAAACCGGCCAAGTGCGTGTCGGACCGCGCACAGTGTAGGGTTTCGTAGTTGCCCGTCCATCACGTCACCGGTCATATGCGGAATTATGGACCCGTAGAAGGGTTTTTACTGATGTTAGTACTATTGATGTACTTTTTTGAGATGTTGTGTTGTATACATATTTTTGTCCTTTACGGTAATGTCTACTTAGCTGTGATAGTTTTCCTTTTACATTCATCGTATATGCTCCTACCATGATTTTTTGATACCTAGTAGCCACCGTTTAGCTGGCAGGGGGGGCAACACTTGACCATAGCAAAAATTATCACTTCAAAACTTAATATCACGCCAACGGATTCTTGAATCAAAAATGCTTTTAGAAACCTTATAATATTTTTGAAAGAGCTATCCAACGATAACCACACGATGGGGTTTGGAAGAAAAAAAATTACACTACTACTTTACATGTAGGGGAGGTACACTAAAAAAAATTTTTTTTTAAGATTCTATTCTACCGTAATATCGGCGTCATTGATATGTATACTCATGCCAAATTACAGCTTTCTAGTACTAACGGTTACTGAGAAAAGCGGGGGACGGACAGACGGACATGGCGAAACTATAAATATACACAAAATACAGTTTTTCCTCATATTTAGATAAACAAATGTACAAAGCAGTTAGCAGAACTAAACAAAAACATCCGTGATGCCTTTCCCTAATTGCCGAAAAGCCAAAAGTTATCAAAAGGCCATTATTTGGTAGTTTTGGCACGAGCCAAAAGGAGATAAACGGATGAAAGTTACGTAAAACTCTTTTGTGGCTTCCATTTCCGCATGTACACTGACGGCCACTAAAAGTATACAGGTTGAAAAATCCCAATATAATCAGTAGAATACACCGTGTCCAATAAGTTCGAATACAGTTATGATCCTTAATAAAATAAACTTACGCGTAGTTTATGTTATAAAAATTATATTATATGAAAGGCACTCTTATATACAATATTTACAACAACTGTTTTGGAATTACTCCACCTTTAACTTTTTTTACCAGCTTCAAACGTTTCTCAAAAGCGCCACAAGCGGCACGCACCGCTTCCATCGGCATATCGTCCCAAATTTGCATGATTACCTTTTTAAAATGGTTCAGGTTTGCGACTTTATAATTATTTAATTTTGAGAGCATGTATGACCATACGAAATAATCTAGTACGTTTAAATCTGGAGAACTTGGTGGCCATTCATTTTTCGGCAAAAAATCGGTCAAATTAGCCTTGCACCAAGCTTGAACAGCGTTTGCCGTATGCGACGGAGCTCCGTCTTGTTGGAAAACATAATAATCATCTCCAAACATATTTTTTAAATTTGGGGCAACATTTTTCTCCAAAACCTCCGATTTATAATATTCCGCATTGATTTTAACGCCTTTATCAATAAATACTAGAGGCAGTTTACCCCTCTTACAAAGTGCACCCCAAACCATCACTGATGGTGAGCTCTGGAACCTAGGCACATTCTTTTCATAGTCTGGAATGTCTTCTATCCTTGCTGCCCACAACCGGTCGTTCTGGGCGTTATGAGGCTGCTCTAACACAAAGAGTTTCTCGTCAGAGAAAACAAATTCGTCCCCTGCGTGCCAAGAAAGTATGGTGCCACATCTTTCTACTCTCTTTTTCTTCGTCGCATCTGAAATGCCATGTACTTTACGTTTTTTGTAGGCATGGCATCCAAGGTCTTTTTTCAATATATTATGTACAGATCCCCTGGAAATTTTCAGATCAGCAGCCAATTTTCTAATAGAACGGTGTTTTTTCCGCCGAATTCGCTCTCTTATAGCCTTTACCACTTTTTCGGTTCTAGCTGAGCGGGGCCGACCAGATCTTTTCCTGTCCTCTGTAGAAAAGATCTCTTTATACCTTTTTATAGTAGTATAAACCAGATTCCGTTTAACTCCATGGGGTTGTAACGCCTTGAAGATAGCACATGGCCTGTCGCCATTAAGGAATTTTCTAATAATTTCTTTACGAAAGTGCTTCATCGTGTATTGAAACCAAACTAAAAATACGTGACTTATGAAATTATTGTATTATGTTTATGTCAATATACTTTTTAAATTAAAATAAGAATTTTATAGCCAGCAATCCGTATGTCTATACAGCAAGTGATTAAAGTTTGTATTCGAACTTATTGGACAGGGTGTAGATTCAATATTTTATACAAATGCCTTAAGGGCGGCGTACAGCGACATCTACCAGAAGACTCATGCTTCATTAACGGCACTAACGTCTCAAATCATATTGAGAATCGTCAGTTGCGATGCGCCATCCCATACCTAAATTTAGAATAAATGCCGGGAGGTCGCAGGTTCGAATCCTGCTCATTGCCTAAATTTTTCAATTTCTCCTTTATTCTAAATTTAGGATAGATTCAATCTCAAACTAAACGCCCATCCAGTTCACATCTGATATAAACGTATAATTGTAATGTAACACCGTGAAGTTGGGTTACCTACTTTAGCCCTGGAGGGTAACTTAGGTCTTTGGGATTGACTCGGTCTAGTCTTTGCTATTGCTTTTAAATTATGGCTCATTACCATAATGGTTGGTTTGAACCGTTTGTGTATGTTTATATTTATTTATTAGAACCATTTCTCTTTATTAATGTTTTCACTTAAGTTGGGTTTTATAAGGTCCAGCTGTTAAAAATTGTTATTGGTTATTATGGACATGAGAACGAAGTTTAAATTTGAATCATATTTAATACCTTAAAACAGTACCGTAAAAATATCGAACATCCCGCATTCTAGCGCATTCCCGTTTTGTTGGGAAAAAAAAGGAGGAAATAAGTTTCCGAAAGACAAAACTGTCTCAAAACACTTTGACCCGTGACTCATATTTGTTATAATTAAGCTCAGGTATTGCAAAATAGTCACCATATTGTTACGATTAGATATTAACCCGCGTAGCGCAACTACAAAAAGTGACATTTGACATTTCGGAGATCTCACGCTACACTAGCGCCTCTAGCGGCGAATTCATACTCGGCAGCCCCGATTCCAAGCGTCCCATACCGTGTCTTACCAGGCAGGCTGCAAGGCGTTTGTATAAAAAAAATAGTTTACGTTAGCAGCGGTACTGCTTAATACGAAGGAACGGTTGATGAATTTGGAACTGAGTAGCGATTGCACCTATAGCTCAGTTGGCTAGAGCGACTGGCCGCGAGTGCCGGGAGGTCGCAGGTTCGAATCTTAATTTTTTTTTAATTTTTCCTTCATTCTAAATTTAGGCTGGAAGAAAAATTTTTTTCGTCGTTTTATAAAAAGAGTCACTTTTTTTGCTATCCAGTGTACACACATTAACCAGGTAGAGGCTTTTATGAAAGCCACGAGGTTTTCATTGCGTATGATTGCAGATTTTCGTATTTTTAACGACTATTTTGTGAATAAAATTATTATTTGTCGGTATTTTTTTAGTTTTGTTCTTTTTTTTAACCTAAATTAATGAACTGCACTCAGACCTACACTGAACTCAAGTTAAATTATACACAAGACAGGTTTTTGAGTACGGATCAAAAGTTTACTAAAAAAAACGCACTTAGTGTACTTTATTTATACGTTTCTTCCTTATTTTATGGGCTACTACGCTCAGCTTTTAAAAATATTTTAATTATTAGAATTACGATTTGAAACGGGATATTTACCATGCATATTTGTATTTTTGAGTTCCCGATATTTCGGCACTGTTGCAAGCGCCATTATCAAGGATTAACTGACGTGCTGCGAGTTTTAGTTGTGGTCTACCCACACACCATAGCGATCTACCCTCGTCTTGGTTCGCTTTTTTCGCACAGTGTCACCGTCACTACCACCGTTCGTAATTCTAATGTAAATGACCATGTAAGCTTGAAATCCTATATTTTAATTATGATTTTGTATTAAGAAATCTGTAAAGCATGCACATCTTATACAACCATACCATAAGTTGAACCATAGGTTGAAAATGACTCATTTCACCCGAGATTGGGCGTTCGAATGAAGTGAGAGCGCCAATAGTTCAAGGGTGAAATGGGTGCTTTCATCCTAGTTAAAACACTGATTTTCACTTCCACTATGAAAGTAATCGAGAAGTAAAAGTAAGAGTAAATCATATTCTAAGGATTCAATAGCAGCAGTCCATGCCTATTACTTTCCACCCTAGGGTCGGAAAAGCACTTTTCCATCCGGCCATCAGAACATGAAAATCAAACTTTCAGAACAGGAGAGATGAAAAATAAAATAAAATTGAATCACTTTTATTATAGAAATCACAAATATTTATTCGTGCAAAACACAAAAAGAACAAGAAAATAAATAAAAACAGAAGAACAAGGTATTGCATGAAATGGTTCTGTCTCAGCGTAGTAGTAGCAGCGTATAGGACCCACTGTATCAGTGCGAAAAAAAATCGGTGGTTGGTCTCATTGTTCAAAAACTGGATATAGGTAAAGAAAATCTTAAATAACAGTATTCTTCACAGAAAATTTATATCCTTGACATCGTAACATCTATCAAACTTTACTTTCTTTTACTTTATGTCATGGGTCCATCTAAGTTGTTATCTTTGACATGACATACATCCATCCCTTGCTTGAAATTATTCGAGTTGGCAAAGTTGCATCAAAGCGATTCGATCAAAAAGCTATTTTACAGTTAACGCAATAAGGATGAAAATGAAATAACTTTTTTATAGAAATTCGTCCAGCGAAAAGATCTTCAATCTTAGCTCTAAACGACCTCAAGTGATCCATCATTCCCATCATATAAGAACTCGTATACGTTAGTAGAAATCACATTCTTATCTTATCCTTGAAGTTATACAGGGTGGGAACAAATCTTACTTAGCCATCTTCAAAAATGGGCCCCAATATAACCTTATTTCAATTTATAATAAAATCCCGGACAGTATTAAATTAGAACCAAATGACAGTATATTTAAAAATGAATTAAAAGACATGTTAATTAATCACTATTATTACTCAATCGAGGAGTTTTTAAATGATGAAAAGCTGACGAGGTAGTAAAACAGAAAATTGTAAATTGTTATCTGCATGAAATGTACCTAAATTTAAGTTAACTTAAAATAACTTACTAGATAATATGTATAGATAGAAGCTTTTGCACGCAAGTTACGATACAGTTATAATGAAATATTTTAGGAATTAAACTAAGCTAGACTTAGCAAATATTGTGTGCCCTAACAGGGTGTCATGAACTTGCCATCCTTAGTTATAAAACCTTATTATGTAAATGTGTTCATGACTATACAATAAATAAATAAATATATGGTTCAAAGGAAAGCTCTGTTTTTTTTAACCACGGTTGTGGTGTTGGGAAAAAGGAGGCATTCATTAAATTCTTGGCATCAATTTTTGACGCGCGGCTGTCGCGTCGCCAGTTCTCATGATTGGTCCGAAACATGTCGAGCTATACTCGACCTTAAAGACGTGAGTGACCCGTGTTCACGCCGCTACGTTTTCAATACTTCGTTTTAGTTAAGATTTAATTAATTGTTTATTGATTTTACACCTTAATGACACTGCACAAGGCATATATTGCATTGTATCGAGTCTTTTCCAATCAGATCTCTTGCATATTGCGTGATACGTGTAATTAGCCAATCACAGCTCACCTCACACCGACGCCATACATTACAGCCCTCTGCTCGACACTTGCTTTTCTATCGCCTAAGGGAACACTCTCCATATTTCAAATTACTCATTGTAATTAACTGTATTAAACAGTCTTTTGGCCTTTATTTTTTGTTTTCTATTAATCTTCCTTGTTCCCGTCTGGAACAACCCGTTTATTATATTTCCATAGCCATACTTTGTTACAAATTGTAAAATCAGTCATCATCCCTATTACAATAATAAATAATAAAATAATAAATATCTTTGGACAATCTTACACAAATCAACCTAGTCCCAAACTAAGCAAAGCTTGTACTATGGGTATCAAGTGACGATATATAGATAAATAGATACTTAAATACATAGAAAACATCCAAGACTCAAGAACAAATATTCGTGTTCATCACACAAATACATGCCCTGATCGGGATTCGAACCCGGAACCTCCAGCTTCGAAAGCAGGGTCACTACCAACTAGGCTAAAGCGGTCATCACAATATAAGTATACATATTACAATATACATGACGACCTGCATGAGCATTTTGAAAGGGCTAGTATTTAGACATAATATTTAAACATACATTTTATGACCGTGACATGACCACAAATGAAGCAAGTTGGCAATAAATAGATTTTCAAAGCGCTATAATCACTACATGGTATAAAACAAAGTCGCTTTCTCTGTCCCTATGTCCCTATGTATGCTTAAATCTTTAAAACTACGCAACGGATTTTGATGCGGTTTTTAATAGATAGAGTGACTCAAGGGGAAGGTTTATATGTATAAATAAATAATAAATAAATAAATATTACAGGACAATCTTACACAAATCGACCTAGCCCCACAGTAAGCTCAAGAAGACTTGTGTTATGGGTACTAGACGACGATATATTTAATAGATATAAATACTTAAATACATAGAAAACATCCAAGACTCAGAAACAAATATTCATGCTCATCACACAAATATTTGCCCTGATCGGGATTCGAACCCAGGACCATCAGCTTCACAGGCATGTGCACTACCCATTAGGCTAAACGTGCGAAGCCGGGGCGGGTCGCTAGTAAATAATAAATATTCTTTATTGCACCAACATTAGGGTGGGCCGATTTCAATTTTTTTCGAATTTGGCATTGTAAGACCCCTCAAAAGTTGCCAAAAAAATAGCGTATTCTATGAAAAATAATATATAAAGTCTTACATTCTACATTGAGCCCTCTACCAAAGTTTGAAAATTTAAAAAATCCACTATTTTCCGTTAAATTTTAATTTCATGTTTTATGTATAAAATTCATATATTTCAACATTTGATTACTTTTCCTACTCTCTCTGGTATTCTACTTACTGATTTGTGATAAGTTTCGACTTGTTAATGAATTTTGAACTACACTTGTTCGAACGTGATTTGTGCCGAAAAAACACCTCACACACACGTCGTTTTACTTTAAACTAGTGAACCGATTAGTATCGTTGGTTGTGATCAGAAAGAGTTTTGATCGCAAAGATAGTATTTGAAGTTAATTTGTAAAGTGTTACCATCACAATAGAGCTGGATTTTGAACAAAAATGAGTACGGAGCCCTTGTTTGGATTCGCTGGGGGACGAGGAAGTGAAACCGTCTGCCCCATGTTTGGATCATTTGCAGAGCTCAATCGCAAGCAGATTCCGACAATATCTGATGTTATTAAGTTTATATTATTAAAGAGACATGAATTAAAAGAACAAAATAACGGGAGACAACCTTCCAACTCCGATATTTTCGCAAAATTAGATGGGGCAACAAGTGGTCCTCGTGAGTTTTCGGGTCCTATAGGCAAAAAGCTTCCCCTGTGCGAGAAAATGGATATCATAACGTATCAACCAGTTGCTGGAAATATGCCTAACTTAGATAATAAGATTATAAATGAACTGAGCACAGGTCAAAAATACCTGTATGAGATTTGCCAAGCTGCACCATCAGGCATTTGTACACCGGAATTAGCAAATCGTCAACCAGGAAAAATGGCACATTCAAGGTGGCTTACCTTTGCCAATCGTATACTTAGATTCTACCTTAGTACCAATAGACCATCTAAAAATCTAAAAGCTATAGTGCAATACATCATGACGGTTTACGCTCCTGCATGGTTTTTGATAAAAGTTAAATTAACATTGAAAGATGGAGCACACCACCTATTTATGATGATTAAACTTTCTCGAGACCTGCCTGAAGGCGTGAAAAATGTTATTGATCCAGTGATACAGAGCCTATTTTGGACATCCAGAAAATTTATTGCTGGCACTGTTATACGACCCAAGAACTCACGTTCAGAAGCTTGCCGTCGAGCGGATTGTTGGAGCAAGAACTTCAAGCGGCACATCCCAAAAAATCCGTACTTTCCAGCCACCACCACTGAACTTTTTAGCGGAAGATTATATTGATTTAGTGCATTGGCAAAATATATGTATAACTCGTCCTCCAGCTCTTTCACATTACAGCAATGAAGAATTGCAAATGATGGTAGAAACAAATCTACTTCCGCCCTGTGAATTTCCATGCCACACCCAAACCGTAGAAAGAGCTGTAAAACTAGTGGCTGAAGCTTCTGAAAGTGTTATTGGACAATCTGCTAGGGATGGTTTAATTAAAAATACTCTAAAATCTCGTACAGTGAAGCCTAAATTTGAATTAAAAAAAGTTCCAATATGCCCTAAACTAAAAAAATTCTGCCTATTTATCTTATGCTTAACGTATAAAAATTGTAATAAATTACTTAATCTTAACATTAAATATGCTTTTATTTATATCCTAGTGCTAAAATAACATTCATAACTGCATCAACAGTCATTATAATGGGGATAGAATATGAGTGGGAATTTGGTTAAAAATTAATTTTTTGGTAAGCAGTAGAGGGCTTAAGATACTAAATTTATTTAAAACTAAATATACCGTCAAAATCAGAATTACAAGCCGCAAGTTTTGACACCTCTTACGTTACGATATGCGAGAAAAAATATTTCTTCATACATTATCAGCCCACCCTAACCAACATATAGAGAATATGACGGATAATCCTTAAGAACTAGGTAACAACAGGCGAACTTATCGCTAAAGAGATCTCTTCCAGACAATTTGGGTATCAGGAGATTAAAAGTAAAGAAAAATTAACAGCAGGTAGCGCAAGTATAAGACCAGAGGTGTAGAATAACACATACATCTAAAACTAATATAAAGAATAAACACACGCGCTATGTACATCATCTCATATGAATTATTTATTTATTAACTTATTTTACAGGAATTGCAATTTTCTTCTAAATGATCATCAACATCATCATCATCATTTCAGCCGAAAGACGTCCACTGCTGAACATAGGCCTCTCCCAAGGCTCGCCATTTAAACCGGTCCTGTGCCGTTCGTTTCCACCGGATTCCCGCGACCTTCACCAGGGCATCACTCCACCTTGTCGGAGGCCTACCGACAGCTCGTCTTCCGGTCTTCTAAATGATCGCCTAAGTTATAAAAAATCGCCATTACATAACTTTTTGGTGCTATTAAGTTACTTTGGAAACTTCTATATGCATTGTGTTAATCAGTCAGGGGGGGCCATATCAGTTAGGCGGGGGAACTATGAGGCGAGCCGAGGTGAGGGGGGAGGTGCATTTTTATACAGTGGAATCCGTTTATAATGACATCGAAGGGAATTGACAAACACGTCATACTAAGCGGACGTCATACAAAGCATTTTTGTGAAAAAAAAAAACCTTCTATTATTTAGGTAAATACTTATTTTAATAGAGAGACATAGGATATTAAATCAAAATAAAGATTGCATGTAAGACGTGTATGAATGTATGTATGCTTTTTTTCATTTTTTATGTACTTAAGAAATCTGTAATTTTTGTCTGCTTTTGTTTTTGCATTTTATTGTAATAACAGTCTCTAATACTATTGTGTATAGAAGACATTACCATGGTCAAATTATCATTTTCAATATTACTATGAATATAGGAATCACAAAAACAAATCCGTGACGTTCAACTGTCAATTACTCAATGAGATTCAAAACAAAAACCAGCCACGTGCCGAACGTCGTCGGGAATCAACGAACATGACCGAAGGTAGGTGTAAAGAATCATGTCGGTCACTATAAACGGACAAAATTTATTAAAAATGGGTCATAATAAGCGATATGTCACTGTAAGCGAAGTCATTATATCCGACTTTGTTACGTGGGTCATTGTCAGATTTAGGTTCGCGTCTTTTCGGTGGACATATAAAAAGTTAAGGGCCACAAAGCTTAATTTTCGATTAGTCTAGTAACCTGCATAAACGGTGTTTCCATAACTATAAATCCATGTAATAAAAACATAACTTATATGTACATAAGCCGTTAAGTATTGACCACCGGGTGGACAACTTTTGTTTTTACAACTGAGAATGGCCCACAAAGATTTTTATGTGAAAACCAAACTTCGTTGTGTAATTACGTCATAATAGGCGGTTGGTCAATAGAGGCGTAGTCAGAATAAACGGATTCTACTGTAGTTATAAAACATAGAAGAAGAATCTAGGGCCTGTCCCTTTCATTCGTGTCATACACTACGTGTACGAAGTACGGATTTTGTATTTCGAAATAGGCCCTACGCTTCTCGGCGAATGCCCATATTCCCCCCGTATCCGCATCTGCTCCTATACTCCGAAGTTCGAAATCCTAACTTCGTGTCGTGTCGTCCCTTTCACTCTCGTGTTATACACTATATGGGTGAAAGGGACGACACGACACGAAGTTAGGATTTCGAAGTTTGTAATAGCCCCTCTGTCTATCCGAGTAAACAGTGGTCGGAAGATGTGTTGCGCCATAAATAACAAAAGCCAGTGACAACGTTCTATCCGGTGATAGTGATGTAACCTTCTGGAAAATATTTCCTGAGGGGAAATATTGCCGTTATTTTTTATCGTTAGTTTTTTGTTCGTTTTTTGGTGGAGCGATGACCTGGTGAAGGTCGCGGGAATCCGGTGGAAACGAACGGCACAGGACCGGTCTAAATGGCGAGTCTTGGGGGAGGCCTATGTTCAGCAGTGGACGTCTTTCGGCTGAAATGATGATGATGATGATGATGATTTTTTATCAAGAATTTGTTAACGTTAATGTTACAGCAGCCATTGAGGCCGAGAGCGGTAATAAAGACTTCCAGTCTAGAGGTCTCGGGATCGAACCACGGCTGGTACCTTTCGTTATATAATAACTTAAACTTATCATTTGATAAATAATTTTGTATTAAGCAGTTACGCTGCTACCGCATCCTACAAATTTAGAAATTCTTCTGGTTGATGTCGCTGTGCCTCCCTTAAGGCGTTCGTATAAATCAAGGAATGGTTGAAGAATTCGAGGCTGGATGGTAGTTGCACCTGTAGCTCAGTTGGCTAGAGCGATTGGCCGCGATTGCCGGGAGATCGCAGGTTCAAATCGTGCTCGGTGCTTAAATTTTTCATTATTTCCTTTATTTATAAATTTGTAGTTCATTTGATAATTAACAGTGGCTTTTCGGTTAAGGGAAACATCGTGAGGAAAACGATTTTCAGACAAGACGGCAGATAAACACATCTCGATTTCAGTCATGCACCCGGAATGAAACATACGAAAGCATTTTTGTCGAATCTGAAGCTGAGACCTTCATTTCACTCGGTCAATTAAGTGAACAAATGAATACTCAGTATTGTACTGAATGACAAATGCCTATTAAAATGACAAAAATATTGCCATCGGTAGTCAACAATATTGCCAACGTTGGATGAAAATATTACGAACAAGCACATCCCTAGTTGCTAGTTACCTATAGTAGTATTGAGCTCAAAAACGAAGCCCGCATTGTCCGCATTGGACATTGCGACACATTTTAAATTATAGCCAGTGTCCTGTGACAGAAAACTTATGAAACAGTAGTTCGTTTTTGTCTTTATGTATCCTGGGAGACAAGTGGGGTTTCGACTGATTCAAGCGTTCAGTCACTAATTATACATAATAAAAAAAGAAACATCACAAGGTATGATTCGACGACAGAGTTAAATGCGTTCCTTAAGATTAGACTCATACAAATTAATTTAATATAATTAAGCAGTTGCAATTTTTTGATGTTGAAAAGAGGCGTGCCTCAGCTGTTCACAGCGTAGGCGGCAATCAATGCGGATTGGGGAGTGACTTTACCAATCGTTCTATCTATCATATAATTAAATATGATTCTATTCGAAATGAAAAAAACAGAAAACACTTTTACGGACTGATGGTGTATTCGCCACGAAAGCCCAAATATGGTACATAACAATAGGGTTGACTCACATGTTATTATTACTTTATAAAAAACTAGAGCAAAAATATGCCAAATGATGGAAACCCTATATTATTGTCTCACAAAAATTACGAAGTTTTAACTGTTTTAATTTGCAGATTTGACGTCACAAATCTCTTAGCGTCATAGTAAATGACGGTCGTTCAATACGAAGGTACGTTTTGCGCAAAAGGGACAGCAGATATCTCCTGAAATTTTGATTTCTTATAACTTTGTGATTATTTATTCCTCTTAGACTGCTTTTTTCAGTATTTCATTCCAATTTTCATACTCCTTCGAGAATATTCCAAATTACTGATCATTTGGGACACCAATTGTTGACAAACAATCCTATTTCTTGTAATTTATACTGGCAATGTTTTTACTTAGTAATAAATTATCTTTTTCAATAATTTATCATACGTTACTTAGCTTCAAGAAAATTATATAATATTTACGCTTAATAATGTAACCACAGAGACCTAAAAAATTGAACTGCAGTTTTTGTCCATTTTCTGTAATATTATGTTTCCTGTGCCTATTGTATCGTGAAGTGTTGTGATTTATATCAGCCCTGATACTGTGTTCTAGAAACAAAGTGACTTAAGTCCAGATACATGTTCATACTGTTTTAAAACATATTATTTCAGCAATAAGGGTTACAATCGCATGTACACAAGTTAGTTATGAGCTGGGAGACGTTAAGCAAAGGAAAACATTTTTAAAAAGTAGCATTGAAATGAATAGTATTGTTTGAGTTGACATTTTGTAAATGGTGAGGTGAATGCGACTAGATTCTCGAGCGAAATCACATTTTTGATGATTTAGGTTGGGTTGTACCAAACCGTCTGTAATCGTAAGCGGTTTTCATTAAAATTTGATTGCATGGAAAGTTTGACAAGTTTCTATGGGATGACAGCTGCCGGCGCCATATTTGACGATGACCGGCCTGTGATCGTATGTTGGTGCAACCGACCCTAAGAGTTTGCGCTCCAGTGAGATTAATTGAGCGGATTCAACCGAATCTGAAGTGTGAGTACGAGCTACTGGGAGTTTTGTCGCTGGTTCACTAAACCTAGCCTGGCATCCTAGGATGTGATCGTATGTCGGTGCAATCGAACCTTAGTGACATTTCAATGACACCCTGTATACTCTAGATATATGTCATGCTCGCTTTAAGGGCTTTGCCTACGGTGGCGTCGTTGATCGGGTCGCCACCTTCCCTAACAGATGGTCGAGGGAGGCGATGGCTGAGATACGCGTCATACTCGTGATCGGGTGCTGTTTGTGGAGTCCGGTCTGTTCATGCTTGCTAGGACATAGTGACTACGTTAATACTGGTGTCTTTTTACAGGGGATTGACGAGAGACATCATCCTGTTGTGGATTCGTTTTTATTATCAGTGACTTAGACACCATATACATCTCTAACAATATTAAATTAATTTTAATTTTGACGCTGAGAGACTATGTACATCTCTGGGATATTATATTAATTTCATTATACTCCTTGTTTAATATTGAGACCTTATACATCTCTAACTTTACTGATGTTGTAATATTTGTAATAGATAACTTTGCAAGTTTATCTTCACTGTATGACTTAAATTTTGTTATAATTGTAAACTCGAAATTATTATTCCTTCTTGAACTGTAAATTAATATTTTGACATGAAAAATGCATTACTTATTATAATCAGACTTTCTTAAATTGTAAATCAATATTTTGACATGTAAAAGTGCCCATTTGGCCTATTTGCAGAATAAATGTTTGATTTTTTTGATAATTTATGGCACATCAATTCTCTGGAGAATCGAAATTTCCACCGAACTTCAAATTTGTCGTCTAAATACCCAAATGGCATTATAAATAATAACTAAACTCCCGCCTAAACAATTAATAATCCTTGTTGACAGCGAAACGCCCCCTTCGGGAAAACGGAATTTTCGAACCACCCTGTATACTTTTAACAATGTCGTACAACCAAATCTTCTCAATGCAAAATCGACCTACGTTTCTATGAGACAAAGTTCAAATTTAGAAGATTTAATTGAGGTTGAGATCATATGAGATTAAGGAATGGAAATTACGTTTGTAATTTCACGATAGGATATTATTAAATTTACCGATGTAAAAGTTAATTTCAGTTGACAATCTTAATTTGCCTGTTTACGTTTATGTCATTATCAAGTTGTAGTAACCACAGATTACAATAGACATTTTTGCCATACCATAGATAAAATCTTAAGAATTTAGGTGAAATAACCAGAAAACTTTTATTACAACCAAATGGCTACCTAATACACAAAATAATTCAAATTTAGAATGAAGGACAAAATTTAAAAATTTAGGCACCGAGCAGGTTTCGAACCTGCGACCTCCCGGCACTCGTGGCCAGTCGCTCTAGCCAACTGAGCTATAGGTGCAATCGCTGCCCAGTTCCAAATTCATCAACCGTTCCTTCGTATTAAGCAGTACCGCTGCTAACGTAAACTATTTTTTACAAAATAATTCAGAACACCGCCAATAGTTTCACGATAACCTGATTTGGGTAATTATCAGATTTAGGTTCGCGTCTTTTCGGTGGACATATCAAAAATTAAGGGCCAGAAAGCTTAATTTTGGATTGGTCTAGTAACCCGCATAAACGGTGTTTCTAGAACTATAAATCTACCACTAACTATATATCTTGGATTGAGTTGCACAACCCTCAGATCCTCTCGACAGATTAGAACACCATTACATACCTAGTTTAAGGAAGCCATTGAAATCCAAAGGCAGAAGAATTTCAACCGGGAAGATGGGTTTCAACTGTCAAGTGTCTGGCGTCCAGTGATCCGAAAGTTCACGAAAAGATACTGTTTCCGAAAAGAACTCGCGTATTGATACTGCGAGTGTGGTGTGTCGTGACCGTAATCAAGTGGTAGTGACGGCGACACTGCGAAAAAAGCGAACCAGGAAGAGGGTAGATCGCTATGGTGTGTGGGTAGAGCACAACTAAAACTCGCAGCACGTCAGTTAATCCTTGATAATGGCGCTTGCAACAGTGCCGAAATATCGGGAACTCACAAATACAAAATATACATGGTAAATATCCCGTTTCTAATCGTAATTCTAATGTAAATGACCATGTGAGCTTGAAATCTTATATTATAAATTGATGAAATAAAAATATAACTTTTATGCTGCATAAGCCATTAACTAATCACTAGACCCCGTTATCTTGCCGCACAGAAATTGTTTTTTAGTAGAGCGTGAATGTTTTTTTTATTGTATATCTAAATGTCGATACTGTATGTCACTGATAATTTCAAAGAGGTGTCACTAGGTACTACTTATTACTTTTGTATAAAAAATTATATAATAGTAAACGAAAAATAAAAAAAATAAAAGTCTAGGGTGTTCTTTAGAATTTATTCGTTAGTTTTTCCACAATAATTACAATAAACTTTACACAATAGGGATGTTGACTCAAAATTTATTGGTATCTAAATTATTATCCAAAAGAAAGAAGACACAAAACTATGCCAAATGGTGAAAATCCCATTAAAATATCTCAAAAAATAACGAAGCTACAACCGTTAGAATGTTGTTAATAAGAGTGAGAAAGCGCTACAAATCAGTGACTCGCTGACCTAAAGCGCCTTAGTAAATGAAGATCATTCAATACTTTTGTATATCATAATAACATATGAGGGTAAATGTGCAACGTGGGGTACTTGGTGGAATTAAATAATAAATCAGTCACGATCTTGCTGTCTAGCTGGTGGTTTACTTTATATCCCTATACCTAAATACTACAAATACAGAGGTGCGTTTAGCGAAAAAGTGACAGAATATGCCCCCACTTAAAACTTTGAAGGCTTGTAATTATGTAATTATTTATTCTTTTGAGTTACTTTTTTCGCTATTTGGTTGAGAATTTGATCCTTTTTCGAGAAAATTTGAAGTTATTGATTTTCTTATTTAGTGTCAACATCCCTATTGTACATGGTCAGTGTAACTATGGGTTATATAGCGATTTTCGTGATGACAAGTTCCACATTGGGCGGCAACTGTAAATCCTGCTGCATATACAATTATACATGCGAAGGACGCACTGCCCAGCCCCACATCAAATAACAATTGCTTTTTAAAAGCTGCTGGTAATGGTAATACATAAAAGTTTTCATTAAAATTGAGCATAGACTTAAAAGGCGAAAATTCAATTGCATTATATAAACATCGATATCAAGAAGGTCGATAAAAAAAACATTCACGCTCTACTGAAAAACAATTTCTGAGCGACAAGATAACGGGATCCACTAATGACCACCGGGTGGACTACTTTTGTTTTTACAACTGAAAATGACCCATTTTCATTCCCAATTCAACATTGCATCATTAATGTATAATAAGTTTCGAAATGTCATAACAGCGGTCATATAAATGTCAATCATACAATGAACAAGTCTGTGAAATGGAAATAATATCATATGCTATGGTATCCGTGAGGAAAGAGGAACGTGACATTTTGTGGGAAATAATAATTAATTTCAATTTTTTTGACGACCGCTTTAGCCTAGTTGGTAGTGACCCTGCCTTCGAAGCTGGGGGTCCCGGGTTCGAATCCCGGTCAGGGCATGTATTTGTGTGATGAACACGACTTCCTGACTCTTGGATGTTTTCTATGTATTTAAGTATATATTTATCTATATAAATATGTATATCGTCACTTGGTACCCATAGTACAAGCTTTGCTTAGTTTGGGACTAGGTTGATTGTGTAAGATTGTCTAAAAATATTTATTTATTTATATTTATATTTTATTAAAGGTAACTGTTTTTTTTCATATAAAAATTGATGACGGCTGTCCACTGTTCTCATTTGATTTTATTTTTAGACTGACGCTTAGAGACCTTATACATCTCTGAGGATATTTATTTATTATTTTCATGTTGACGCTTATAGATATATCTCACAATATTTTATTATGAGTAGTGTACCTACCTTATTACCTTTTATCTTGACGCTTAGAGACCTTATACATCTCTAACAAATCTCGATTGTTATTAGTTCCTTAGTCTTATTTTTGACATGTAACACTACATTTAATTAATGATACTTTGATTAGTGTTTTATTTTTATTTGATGTACCTAGATTTTGACTTGTAAAAGTGCCCTTGCGGCCTATTTGCAAAATAAATATTTTTGTTTTTTTTTTTACCAGTTTAAAATACTTACTAAGACTCCTACCTCAACTTTACCGAAAAAAAGAACTCCATACGTTTCCCTAACAGTAAGTACTGGACTGTTATTTTCGGGTACTAGTATGGAACAGAGATGAGTTCGAGTAAATAGCGTGCTCGAAGAGCACCCTAACTCAGCGCTGTGGGCGATTTAGGGCTGTGAAAAAAAACTTCTACAACGGCAAAACGTTATTCTCCATTCATCATCTTCATCATCATCATTTCAGCCGAAAGACGTCCACTGCTGAACATAGGCCTCCCCCAATTATGGGGGGGATTTGCCATAGTCGCCACGCTTGGCAAGCGGGTTGGCGACCGCAGTTTGATGGTGGTAATGATCGAAGGATGCTGCTGCCCACCCTCCGATTTTCCCTTATTCGCCTCCTACGAAACCCACGGGAAGAGATGGGGTGGCGCAATTCTTACCCGGCAACCATATTCTCCATTCCTTGCGCTAAATATGGCATATCGATTGACACACATGTTGGATCTCACGACTTAATAAGTAATTCAGCGACATTTCACATCTATTTTTGTTTTAACTTTAAACAGCATATATATTCACATCATTAATGGTAACTTAGGTCAGGGAGAATGATAGGACATCTCATACGCCATGACGAATGGATCAGAACAATAATAGAAGTAAAGATAGAGGGAAAAAGGAAAAGGGGAAGACCTAGAATGACGTACATGGAGCAAATAAAACATAAAATAAATGCTACGTCATACAAAGAAGTGAAGGACAAAGCTAAATGTAGAATAAGCTGGCAATTACTCCACCGACAAGAGCTCTTAAATATTATGATATGATAGGTCAGGGAGGCGTTTGGGGTCGAAACATTGGGACCAAGTGCTCGCCGACTTTATAAAAATTTGTCGGCGCAACTAATAGAGACCTTGTCACGAAACGTCGCTCCCAATAATTTGAGGGCCGTGGAGTACCGTAGGAGAGGTGGCTCAGGGACTCGGAGCAGCGTAGTTGAGGCGGCTCAGTGCCTTGCCTCTGTCGTAACTCGGCGATCACTGATTAGGAGCCGCACGGTCCGGCGTCCTAGGCACACACTTACGGACCCGGACGACGTAATCACAGCGTCTATCGAAAGATGGAACGCTGCGCGCGTACGGCGTTCAACTCTGACACGACGCGTACACTTACGCATTCCCGCCGGCGGGGACGTCCACCGCGCGATTGCGACAACACTGACACATATAGTCCCTATTCGTCCCGGTACCGCCGCACACCGGGTAGAGTTAGTCCGACCCAGGTCGGGCCTAGCTGAGTTTCTTGCTGGACTCTTCTCAGCTAGGCTAGGTTTAGTGAACCAGCGCTCAATTCCACTTACACCTCAGATTCTCAATCTCACTGGAGCGCAAACTCTTAGAGTATTCCAGTGTTCCAAACCACACGCGTGGTCGTATCGGAAGTTTTCCCCTGGATTTTCCCCAGGCTACTCTCCAATCGCGCACTCCTATCGCTTTATTGGGCCCGGCCTATAAAGCCACAGTCAGGAAAAAAAAAGAGGCCTCAGATTTTACGCGAGGTCTTCTAGAAATGCGGGGCCTGGCTTTGCCCCGCACAGACCAACTTCGTATTGACTCTTTGAAGTCTAGACGAGAACTATCCTCTGCTAGCGATGTACGTCTTTTATATCCATCCATCCAGTCATTGTAGAATACCTAGTTCTTTTTTCAAAATTTAAAATTTATAAAATACCAGCTATATTTTGTGTTGAGGTTATAAACTCGCTCTAAAACCGTTTAACAATTTACGTTACTATGGCACTGATGGCAAATTGGGACAATTTTTTATGTTTAAGTTTTTCTGGTTTTGCCTAGGCTGTTTTTTTAATATTAAAAATTTACGTTATTATGACAATCTTATGGAAATAAATACGTTAAACGATTAAATTAACTGAAAATCACTATAAAAGTTATAAAAATAAACAGGACACAAGCTGAATCAAATAATGGTAAGTGAAAGACGCGTTTTAATGTGTCTCGTAGCCATGATAAGCGTTGCCATTCAGCGTGGCAATGCAGCTAGCCCTACCCACTGATGGCAATTTGGGACATTTTTTATGTTTAAGTTTTTCTGGTTTTGCCTATGCTGTTTTTTTTTAATATAAAACGCTTTAACAATTTACGTTACTATGACAATCTTATGGAAATAAACACGTCAAACAATTAAATTAACTGAAAATCACTATAAAAGTTATAAAAATAAACAGGACATAAGCTGAATCAAATAATGGCAGTGAAAGACGCGTTTTATTGTGTCCCATAGCCATAATAAGCGTTGCCATTCAGCGTGGCAATGCAGCTAGCCCTACCCACTGGTGGCAAATTGGGACAATTTTTTATGTTTAAGTTTTTCTGGTTTTGCCTAGGCTGTTTTTTTTAAATATTACTTGTATTGATCTTATTACTTACTGGTATTAAAATACACGCATACTTAGATCAGTTTCTATATTCAGAACATAGAGTAAAATGGGTACCCTCCACCAGGGTTGCGATATGGGGGATCTAGTTTAGCTATTTTTTTGTTATAAAATAGATATAAATAAATAAATAAATATTAGAGGACAATCTTACACAAATCGAACCAGCCCCACAGTAAGCTCAAGAAGGCTTGTGTTATGGGTACTAGACGACGATATATTTAATAGATATAAATACTTAAATACATAGAAAACATCCAAGACTCAGAAACAAATATTCATGCTCATCACACAAATATTTGCCCTGACCGGGATTCGAACTACTCACTAGGCTAAACCGGTCGTCAGATATGTAATACATGTATAATTATGCTGATAAAATAATATTAAATAAAAATCTAAATAAAAGTAAAATCATTTTTATAATGAACGCCACAAGAAGAAAATAGTCTGCAAATCTTAAGCAAACAGAACATAAGTGATAAACTAAAACCCACACTCCGAAGTTACAAAGTTGCTCTTTGAAAGCGATGCCATTTTCCCAAACGCTGCCACTATATTTTTTCAACTACATTGACCTAGTTCGCGATTCCTGACTCCCAGAAAAACATCACAGCTATACATTGATTCTTTTTACTCAAATTTATTCAGATTTTATACCGTTCCGACCTACCGGCTACAAAAACTTTGAAAAACTGCTATGAAAAAGTTTGCATTCCTTTTATGAAATTCTAGGTAAAAAATTTAATGAAACGCTCGCTAGAAAGTGTTATATTTGTGATAAATTAATTGGTGCCTTCAAAGACTCAGCCTTTTGACGACATTCTAATGAGAAGTCAGTTTTTAGAGCGAAAATCTTCATCAGCATCGAAAAATGCTTCAGATGAAAAATCTTTTTAGAAGTATGAATGATGGAGATTTTTTATTGTCATCGACTCCCAGCTTAGGAGGTTTCGTAATAATTGGCATATTATAAATTGCAAGATAACTTATTTTTTTTTATAAATTTCAATTTATATGTTTTCTAAAAAGGTATGAATGAGGGCTACCGCGTATGAATTCGCCCCTAGAGACGCTAGTGTAGGGTGAGGTCTCTGAAATGTCAAATGTCACTCTTTGTGATTGCGCTACGATAGATGTTAACCCACAGTCTCACGCAAAATAGGCGCATGATTTGACGTCGAGTTGCGGAAACCAAGCCCGCGATTACCTATAACCTATATATATATAACCCACATCTAATTTGGAACAATACGGTGACTATTTTGCAATACCTGAACTTGATTATGGCAAATATGAGTTACGGGTCAATGACTGTCAGTGCTTTGAGACAATTTTATCTTTCGGAAACTTATGTTCTCCTTTTTTTTCGAACAAAACGGGACTGCGCTACAATGCGGGATGTTCAATATTTTTACGGTACGTTTTTAAGGTATTAAATAGGATTTAAATGTAAACTTCGATCTCATGCCCATAATAACCAATAACAATTTTTGACAGCTGGACCTTACTCGATTAAAACGAACCTAACCTAATAATGCTTTACTATGATTTTTTACGTAATCCTGGAAAATTTTCAGTATTCACTATTTGAGAAATTAAGCTTAAATGAAAAGAAAAATATGCGAAAATTAGTTTTCACATCTAAAGTGAAACTAGCAGAAGAGAGCGAAATTAAGTTTCTTAGACGCTTTATTAAGGACATTATATTATAACCAAGAGGAATAAATTTAGTAATTTGGGTTTTTTAGGATGTTAAGTGATGTTGAATTTAATCAAATCCTAAATATTTGTATGCCTATATGTAGGCGGAATACACTGGACAATGGAATGTATTTTATTACTACCTCGATTATTATACTGTATTCTGGCAAATAAATGAAAGTGATTGATTGATGTCTTGACATGTTGGAGCGGGATCGGTATACGGTAGTTTGTTCTATGACGTAACTCAATTTAATTCAAATACTACGTTTCAATGTTTACACTTCTACGAATCTACGAAAGCAAAAAAATCTATCCAACTAGTTCTCATCAACGAAAAAACTCAGTTTAGAGAAACTCGAAAGACACTCAAATACTCACAGGGTACAAATTCGCAATCAATTCCATTTGGATTATTATTTTTGGATTACGGATTCATTTATTCATAATATCAATATGAAAACATAAATAGAACAGGAAACAGAAAAGGTTGAAATAATAATTAAATATCTAAATAATTATACAGCCTTTTGGATAATATTGAATCGTCAATTCAAAATGGCTGCCTGCAAAATTTACAGGGAACATAATACATAATGAAACACTGGGAGTTTCGAACGAAAACTTAAATTTTCCTGAGCGGGCGATATTTTATTAACATGAATTTATGCTTTCAAGATATAAACGACCAATTTTAATACAAGCTACTAGTAACATGAGCTGTTTTTACTTTAGCATGCTATAAATCAGATTATACACAAGCGCCCAGTCCCAAACATATTTTAATTACGTTAACCGATTTTGTATTACCATTAATTAAGTTGTTTTGAAAGTTACCACAGCTCGGTTGTTGTTTGTAAAATCATTTATTATAGCCTTTTGCTACACCGTATCGTAGTAATTAGTTGGTTGGAAGTTGGTGATTTAATTTTGAAATTACTAGTGGCTGTGTGCGAGTGTTGTTTTATTAAATTTTCCAAAAAAAACTTTTTTTTATATTCCAAGAACTGACTGGACCAAAAATAATAAAAGTAAAAATATTACGATAATAATGCCGGCCTGCACCGTAAATTACCTGCACAATACATAAAACATTTCTTATTTGTGAACTTAGGTGAAATGGTATAAAACCTTTGCGAAAATTAGGTCTACTCAAACTTCAAGTGAATGTTGATTGGATAACGACTTATTAGGACATTTTGGTTTCAAAGACGTCGAAAATGGGTCAAAGTTTAACGTCAGGTTTGTTAGGCGTTATACTTCTATACTTATTATATTTCTATGGTATATAATTACTGAACCCGCAGGCGAATCACGTAACTTTATATACTAACGGTAGATAGATTTTACTGTCAATTTTGAAGTATAAATGTATGAACTGACAATTAAAATTTGACATTAAAATCTGCCTAACGGTAGTACAAAAGTTACGTGATTACCCCGCTGCTCACAAATTTTCCAAAAAATCGATGGAGAAATGCGATCTGTAGAGGAGAACAAACCGAAATCCGTCCGCGGAAACATGCGAAATCATTGAAAAAACCTTTGTTTTTGAAAATATCTAAAACCCAACTAGACAAAAACTATACAATTATCGAGCCTGCTCCAAAAAATTCACGACAATTGGTTTAGAAATACGACCTGTAGAGGATGACAAACGGAAGTCCTCCGGACACACGAAAGCATTTTTGTCGAAGCTGAAGCAGAAATTTTCGTTTCACTCGGTCAACGCAGTTGAAGAGGATAAAAGCTCTTATTTCTTAATTTTAAACACTTCAAAAGTCTTCATATGCGTAGTCTAATTTTAAAAATAAGAAGTTTAGACATTTGTAAAAAACCCTATAAAAAGATTGAGTTTCCAGTGTGACGAAGTAATTTATAACAACAGTACACAAAAACAATTGTGGACTGAAATAGTAGTTTATGCAACTGTACATAATTAGGCCTTGAAACACTCGTGTGATCCTATTATTAAACTCGCTAACGCTCGTTTCATAAAACCACACTCGTGTTTTAAGACCTCTCATTATGTATCAGTTGCATAAACTACTATTTCAGTCCACAATTGTTTTTGTGTACTGTTGTTATAAATTACTTCTTCACACTAGAAACTCAATCTTTTATATAAGCAGATGCAATATTACTCGCATAACTAACACTAGTGACGGATATAACAACGAATCGGTTGAACTGCGATTTTGTCAATCACTGTGCCGTATGACGTCACAGAAATGGCGACTCGCGTTTTCGAGCGGATATTGAAACTGCAAATTCCAATTTTATTGTTTTAGTATTCATCGATTTCATAACAGAAATAAAAATTCCAGGTAGTAATTGAAACGTACCGTAAACCGGGGTTACTTTGAAATTGAGGGGCGACTTTAAAAATTCAGTTTTTGCCGTATTTTACTTTCTTATTTAGTTAACCTTGAGTCAAGTTATACCTTCGTTAATTTCCTAACTATTTACTTAACTGAATCAAACTAGAAATAGTTAGCAATGAATGTATAAGTGTTTTATATGTATTAAAGTAGCCCCGTTTTTTCTTAAAGTCACCCCAGTTTACGGTACTGATAAATTTAGGCTACCTTTCGATTTGATGCAACCGACCCTAAGTTTACATTCGCGATTTGACCATTGGTTTTCACGCCCATGCCCTTTCACGCCCCATTAAATTCGTACGCCCTTATCTCGGCACATTTGTTTTCCGTCCAACCTTTATCCTGACACTTTTTTTAAATTGAATACGGTACTTTTGTGTATTAAAATGAACAATAAAATTGTAAGAATGAGATACTTGCATTCTGTTATAGGAAGTCGAATTGAGTTGATATAAACTCATGATCATGTAAAATATTTTTTTTTAATTACATTAAAAACTAGTGAATATTTTATCTGTGCTAAATGTCGCAAAACGGTCGCCATTATTTATTTATTTATTCGGAGATAAAACAGAAACACGCAAACAAAGTAGGTGTCTTTTACATAAAAATACAATATAGATTAAGGTGTTTCCCTAAACACCTCACTGAGAACATACTTAGCATTAAAATTTAAAACCTTACAAAATGCAAACACGAATGTCAAGTGTGACATCATACGACACTAAAATGCCGGATCGCAATGGGCAATGATGGCATAACGTACATGAAAATATGTATTTCTCCCTTTAACGCATAAGTGTGTCCTGTACGTTGGGTATAATTTCTCTTTCTTCGTAGCCCATTGTGTGCATCCGACTTAGCAGCTCTGTTTATGACACTTGTGACAGACACCATTAGTGATGCGGCGAATCAAAATCGCACACAGTTTTTTCGATAATCGATATGGTTTATACAATAAAGATAATCGATTAGAATCGATCTACATAAGAAAAAACAATAATAACGTAGCTACGATCTAACATAAAGTAATAGTAATATATTTGAGTTAACAAAAATACAACTACTTATATAGGTAGATGCAATATTACTTGTATAACTGACACTAGTGACGGATATAACAACGAATTGGTTGAACTGCGATTATGTCAATCACTATGTGCCGTAATGACGTCACAAAAATGGCGGCTCGCGTTTCCGATCGGATATTGATGATATTAACTGCAAATTCCAACTTATTGTTTTAGTATTCATCGATTCCATAAAACAGAAATAAATATTCCACGTGTTAATTGAAACGTACGGACTAATTTAGTAATGTAATACCGGTATTAAGGGTTATTATCAGTCAAAAACGCGAATTTATTTATGGCACTTTTTGTGTGATTTAACACGTATCTTGACATTTTCACTTCATAACTATATAGCACTATTTGTGGCCTAATTTAACATTGTTCACTTATTTGAAATACCAATTGTCAAGCCTGTACATTTAAAAGCGGTAGGCAGATCACATGAGATTCAATTTTTTTTTAAATGACAACTTACTTATCCGATTTTATTCTTAATTGTTTTTATTCAGTTTCATTATAGCAAAATTTCATATATTACATTGAGATTTTAGATTTATTTATTTCATAATATAAAAATACAATATTAGTTATCCTAAGCCATTTTATACGATTTTATATATGATCGTCAAATAAATTATGAAATGAAACAAAAATCAATTCTACAAAATTTCTCAAAATATTTAAATTGTAAAGTCAAACATAATTTTCAATTAAAATATACTAGTTAATTACACAATGTCACAAACTTAAAATTAAATAAAACAACTCTATAATTTGAAAGTACAATGTCAATTCGTGTTATAGTATGTCAAACTAATTTCATTTCCATGAAGTAATTTACAAAACAAACTGAATTTCCCAATAAAATGATTCTTCGTCAGATGTTTCATTTTTATTTTTTTTCATAAATATTGACGTTACATGTAATTCCAGTTGCAAAAAGTGGAATACTTATACGCAATTTTTTTTTCTATATCTATTACTTTATTTTTTTATATACAAACGCCTTAAGGGAGGCGTGCAGCGTCATCTACCAGAAGACCCATGCTTCATTAACCTTACCTTTACCTTTGCTTTTTTATTACCTGTTTCTTTTACTGTCAGATAAGTAATGTATCTATCAATTTAATATTGTGTCATATAATACCCACAATATACGCCGTAATTCTGTAATAATCTCTCTACATAAATGCAACGATCAATGGTTACTTTTACGCCCCGATTACACGCCCGTAAAATTATTTTACTTACGACCCGAGAGCGTGAAATTACACATTTACTGCGTGTTCTGTTACCGAGTTTAATGTGATTGGGCAAATTTGCATGGAAGATGAACTCATTGCTTTTGTTCGTTGGTGTATATAATTTTAATTTGAAGACGTGAGTCTTTGTGTAACTTGAAAAATAAATAATGATACATAATTATGTTAAAATAAAATAGAAGATAAATAAATCGACCTAGCTATATTTTCCTTGTTAATTTATATTTACACGTTTAGAATGCCCTGGACTTTGTTTTTTTCATTTAATAATGTGTGTCATCTTTTTATAATGTGTTTTAAAATGGTTGGTAAAATAAAATTCTATTATAAAATTCATAATTTAATTGACCGGTTGAAACGAAGGTCTCTGCTTCAGCTTCGACAAAAATGATTTCGTATGTCCGGATTTCCGTTTGTTCTCGTCTACAGGTCGCAACTCTCAACCGATTCTCGTAAAATTTCGTGAGCAGGTTCGATAGTTATATAGAATTTTTTTGTCGAGACGGTTTTTGGAAACTTCCAAAATCATTTTTTTATCAATGATTTTGTAAGTTTCTGCGTCTGAATTTCGGTTTGTTCTCCTCTAAAGGTTGCATTTTTCAACCGCTTCTCGTGAAATTTTGTTAGCAGGTTCGATATTCATAATTAATCTTTTTTATAATGTCTGATTTCGGAAATGATAAAAAAAAAACACTCACTAGGTCTACAGCTCACAGAGCCAGTAGTTTCATTCAATTTTAGTTAGACATCGACTAGAATAAGCTCAGTCCAGCTCCAGTCAATCAAAAAACCTACTCAAACATGCAAAATAATCAATTAGATTGCACGACGCTTTACTTCCAAAATGTCATTTTTTACTTCGAATATTACAATACTTCAACTGACCATTGGTACACCTTATCTCATTAAAATAAGGTTCACGAATAATCAATTAACCGTGACGCTGATAGTACAGTCAGGTGCAAATATATACGCATTTTTGGACCTTGTTACAAAGGAATAGAGTGCAAAAGTGTACAAATGTTAATGAAGTCTGATGTACAATATTCAACTCTTTTAAAATCGCGCTATCACGCGATACCCATCGCAAGACCGAAATGACAACTAAACTCGGCCCTGATACACCTCCGTGGTGTCCAGATACCCTATCGCGCTGGGATTGGGAACGAAAGAGCACGTACTGTGTCGCGAGCGCGTGCGAGTGGGATGACATGATTAGATATCTCATTACTGAACTTACGGATTCTAAATTTAAGTCTGTCGTGAAACAGACACTTATTTCAAAAGCATATTACAAGATAAACAATTATATCATGGATAGGGATGTTTGGCAGTGATAGCGTCCCGCACAAGTAATCTAACACAGAAATATTTTGTCCTTAATATAAAAAATATATATGTATGTTTATATTGTAGCATTTGAAGTCTGTAGTATTATGATACTGTTATTTTATATACATTGTATATTGTTTTGCAAAATGACACCTCGCCGAGTTTCTTACGCCGGTTCTTCTCGAGGCAGAGGTTTATTTTATGAACCGGTGGTAGTTTTTTGACATTCATAAATGCATGTAACATGCTTAAATTGAAGAATAAATGATTTCATTTCATTTCATTTCAACTGTCAAACATCGGTTTTAGCAGAAAACCTACTATTAATCATTCTGGTGCTTTAATTCTTTCTTTATGTTGCTTTTTGATGCACTTGTTGGTTTAAAAAGGACGTACTATGTGGCATACTTATGTATTTTTTAGGGTTCCGTACCCGGAGTATCCAAACGGAACCATATTGTTAATCTAACACAGAAATATTAGGTCCATAATATAAAAAATATATATGTATGTTTATATTGTAGCAAATTGAATTCTGTAGTATTATGATACTTTTATTTTATGTACATTGTATATTGTTTTGAAAAAGTGACACCTCGCCGAGTTTCTTACGGCGGTTCTTCTCGAGTCAGAGGTTTATTTTATGAACCGGTGGTAGTTATTTTCATAAGTGCATGTAATATACCTACATTGAGGATTAATGAATTCATTTAATTTAATTTCATAGGCAACGGTGTTTGCTTACTATCAAGCAGATCCTAAGCTTGTGTAAAACAGTCGTTGTGTAAAAAAATTGTATCGCGAAGGCGTGACGCATTGCAGTGCCTTTACCATGAGTTCACACGACCGTACTCGCTAGCGACTGCGTCAAAATGTATATGGGCAAAAGAACAGCGCCTCTGGCGGTTACGTAATAGAACTAAGAATCGGCATACTAAATCGTTTACGCAGTCGCTAGCGAGTACGGTCATGCGAACTCATGGTAAAGGCACAGTTTCCTATGCGAAGCGAATTGCTCGAGAAGCCATTTAATTCATGATGCCAACCGCGAATTGAAAACGAGGTATCTCTCTTTTGCTAGCAGGAGTTAATTCATTAAATAATAAATAACATACATAAACCTTTTGTTGTATAACCCTCTGTACTCGGTAAATGAGTACATGGAATTACATTTTTAATTTTTAATTGATAACACTTACGGATATTTTGCTGCTAATCTGTTTTATTATAAATTGTGTGATTAATTATTTTTTGACATTTGTTTAAAATTGTGTAATTATATTCGAATTAACCATTTATTTCATTGCCACCATATTGTTGTCTTAAATTCCATTTGTATTTTAATTATATTTGCTGTGTGTCCAATTATGTTATGACGATCCTTATTTGGTGAATATGTTATATCCTATTCCATTATTATTATTTATATCTTAATTGACGATCATGATGTGAATTCGTATACTTTTGACATGAATGCAAATTTATATTGTAATTTATATCTATGAAATAAATGAATCTGAATCTGAATCTAAACTTACGAATGTATTCTCAAAAGGGGTAGGCAAAGCACATACAATTTAATTCCTGTGCCACATTAAGATAAAATAATTATTCGTGGACTATCTCACAAAAATTGACCTAGTCTCAAACAAAGTAAAGCTTGTCCTATGGGTAATCATCATAATATTCAAGAGCTTGGCTCTTGTCGGTGGAGTAATTGCCAGCTTATTCTACATTCAGCTTTGTCCTTCACTTCTTTGTATGACGTAGCATTTATTTTATGTTTTATTTGCTCCATGTACGTCATTCTAGGTCTTCCACTTTTCCTTTTTCCCTCTATCTTTCTTTCTATTATTGTTCTGATCCATTCATCATGGCGTATGAGATGTCCTATCATTTTTCCACTTCCTATACATACTTATGTAGATAAATACATAGAAAACATCCAAGACTCAGGAACAAATATTCGTGCTCGTCACACAAATAAATGCCTCGACCGGGATGCGAACCCGAGCCCTCTAGCTTCGTAGGCATGGTCACTACCAACCTAGTCTAAAGCGGTCGCCATTAAATAACGACAGCCTACACGATACTAATGCCTCAAGGGCTTGTTTTAGATTTAATTTCGTTATATTATTATTTTATAGTTTAAGTTATTTTTATTTAGTATTCTTGTATATATTATTTGTGTAATAAAATTGCACCAAACCGTCTGTAATTTTTTTTTTAATTTATTTATATCAAAAATATAAATTACAGTAGGCATATGTTTTTACCTCGCCAAACTGTATATACAATTTGTTGGCGAGTGTTGCGCTCTCTCACTTACAGGTTCGGAACCTACACCTACTTCTTTCCTATAAACTAAATCATGCAATGCTAATGACAGACTAACAAATCTAACAATAACTACCTAAGATACGTAATGTGCGCACCAACGACGCTACGCCGTTACGCCGTTACGCTGTAAATCGTAATCGGTGTTCGTTAAAATCTGATTGTATGAAAAGTTTGACAAGTTTCTATAGGATGACAGATGGCGGCGCCATATTTGATGATGACCGGCCTGTGTTCGTATGTTGGTGCAACCGACCCTTAATGTAAGATGCATTGGTGCAATCTATCTGGTTTGACGACCGGTTTAGCCTAGTGGGTAATGCACCTGCCTGTGAAGCTGACGGTCCTGGGTTCGAATCCCGGTCAGGGCAAATATTTGTGTGATGAGCATGAATATTTGTTTCTGAGTCTTGGATGTTTTCTATGTATTTAATTTATATCTATTAAATATATCGTCGTCTAGTACCCATAACACAAGCCTTCTTGAGCTTACTGTGGGGCTAGTTCCGTTTGTGTAAGATTGTCCTCTAATATATATTTATTTATTTATTTTATTTAATCTAGACTGCAGGAAATTAAAAGTAATTGAAATATTTTCCGTTTTTAAGTCTTTTACTAGAGTGCCATCTTGGTGAAATTGTAAAAGCGCTGTCCTGCTATCGGGGCATAGATGGCACTCTAGCGAATGATTTAAAACACGGAAGATTTTAAGTGAGGTAGGGCACAGCTAAATGTCATCTTGCTCGAATTTGGAGCAGCCCAACTGGGGAAGTACCTCCGCCTTGCAGAAGACCACAGCCATATTCATATTCATATTCATATTCATATGTTTTATTGCGATCATGTTCATTTTACATAGGATGATATTAAAACATTATAAAGTAGGTACATGATACCCTGTTAGGGCATGGCAATAATCTTATTACTAATGCTAATGTCGACCATTTATAAATAAGAGACTACACTAAACTGAAAATACATTGCAAAATAATTTTAATAAATAACAGAAAACTTAATTTAACATTCATGCGGCATTACTTATTCTATAATTGTATAATAACATTATCACTACATAGTATTAAACAAAGTCGCTTTCTCTGTCCCTATGTCCCTATATCCCTATGTATGCTTAAATCTTTAAAACTGTGCAACGGATTTTGATGCGGTTTTTTTTAATAGATAGAGTGATTAAAGAGGAAGGTTTATATGTATAATACATGCATCAGAATTGTATCCGTGCGAAGCCAGGGCGGGTCGCTAGTCTACTATAAAATTATGTAGTGTTGTGTTCCTGGAGGTGAGCAAGGTTGCCAGAGCTCCCGAGGATGCACTGTGTCGAGAGCGAGGGATCTAAATTTGTCCCTTCTGCTATCGACACAGTGAATTCTCAAATTTCATAAAGGGTCGGCAATGCGTACGTGACTCTATTGGAGTTGCGGGCGTTTATAGGCCGCGGTGGCCGCTTACCATCAGGTGGACCGTACGCTTGTTTGCCACCGGCGTAGTATTAAAAAATATATATATTTTCGATCAGTTTTAATTTCCCGCAGTCTAGATTATACTAATTAGCATTAAATTAAATATAATTCAAAACAAATCATTTCATACATGAGAAAACTTCTATAAATCAGTAATAAAATGAAGTTTAACTGTGCATTTATTTTATTACCTTTTACCCCAAAATATCCGCCAACCTGTAACAAAAACAAATAAATTAAGCACTAAAACGAAAAATGCTTAAATTCAATTTTATTCATACATACATAAGGTTTACATTACGATAAGGGCAACTTCATCTGAGGTTGCTAAGGTTAAAAGCAACTTTATAACTACACAATCAAGGTTTACATTAGAATATTGTTGATGCTACGTTTAACCATCCACTTTACATGAAATCCACGTAAAAGCTATTTGCAGTGAATCTCAAATGGATTCCGCGTTGTAAATGCTCTAACCCTTACGATCGCAAGTACAGTCAGCAACATATCATCATGTTCCCGGTTCTGGCCTAAGGACCCACCACTGGGTAGTCTCCACCACTCAAATTTTTGGAAGAGATCGCCTTTTAGGCTAAATAACCTCATTAATTTTTGTATTATGCAGTACCGCTGCTAACGTAAACTACAAATTTAGAATAAAGGAAACATTGAAAAATTTAGGCACAGAGCAGAATTCGAACCTGCGACCTCCCGGCACTCGCAGCCAGTCGCTCTAGCCAACTGAGCTATAGGTGCAATCGCTACCCAGCCCCAAATTCATAAACCTTCGCCAGCTAAAATCTCGCCTAAATTCTAGGCTCTGTGCTAAAATTTTTCAATTTATCCTTTATTCTAAATTTGTAAATATTTTTTTTTTCTAAAATACTTAAATGAAATCAATAAATTACATATTTATGCAAGTAGACCGCAATATCACTTTTACAAAGTCAAAAACTACTAGCGTTTTGCAAAGGACCACTGCCGAAAGTCGAAAGTCGAAAGAACTTATTGTTCAAAGTCGACGACCGCTTTAGCCTAGTTGGTAGTGACCCTGCCTTCGAAGCTGGAGGTCCCGGGTTCAAATCCCGGTCAGGGCAAATATTTGTGTGATGAGCATGAATATTTGTTCCTGAGTCTTGGATGTTTTCTATGTATTTAAGTGTATATTTATCTATATATGTATATCGTCGCCTAGTACCAATAGTACAAGCTTTGCTTAGTTTGGTACCAGGTTGATTTGTGTAAGATTGTCCACAAATATTTATTAATTTTTATTATAAAGTATCTCTAAATAGGACAGAAACCTACAAGAGCTTTTTAAAATTGTAATAATGAGGGAAATTATAAGAAATACAACTTTTTTTTTACATTTCTATGCACACACTTTATGGGCCTTCAGATTAATCGCATATTAAAAAAATATAAATAACATAATACAAACGGTTTAAAATTGTTTACTTATTTAACATATATCTATTAGAGTGTAATGAAAAGTAGTAAACAAATCTTTCAAACACTTTCGATGTAATAAAATATGTTGGTTGTGACAACATAATTTTATTATAGATACTATGTTTCCCACGGTAAATCAAATTCACAGTTAAATTATTAAACAGTTTCTACACTTAACTTCAAGTTACCGGGTCCACACTACAGGCAGCCGCAAAAAAGGGACAAGACCGAACAACCTAGAGAGCAGTCGTCGAGAGAGTCACCCATAGTCGTCACGTCCCTCTTTTTTTTAACTTGACTGTGACTTTATAGGCCGTTCCCAATAAATCTATAGGAGTGCGCGTTTGGAGAGTGGCCTGGGGAAAATCCAGGGAAAATCTCGTCCCTCAGACACGAGGTTACGACCAAGAAGAAGACACTTTCATGACACTATTATAGCATAATCCACTGAACTCCTCCTTAACCGCTATACCAATTTTGACTATTTTTTTTGTGGGTTTCATTACGTCTCTAGATGGTTCGATTAACAATTCGACCCGGTGGATAATTATAATCCTGAAATTAAACAATTCTTCAATTTATCCTTACTGGGCCCAAATTGTTAACGGCATGTAAGTGATTATTTCTGGCCCTCATAAGGGTAAACGAATGTCAACAAAAAGTGCTAAAAGGCACTCAAATTCCCTTAACCTTCACTTATAACTTTTGGGCAGGTAAATATATATATCAATAAAATTAAATATGTAGGGAAACATCTTTAAAAACAAAGAAAACAGAATGTATTATAAGTGTAATATTGAAAAAAATAACATTTTTTTTTACATTTAGCTTCATTGCTCTTCTCATGGTATTTTACAAACCCATACAGCGATAAACTGTTCATTTTTTACACGACTGCCCACAAAAGGAATGCAATTTTTGTTATTGCAGTCGTGTTGTCGGTTACTGTACTGCCATCGTTATGATATATATACTGTGGACAAATCTGGTTTACCTGGCACCACCAGTGTCGAAGCTAGCGTGAGGGAAGGGATATTTAGGGCAATTATACACATATTTGTATAGACACCGTAAAACCCATCCTAAAAGCAAGAATGACTCGCAATATGTAGACACGCGATCATGTACCTTATTCTGTTGAAATAAGAAAAATACGTTTATAATTTCATGACTACGTTCATGTTGCATGTAGCATGGAGATATGACTTTTTTATTTTAGAAACATTGAAAACAAGTTTGAGTCACGTAATATTTATATATGCCGGATATTATCACACAAGTATGTTATATGAAAACAAATGCTTAAGTGACTATTAGTAGACTTTAAATGTTTCTAAATAAGGTTTATAATTGGTTGTTTTAGTATATTTCGTGAACAATAATTTGATTATTTAAGCTGTTGCATTATTAAATGATATTAATATGGTGTCGATTTTTTTAAAGAAGAAGAGAGTTTGATCCGACCCAGGTCGGGCCTAGCTAAATTTCTTGCTGGACTCTTTTCAGTTAGGCTAGGTTTAGTGAACCAGCGACAAAACTCCCAGTAGTTCGATTCCACTCACACCTCAGATTCCCTTGAAACCGCTCAACCAATCTCACTGGAGCGCAAACTCTTAGAGTATTCCAGTGTTCCAAACCACACGCGTGGTCGCGCCGGAGATTTTCCCCTGGATTTTCCCCAGGCTACTCTCCAACCGCGCACTCCTATCGCTTTATTGGGTCCGGCCTATAAGTATAAAACCACAATCAGGTACAATACAAAATAAAATGAATAAAAAGTTTGATCTTTTTTACTTCGAAATGGAAATATATGCGAGTCTGTTGCGTTATATCAAATAATATGCATCTTTTAAAACCCGAAACAAATTGCATAATAACTGTCATTTCCACAAAACGTTTTTATTGTAAAGGATAAAAAATAATGTACGAACAATATTTTAAAATCATTACTGAAATGAGTGAAACTAAAATAGAACATAATAGCTGCAGTCGTTTACTTTGAAGTCTTAGGCTCGGTTTTATAAAGATCCGTAAGACCTTATGTCGGTTTGTTATGTTTAAAAATGTACTGAGTTACTGAAATTTGATCTGATATTTGGTCTAACGAATCTTTATAAAACCAGGCCTTACGGTCGGTTGCACCAATCACAGGCCGGTCATCGTCAAATATGGCGCCGGCAGCTGTCATCCCATAGAAACTTGTCAAACTTTCCATACAATCAGATTTAAATGAACACCGCTTACGATTACAGACGGTTTGGTGCAAACTCATGGTAAAGGCACAGTAATGATGGCCGCTACGGTAGGCACATGTAAGTACTTAGTGATGTGGGTTACCCCACATTACTCTACAGTACACAGTTTAATTCAAATCCCGGAAAATCTGTATTTATGGCATGGTTCTACGCTAAGAACACGTAGAAATACAATTTCAGTCAAATGACTATGGAAAGTATAAAAAGAATTAACGGCAAATTGGTCACATGAGCCTTTGTATTTATAAAAAGAAGTAGAGGGGAAGTTAATGATAAAAAAATCTGTAATGTGAGTAGGTACTTACGAAATAATGAATTGATATATTAAAATTACTACAGTATAATGCCGGCGGAAAATGCCGAAATATGAAAGCGTAATAAATATAGGGCCTCGGCAGAGAATACAAATTTAGATTTCTGGATCTCAGTTAACGACCATGTTTGTGTACCGTAGGTTAGGACAGGCAAAATACACATGTCGACGAGTTTTCGCTTCAGTGACAGTGGGAGGGTGCCCTTCATTACCTCCTTCATGGACCAGAAATGACAATGGTGTGGAATGACACATATATTTAGTAAATGTTATTCTGTAAAATTACTTGTGCAAGTCGCTATCACTGCCAAACATTCCGTGTCAATGGTTTTATCGTTTACCTTATTATGCTTTGGGAATAAGTGTTTGTGTCACGACAGATTTAAATTTAGAATCTTTAAGTTCAGTAATGTGTCTTGGAACTTTATTGTACGAATTGAAATGTTTGTTAAGATGGGGGCATGTATGTTTGTAATCTTTTCAGAGAGGTATGGCAAGCGTTTGTTCATATCTCTGTGCTACGAAGAAATGTTTCTTCTTTATTTCTTTAAAAATAAGAATATTTAAACGCTGTTGCCCTCGAGGCTTTGGTCTCAGGGCGACGGAACTCTGGTACGTCTCACTATGCGATGAATAAATTCAGTCTGAATTCAAAGATCGTATTCATTTTTCGCCACCTTTGAACTTCAAATCCATGTATGTTATATGTTATATTGATATAATATTAAGGTTTAAGAGCGCTCGTGGCCCAGCGGCACCCGCGTACCGCGTGCGGTATGCGAGGTTAAGCAATGTCGCCCCAGGTCAGTTATTGGATGGGTGACTTTGAGTGGTTATTAACTGAGCGCTCCCATGCTTTGGAAGGCTCGTTAAGTCATTGATCCCGGCTGCTGTCTATGATAGCAGTCGTTAAGCCAAGTTAGAGGCCTTCGGGCGGCTTGAGAACTTCTAACAGTCAAGTTGCCCACTCACTTGACAAGCCCAATTCCAATAAGGTCTGCTTTCCCCTCGGGTTGAGATGTTAGATGGCAGTCGCTTCTGTAAAAACTAGTGTGTACTGGGATAATGCTAGGATGATGATTAAGGTAGATTATCGACCGCTTTAGCCTAGTTGGTAGTGACCCTGCCTTCGAAGCTGGAAGTCCCGGGTTTGAATTCCGGTCAGGGAATGTATTTGTGTGATGAACACGAATATGTTCTTGGGTCTTGGATGTTTTCTATGTATTTAAGTATCTATTTATCTATATCGTCACTTTGTGCCCATAGTACAAGCTTTGCTTAGTTTGGGGCTAGGTTGTTTTGTGTAAGATTGTCCAAAGATATTTATTTATTTATTTTTTATTCATGAATTGTCTGAAACACAAAATTTTCGACTACTGTGACAGCTTTCTGTTAAACATACAAGAAAAACACATGCCAAACTAAAAAATACACGAAATATATATATTTATAGGTCGGTAAACACAAGCCAACGGTTTTACGAGAAATAAACTACCTACCGGGAATGTGATTGTTTCTGTCCTGTCGAATTTCGGATTATCCGGCCTTCGCTGTAAAACGCACAATAATTGAATAAAGCTTGAAAAAGCTCTTTATTTATACATCAGTGATATACAAACTTTTTTTAGACTGACGCTCAGAGACCTTATACATCTCTAACAAATCTCGATTGTTATTAGTTTCTTAGTCTTATTTTTGACATGTAACACTACATTTAATTAATGATAATTTGATTATTGTATTATTTTTATTTGATGTATCTAGATAGATTTTGACTTGTAAAAGTGCCCTTGAGGCCTATTTGCAGAATAAATGTTTTGATTTTGATTTTGATTTTAAGGACTTCCTGATGGTAAACAAACACCGTAGCTTACTGACGCTTGGAACTCCGGAATTATCAATAAGCGTGTTGCCCTTTAAGCTGGATGACCGTACGTGATGAGTGTATGAAGCCGTACTATAGTTTAAGCCATCTCTACATTCGGCAGTGCGGAATCGGTGCGGTATATATCAGTAAACTGTCAGCCGTGAGTGTAGCTTCCTGATAGGTATTCCTACTATGCAAAATTTCTATAATACTGACAGTATACCTACCGACCAGTTAGGAAATCTGGCCGATAATAGTTAAGCTCACGTTAAAGTTCAAAATACCTCATACAGATCCCGAAACGGCTTTAGTGGCAAACTGTGTTCGCATCAAACATTTTAAATATCGATTACATAATGTATAAGTAATGAGCGACATTTTTTTTTTTATTAAAAATGGGATCGCTCTTGGCCAGCATCTAGCCAGGGGGCAAAGATGAGGCCGACGATGAAGCGAGCTCACCCAGAAGGTGCCTATTCACTCGTGCCTTAAAAAGGTCTAGGTTATATGAGCTCGGAAACACAAACGCCGGCAGAGAATTCCAGACCTTAGAAGTGCGCATTATAAAAGATGATGCAAAGCGCTTGGTTCGAATAAGAGGAATTTCGACCAAGTAAGAATGGTATCCAGCCGTACGTCTGTACATTGAACTTGAATAAACTTATCACTAATGATGTTAACAATCGTACCTAAACATAATCCGCTTTAATAATCGTAAATACCAATTAAACTCATTAAATCATCAAACGAACATGGAGTACCTAATAATGTCTGCTATTCATTAAGAACACATACAAACGTAATTAATTTCCACGCAAATTGACTAACAGAAGGACAATTCTGCTCGTAACAAGCGCTCATTGGCTAATAGCTCGGTTCGTCGTTTAGCACCCATGAATTGCGGGCCGTTGTTAGCAAGTATTTACTTTAAAAACGGTACTTTGTAAAACGGTACTATGCCAGAACTTGTCGAAGGCTTCCGCCACTTCGAGAAAGATCGCACCGGTCCTAAGCCCCTGGAATCGAGAGAAACCTTCCAGCAGGTGCTCCGTGATGCTTGTGCGGATCTAAAGCCGAACTACTCGTCGATGATGATGAGCTGAGAATAACGTCACACTTACGGACCCGGACAGGATCACAGCGTCCATCGAAAGATGGAACGCTGCGCTTACGGCGTCCAACTCAGACACGACGCGTACACTTAGGCATTCCCGCCAGCGGGCACGTCCACCGCGCGATCGCGACACTGACACATATAGCCCTATTCGTCCCGGTACCGCCGCACACCGGGTGGAAATAGGCCAACCGAGGGTCTAGCTGAGTTTCTTGCTGGACTCTTCTCAACTAGGCTAGATTTAGTAAACCAGCAACAAAATTCCCAGTAGCTCGATTCCAGTCACACCCTCAGATTCGGTTGTAACCGCTCAACCAATCTCACTGGAGCGCAAACTCTTAGAGTATTCCAGTGTTCCAAACCACACGCGTGGTCGTGTCGAAGCTTTTCCCTAGGCTACTCTCCAAGTGCGCACTCCTATTGCTTTATTAGGCCATGCCAATAAAGCCAGTCAGGTTAAAAAAAGGCATGAGCGGGTAGCGAAAGAAATAAGTTGCCCAATGTTACCGAACTATCTATTTGTTTTATGTCCATTTACTACGAAAATGAACTATTTATTTCTAGACCTGTAGTTAACTAGCAGATATTGGGCCCGGCCTATAAAGCCTCAGTCAGGTTCAAAAAAAAACTTTATAAACTCTTAAGTAAGCGATAGCTTCGCCGTCGGAGTTTTTTCCTAGCTATTAAAAAGTTTGAAAGTTGTTACAAATTTTCAAGCTATTTAAGATGTTGCTATTGAACACCGGCTTAAGTTAGCTGATTAAAGTTAATAAAAAAGAATTACGAACAGTACGTCGACATGTTTTGGACCAATACGTGGCCCTTAGTCATGATTAAGGGCCACGTATTGGGCCGAAACATGTCGAGCTATACTCGACCTTGAAGACGTGAGTGACCCGTTTATTATATTTCAATATGTCTGAAACTCACGGAAGTTTAGATCTATTTCGTTTTTGTTTTTTCGTTAATAATAATAATATCCATTTATTTCAGGCATTGCCCATAAAGTGTCAGTAAATACAAATTCACAAATCTTACAAAACTAATGTCAGTATATACAAAACATAATAAACCAGAAAGACAGGACCGGATGAGTCTTCACTTCACTTAATAAATAAAATAAATAAATAAATATTAGAGGACAATCTTACACAAATCGAACTAGCCCCACAGTAAGCTCAAGAAGGCTTGTGTTGTGGGTACTAGACGACGATATATTTAATAGATATAAATACTTAAATACATAGAAAACATCCAAGACTTAGAAACAAATATTCATGCTCATCACACAAATATTTGCCCTGACCGGGATTCGAACCCAGGACCGTCAGCTTCACAGGCAGGTGCACTACCCATTAGGCTAAACCGGTCGTCAAAAAATACACAAATTATAAATTTAATAATAATACATTTAATTTAATTATTATTCATTTTTTATTTATTTTATTTTTTAAGTGTCAGCATACAAAAAAAATACAAAATAGTTTATTTATACACAGTGCTATTAACAGTACCAAACGATGAACATATATAAAAAAGAAAATGTTACAGACACTGCATGACAAAGTAAATTAAAACACTTTTCTGTGACCCCTACACTAGGCTAGGCCTGTATCGTAGGCTGACACAAGATCCGATTGGCATTTAACTTCATCTTGCGCTAAAGACAAGAACATTATAAACTAAGAAGAATGTACAGAAAATAAACCAATCGTGGAGTTGAAATTTAAAAAGTTAGACTTTTAATAATTATTTGATAGGAAGGTACTCGTCGTAAGTGTAACGGTATGAGTGTGTTAATAAGCGTGTGTGTGTATGTATTAATTAGCGTGTAGAGTGGGTGAGAGGTGTGTAAATTTATTTATTTGATTATACACACATATTACATATTGTGTTAATGTCATTTACATGATGTGGGTCAATCAACTTTTTCTTGTTGTTATTCTGTCCCGTCAGCGAGGAGACAACAGTAACCATGTTTCTTAGAAAAATGTTTATAATATGGACTTCAAACATGCTCTGGAGATGACCCATGTCCAAATGGATTTATAGTTATAGCTAAAACTCATGTTTGGTAGATTTAAACTCTATAAAATCACAGAATGACTCGAGAGACGTAACCATGGTAACGAGCAACAAAGAATAGTTGATCTACCCATGTAGTCGATTGTACACGTGCCAAGACAAATTATTGAATAGAGCCGATGCGGGAGTTGATACAAAGTGGAGTAAAATATATGTTTTATACACGAACTATATTCAATTCGAGTATGTCTAAAACGAAAACTTAAAATATATACTCGTATGTGTTTTTGTTTTTAGACATTTTTATTCTATTATTTCATTAACATGTGACATTTCTTAATTTATTACGACCGGTTTAGCCTAGTGGGTAGTGCACCTGCCTGTGAAGCTGACGGTCCTGGGTTCAAATCCCGGTCAGGGCAAATATTTGTGTGATGAGCATGAATATTTGTTTCTGAGTCTTGGATGTTTTCTATGTATTTAAGTATTTATATCTATTAAATATATCGTCGTCTAGTACCCATAACACAAGCCTTCTTGAGCTTACTGTGGGGCTAGTTCAATTTGTGTAAGATTGTCCTCTAATATTTATTTATTTATTTATTATTTATTTATTATTATTGTTTCGAAGTTTTGAAATTATTATAGACGATCCTTTAATGAATCCATTTTATTTTATTTTGATGTAAAATAATAATGTTATTTTCTAAAGGAAATAAATGAATCTAACTATCTATCTGTTTACGTTATAAAAACATAAATCAAACACGTAATTCACTAATCAGACAAACATATCAAAAAAGGTTCACTTCTCAAAACATATTTTTTACACACGTTTTTTCACTTTCCGGCGTTGGAGATTGTTTCCGACATCGCGATGAAGGTCGTTCGGACAACCTTGTTACCAGAACGATGACACATTACATGTCGGGGATTACACCTTGTCTTTTTGACATTGCTGCCGAGAAAGACGAAAATAATATTGGGAAACATGGATTTGGAAAGAAAGAAAATACCCTTATTAACGTCTATCACTTTTATTACCAAAATTGCGAGACTTAAGCGGCAGTGGGCAGGGCACATTGCTCGCAGGACTGACGGTCGATGGGGCCAGAAACTGCTTGAGTGGCGTCCACGCACCGGAAGACGAGCTGTCGGTAGGCCTCCGACAAGGTGGAGTGATGACCTGGTGAAGGTCGCGGGAATCCGGTGGAAACGAACGGCACAGGACCGGTCTAAATGGCGAGCCTTGGGGGAGGCCTATGTTCAGCAGTGGACGTCTTTCAGCTGAAATGATGATGATGATAACTTTTATTACACGTTATTTATTAACAAACGACGCTAGAAACAATTCGAGAGGTGAGTGGTCAAACGCTATAAGTCGTCTAAAAGGTTTTTTGAAAATAGAACTCTACGTAATGGATGTTAAGTTCTTATTTCAAAAAACAATTATCTAGATTTATCGGGTTTGACCACTCACTCCTCGAATTGTGGCATTTCATAAGGAAAGATTATTAAAAAAACCGGTCAATTGCGAGTCGGACTCACGCACCGAGGGTTTCGTATACAGATGTGTACCGGTTCCAACTCTATTAAATCAGAAAAATCTCAACAATATGGTGTGTCAAATCTGAAATGTTCTACATCGCGCTATCGAAGTTTCCTGTTTCCTATACATTATTCTTTATAGGAGCACATTACTGGTCCATATTGGTGATCCCCGACAACGGACGTAAAAAAAAATAAAAATAAAAAAAATATTTTTTGGACAATCTTACACAAATCAACCTAGTCCTAAACTAATCAAAGCTTGTACTATGGGTACCAAGTGACGATATACATACTTAAATAGATAAACAGATACTTAAATACATAGAAAACATCCAAGACTCAGGAACAAATATTCGTGTTCATCACACAAATACATGCCCTGACCGGGATTCGAACCCGGGACCTCCAGCTTCGAAGGCAGGGTCACTACCAACTAGGCTAAAGCGAAAGCGGTGGTCGTTAAGCGCAACTCTGAAGATCCAGACGCCACCCCGCAGCAAGCCCGACTCCCTCCTCTCTCAATCCCTCTCTCTTTCTGAGCGTGCCACCTAGTGTGTCTGCTACACATGCCTGGTACCGCAACTCCCAGCGATTCGACTCCTTTTCTCGCCCGCTCGTCATCCTGGCTCTGAGCACTCGCTCGCCACGCTGACTCTGAGCACTCTTCCTACGTCGTCGCTGACTCCTTCGTCTCAAAGGGGATCTGGCGTCACTACTGTCAACTGTCGAATTCGCCATGTTCTGTATCGCGCTATCGGAGTTTCTAATATTAGTTGCACAAATATAACTTCCCAACAACTTAAATTTAGAATGAAGGAAAAATTGAAAAATTTAGGCACCGAGCAGGATTCGAACCTGCGACCTCCCGGCACTCGCTGCCAGTCGCTCTAGCCAACTGAGCTATAGGTGCAATCGCTACCCAGTTCCAAATTCATCAACCAAAAAAAAATCCCAACAACTCTCATTGCACTTCGGTCTCTGACAGATCTCTATATTGTCGTTTCTTCCTGTGTTTCCTATCTATTGTATATTTGTATATAGCTTGTAAAAAAAATGTACAGTCAAAGGCATATATAATGTACGTTACCAGTCTAAAAATATCTGTATGCTCTTACGCCCTTGTAAAGTCATGTTCGCGCTTTTTGTCACTAGAATGCGTATAGATATTTTTGATGTTGACTCAATCGTCACAAGATTAGTTACGATTAATTTAATCGCAATTAAATTAATGGACAGGGTATTAGAATGACGATTAATAAATCATCATTTTAATGGACTAAAATTCACTATTAAGGGGCTCCATAACGAATTTGCTGTGTTTATAATACGCTTGAACGTTACATAAACAATAAGGTTTCTTAGACAATATTTTACCTTGGTTATTGATCTTTAATATGGTCTACCGATATTTCATAAAAGATACCGTATCTCAAGAAAATGGAGTTTCCGTGAACCCTTTTCTCGAGCTAAAATCTCTATAAACTCCCTTATTTCGTAGCACTTAGACATGAAACTTCAACCAATGGTGAATAATGATGTATATTTCATTTTCATCTGCCAGTTTTTCAAATTTCTCAATGGTTTTTGAGAAATCGATACTATTCAAATTCGTGGATAACCACGGCTCACGGGTGTCTGCGGGGGCGACGCGGGGCAGTCGCCTCTTGGCCGTTGGACGGGGAACCTGTGCCACTCGATGCGACGCGCGCGCAATTATTTCCTTTTGTGATTTTGAGTGATAGGACACTGTTTATTTTAGTTTTATAAGTGAGTGAAAGGACGCAATAATTTAAGATACTAATCGACCCTATGATTTTGACTTTTGAGTGATTTTAGTTTTGTAAGTGTGCGAAAGGACGCAATAATTGTTTTGCTGGTGCAAATTCAGGATGCCGAAAGTATCAAAAGTGAAACGTTACCAACAACAAAGGCTCAATGAAATAAAAATCGCAGTGTAAGTACTTACTTTCACATTTTTGTTATCGTAATTTTATATTTAATGTACCTACATTTGTTATTACACTACAAAAGAACGTAATAGTGAAATAATATAATATCGATTACGCTAACGTGTAGAAAGAAAATCAACACATGCACGGTTTTTTTGCCGCGACATATTTTCTACCTGCGTAATTATGAAAGTAGGTAAATTATAACATTGTGAAGGCAGCTGTGTGTGTTTTACTGAATTAAATCGAACAGCTGACATGTAACTGTCTCTGATAATAAGTATTTCAAATAATTCCCGGACCTGGCAATTTCTGAAAACTATATATAGTATTGTTATGAAAAACAAAGTTATTTATAATAATAATAAATAAATATTTGTGGACAATATACATACTTATAAGCGACTTACTTACATATATATATATATAACGTACTTATATATATATATATATAAGTATGTGTATCGTCGCTTATAAGTATGTATATTTATATATATATATATATATATAAATTGATACTTAAATACATAGAAAACATCCAAGACCTCAGAACAAATATTCGTGTTATCACACAAATAAAATAGCCCGGCCATGATTCGAACACGGGACCTCCAGCTTCGCAGGCAGGGTCAATACCAACTTAGCCAAAGCGGTCGTCAAACGCTTAGTTTATTTACGTTTATGCCCGTAGTTTACAAATTTATAAATCATAATTTTTTTTTATATAGAGCTCAAAGAAAAAGACATGCACTACAACAACTCGATGGGAACATAGAAAATCAAGGTGCAGACTCAGAAAATCGTCAGCCTCGAACTTGCGATGTCACTCAGTAAGTAAAATAGACCAAGAGCCAAACTGCGTTTTTAGCCACATCCTGACTGGGCAGTGCGGTCGGTATGAGGGTCCAAAAGTTAGAAATATATATTTACCTAATTTAATAAACTAGGTAAAGTATATATTTACCTAAGGTTTATTTTTTACGAATAATAGGTACTAGGTACTCTGTATAATAACCATTACATAGTGTCTAAGGGCTGCGTACCTATTGTGTGAATGTTTACATGTCGTATCAATTGTTTCCAATGTGACATTATACCTACAATTTATTATTTTAGGAGGCTAATGAAGCGTCTAGTTGCCACATATCTTGTTCCAAGTCCAACTCTTACACCCGTACCGATTTCGGAGAATGAAGTTACGGCCAGCAGGTGGTAAGTTTCTGTCTGTTTTTTTTTTTATATTAGTTACTTTTTGCCTAACTTACTATTTAGTTTTTATATCTTCATGCAACGTTGTAAGAGAAAATAGTTTTATTTAGAAGGAGAGTTTTATAATAAGTTCACACGAGTATTTTAATGCCTAATTATGTACTACAGTGCATACAAAGTCCAAAGGTCACTGTGAGTAGAGACACCTTTCAACACATAATGGACCACTTAGCACAGCTGCAAAGGAGCATGGATGATATGAAGGCCATGTTTGCCTCCAAAATGGCTTCCTTTGAGAACTCCATGGCCAAGGAAGGAAGCGCTGGAAGTGAGGTGCTGGCAAGCGACTACAGTGCATTCAAGAGTCTGCTGTGGAATGCCGTTGAGAGCCTCCAGGAACAAATGGGCTTCGTGTTGAAGACTCTAGAGGAGATGGAGACCCGCTCCCGAGCTGGAATCCTGTTGCTGCATGGGGTTCCGGAGGCGAAGGGTGAAAACACTGTAGCCACAGCCGTGGATATTATCCAGCAAAGTTTAAAAGTGGATGAGGTGTCTGCGCAGTCATTTATGGCTTGTTACCGCCTTGGTAAGAAACATGTGCCTTCTAAACCAAGGCCCATACTGCTCAAATTTAGCTGCCATAGGACTCGGAATGCTGTGTGGGCCTCGAAGAAACTGTTCAAGGGCTCGGGTAGAACACTTTCAGAGTTTCTCACTTCTACCCGGCATGCTGTTTTCGTTGAGGCTCGCAGGCTGTATGGCGTCAGAGACAGCTGGACCAGCGACGGGCGGATTGTGGTGCAGTGCAGTGATGGAGTGCGCCGGAAAGTTACATCGCTGGCGGAGCTGCGTGCGTTGCCGGCGCCTGTGACGCCGGCGAATGATCATCCCGTAGCAGAGGCTGGGGCTGGCGTGGCGTTGGCTCAGAAGGTAGCGGTGGCTGGGGTGGCTCCTGCACAGTCGCGTCGACCTAAAAATCCAACCCGAGCCTGCACTAGCAATGCGGCACGGAGTGGTGCCCAAAGTTAGCTGTCAGCGTCCTTATATGTGTTTTTGTAATTTCTCATTTCATTTTTTATGCCTAACACCGCAAGTTATTTCATTATTATCTTTTTATTTGCATTGCGGCGAACTGCGGTACACCGTAGATAAATGTTTTATACTTGTCATTGTCAATGTCGCGCACGAGTTTAGGTTAGTCTGACGTTTCGTTACGTTTCGTTGCTGCAATGTGAATGATTTGAGCTGTATTTTTCTATAGTATGATTGAACTTGTTCTTTCTTTTTTATTTTATTTATACTTGAACTTATGCGTTTTGTTGCGGTGCATTTATTGTTGTATTTTCTTTTACGTGACTGAAAAGACTGTTTTAGCTGGCGAGCGATTGAGGCAGATTGCTATTGAGCTAAATAGCTTAATAATTACCAATATATAATAATATACTTGTATTTATTGTTTATATATTTATTCATATACATATATTACTCTGTATTCAACCTTACTCTTAATGTCAGATGTTTTTAATGCTAGTTTGGACAGCGAGTTCTTTTCACTTTCTTCTTCAAGTTTGTACGATTCGTTGAGTGACGTGTCAGATATGCCTGATCTGAATGAACGCTTGAGGATTACTTTTGACTCGTCAGTTAAGAACTTTAATGTCGTCCACATCAATGCGCAGAGTGTGCCGGCTCACTACACTGAGTTACTGACTTCATTCAGCTCCAATCAAAATATACACGCAATCCTTGTCTCCGAGTCGTGGTTAAAACCTACACTTCCTTCTACATTATACCCTTTGCCCGGGTATTGTTTGATACGTAACGACAGAATCGGCACCAAGGATAGCGGATCGGGAACTGTTCGTGGTGGTGGTGTGGCCATTTACATAAGGAGTAATCTAGCTTGTCAAGTAGTTGCGCAGTCCCCATCAGTCTACTCAAACTCTTCGGAATACCTTTTTTTAGAGGTTACTTTATACCACTCAAAAGTTCTTCTTGGTGTTTTTTACAGCCCATCCTCCCAGATTAACTATTTCGATTCCCTTCAAAATACCCTCGTTGATATGAGCCCCCAGTTTGACCACACAATTATTATGGGTGATTTTAATACCTGCCTCCTGAAAAATGATCATCGTTCCGTTAAACTCCATTCTTTAGCCACTTCTTTGAACCTCAGTATTTTACCACTCAATGCCACACATTTTCCGCATAACGGCCCCCCTTCTCTCCTCGACATAATGTTGACTTCATCGCCGGACCTAGTCTCTCTTCATGGTCAATTTAATGCCGCTGGGTTTTCCAACCACGACTTGATCTATGCTTCTTTCAATATCCGTCCGCCGAAAAAGAAGCATAAAATAATCATGCGTCGAAATCTTCAGGGCATAAATCGGCAAGCGCTTTTTGCTGATATCTCTGGTGCAGATTGGGGTAGCATTGACCGTCATGCTGACATTGATCTGAAGGTAAGGGCTTTCAATGGCATATTGCTTGCGATTTTCGACAAACATGCTCCGTTGAAGCCTACGCGCGTTAAGCACTTCCCTGCGCCGTGGCTCACGCCAGATATTAAATTGCATATGGCTAGACGTGATCGAGCCCGCGTTAAAATCCGACAAGATCCTTCGGATGAAAATCGCCAGAAGTACATCTTATTACGTAACCGCTGCAATAAAATCTGTAGGGAAGCAAAGCGTAGATATATCCACAAATCCATTGAAGAGTGTCCCCCTTCTAAATTGTGGAAGTTCCTGAAGTCTCTTGGGGTGGGCAAAACTCAGCAATGTACGTCTAGTTTTTTAGATATAGAGGCTATCAATAAGCATTTCAGTGCCTCGCCAGTATCTCTTGACCCTTCCGTTAAGCAATCTACTTTGTCACTTCTTGCCATTACCAGACACCCTGACTTGCCTCCCTTTGAGTTTAGTAGCATTTCACCGCAAGAGACACTTGCCTACCTCAAATCTATTAAGACGAAGGCTGTCGGTGAAGATAACCTTAGTGTGGATATGCTTATGCTCGTGGCTGAATTTGTTGCTCCGATCCTTTCCGATATTATTAATTTCTCCTTGTCCACTGGTACGTTTCCAGCGTCCTGGAAATTAGCCCACGTAATCCCTCTCCCTAAAATCCCAAATCCTGTCTCTTTCTCTCAATATAGACCTATCTCCATTCTCCCTGTTTTATCAAAAATTATTGAGCATTTTGTAAATCGTAGTCTCCTATCACATCTCAATAAGCATTCCTTGTTAAATCCCTTCCAATCTGGATTCCGCCCCGGGCATAGCACAGTCACCACTTTGGTTAAAGTCACCGATGACATTCGACTTAACATAGAATGTAAAAAACTCACCATCCTTGTTCTTCTCGACTTCAGTAGTGCCTTTAATACGGTGGACTTTGACATTCTGCTCGGTATTCTCCACTCTATCAATATCTCCCAACCCGCTTTGTCATGGTTCCGCAACTACCTCTTTGACAGGCGCCAGCGCGTTAGGTTCAACGACAAGTTGTCCAATTGGTGTGAACTTACAGCAGGCGTCCCACAGGGGGGAGTGCTTTCTCCACTGCTTTTTTCTATTTTTATAAACAGTATCACCCAATCTCTTGCATCTTCATATCATTTATACGCGGATGACCTACAGATTTATGCAGCGGCGAGTATAGACGATTTATGCCCACTAATTGCGCAAGTCAACAATGATTTGGATTCCATTCGTTGCTGGGCGTTCAAATTCGGATTAAAAGTGAATGCAAAGAAATCGCAGGCAATTGTTATTGGTAGTCCTTACTATATAAGTAAGCTCTCAGATGTGGTGGTGCCTGATATCCTTTTTGATGGAATCTCTATTCCTCTGTCCTCTACTGTTAGGAATTTGGGCATCACCATGGATCAGACGCTTTCTTGGACTCCTCATATTTCCGAAGTGAGTCAAAAAATATTTGGATCTCTCCACTCACTAAGGCGTCTACAGAATTTCCTTCCTCTGCATACTAAGCGGACTCTTACTCAGTCTCTTCTCCTTCCTCTTCTGGACTATGGGGATATCGCGTTCCTTGATCTCAGGGAAGAGCTGCTTGACAAGCTTGAACGCCTGCAAAACGTATGTATCAGGTACATTTTCGGTCTACGCAAGTATGATCACATCTCCTACTTTCGGTCTCAGCTTCAGTGGTTGCCGATCCGCCGGCGGAGAGATGTGCATATTCTGTCGTTACTGTTCAACACACTTTTTAATCCTGCTGCCCCTCCATACCTTTCTGAGAGATTTAGATACATGGCTGATGGCAGTGGTCATCGTCTGAGGTCCAGCGCCAACCTTACTCTTGCTCTACCGTCTAATAAGACGCGAACATACTCTAGATCTTTCACGGTACGCGCTGTGAAGTTGTGGAACGAGTTGCCCTTGTCAATAAGACAGTCCCAGTCTGTCGCCTCACTCAAGAGCAATTTGAAGAAATTGTGGCTCTCCAACAACTTGTGATTTGGTTGAATACTATATATATTTATTTATGTATATTTATTTAAATACGTATATATTTATAATATGTATTTATTATATGTTATAGTTGTTATATATTTATTTGGTTTTGGTTTTAGCTATAAGTTTCCTTATTGAAAAGTTTTAGTACACTGTGTAAGTTTGTCTATCTCATTCTCCCACTATACACTCAATCCCTCAAAGGTTAGCTGGAAGAGATCCCTCATAGGGATAAGTTCGCCTTTGTACTCTAATCTTATGTGACATGTATATTGTTTTAACCTGTTATTGTGTACAATAAAGTGCTTACATACATACATACATACATGATATAAAATCGAGTGTAAAATGGGTTTTATGGACGAGTTATACACTCTTCTTTTCACGTCAGTTGCGAGGAAATAATTAATACAATAAGCCATAAAACACGAGAAAGGGAGAGTTACAGATCGAATACTCTTAATAAGAAAGTGAATATATTGTTACAGTTGGAGATATCAGCGGAAACCACGTCCATTCCAAAGAAGAAAATTCTTGGAAGACGCATAGTGGACATTAACTTTTTTGTGAAGCAGATTTTGGAAATTGCTAGCCACTTTCCACTTGGCTGCAGTTCAAAAGACATTGAATTGATTAATGAAAAACAAAACGGCCTAATATCAATCTTCATGTTTCGCTGCAAATATATAATAAATATTAAATGAATACTTATGGCACCTATTCATTTCAAGTGTACCTATATAATATCGCTATCGCAGGGTTAGTGGCGTATCCATATAACCATTTCTACCTCATATCCCGCGGTGTGGCAAGCAAAACACTGATAAAACACGAAAAGACTATAAATTAATGTATTTCTGAAGGAACAACAATAAGTGTAATAAAATTGGAAGTAACTAAGTATTATTAAATAAAATCTGTAACCAAAAACGAATTCAAAAAACTACAAATAAAATATTTTTCGCCAAATATTTTATTTACAGTTTTTTTGAGTTCGTTTCTAATTCTGTATTTCTTGTTAGTTCGCTTTTCTAAAACCTTGTTTTTTAAAAAAAAACATATATTTATTGCATATATTTATTATAGAGAATGAAACTGAAAAAGATAAAAAAACCTGCCAAGTGCTAGTCGGACTCGCGCACGAAGGGTTAAATAAACAGATCGTGCGCGAATCCGACTCGCACTTGGCAGGTTTTTTAGTATTTGTTGTTATAGCGGCAACAAAATTACATCATCTGTGAAAATGTCAACTGTCTTAACTATCACGGTTCGTGAGATGCAGCCTGGTGATAGACGGACGGACACATTAGGCACATTAATGACAGCGATAACGCCTTTAAATGTAAAGCTTTTTTCTATGCCGACCTTACCAATGGTAAAAATACAAGTTCCTTTGGTGATTTATCTGTCCTTACCTTACATTTTGTTAACACGTACAGTGGGAGGTGGCTAATTCAGTGAACCGATATTACTATTTAAACCAGTAGGTTTAAATAGTAATATCGGCTCACTTTAATATTACATTTGAACACAGATTTTACTGCCTAAACCAGTAGGTTTAGGCAGTAAAATCTGTGTTCAAATGTAATATTAAAGTTAATCATAAATAAAATATAAGTATTTATTTTTAGCTCTATTGTGTTGTCAGCTCTTGGCCTATAAAATCGTAGTAATGGTTTCACGTTACGTAACAAGTCCGCTAGATGTCGGTAGTAGTTTCAAACGTACGTTGTAGTTTACCTGTTATTTACTAGATGGCTGCTTGGGAGTGCTCGCGCGCAAAGACGTAAAAGTTGTAAGGTGAAGAACGAGGAGAGGGGGTCGAGGGAGTCGGAACGAGCAAGGTCATTCAGATAGGGGAGCCCCTTAAATCTCACTTGTAGATACTCCTTTTCCTGTATATATTCAACCATGTACATTATTCATTTCACGAGAAGCGGTTAAAAAATGCGACCTGTAGAGGAGAACAAACCGAAATTCGAACGCAGATTATTACAAAATCTTTGAAATAAAAATTGTTTTTGAAAATTTCCAAAAACTGACTCGCCAACAAAATTCTATATAATTACCGGACCTGCTCACAAAATTTCACGAGAATCGGTTGAGAAATGCGACCTGTAGAGGAGAACAAACCGAAATTCGCCCGCAGAAACTTACAAAAAAATGACTTTGGAAATTTCCAAAAACCGTATCAACAAAAAAAAATCTATATAACTATCGAACCTGCTCACGAAATTTCACGAGAATCAGTTGAGAATTGCGACCTGTGGACGAGAACAAACGGAAATCCGGACATACGAAAGGATTTTTGTCGAAGCTGAAGCAGAGACCTTTGTTTCACTCGGTCAATAATGAACATTTTCAATAAATCAGTTCAACTTCTTTCACACTTCATCATTCTTCAATTTATTTTTCATTCCTATACAATTTAAACGACACTCAATCGTTATAGCTTAGGAGTTACATTCGATCAATTCACAAATTCGTAAATCTATACACATTGCGTGCTGAGCTTGATGCTATTATTTTCTAAAAGTTTGTTTAATAAACATGCCAATCATCATTCTGTAAATGGGTATCAACAGTATTATTTTGACAGTCGAACTATCAAAAGTGCCTATACAGAATGACCCAAATGGCTTCTATGAGTGACAAATGATAGGAAACCGGAAAATGTGGGGCACAGGCTTTTGTATTGTGTACTATAAGGATGGTAAAAACTGTAACTTACAATTGGTTAAGCTCTTTAAACTATTATGAAACAGAAAAAATAATCAAATAAATAAATTTACACACCTCTCACCCACTCTACACGCTTATTAAAACACTCATACCGTTACACTTACGACGAGTACCTTCCTATCAATTAATTATTAAAAGTCTAACTTTTTAAATTTCAACTCCACGATTGGATTATTTTCTGTACATTCTTCTTAGTTTATATATTTTTTTGTCTTTAGCGCAAGATATTCAGTTAAATGGCAATCGGATCTTGTGTCAACCTACGATACAGGCCTAGCCTAGTGTAGGGATCACAGAAAAGTGTTTTAATTTACTTTGTCATGCAGTGTCTGTAACATTTTCGTTTTTTATACATTTTGATCGCTTGGTCATGTTAATAGCACTGTGTATAAATAAACTATTTTTGTATTTTTGTAGTTTTTGTATTAAATTACAATACAAGTACTCTTTATCATGTCCTCGAACGGCGAAAAATATAAACAATAGCATTTTTTTGATATGTGCCAGGAGATCTCCGGGATGGATAGACAACGGGTGCAAATCTTAATGAAAATAGAACATAAAATTCAGGTTTTATCGTCAAGTTAAGTATTCATCCTGATCCTATTCGGGCCTAGCGGAGTTTCTTGCTGGACTCGTCTTAGCCAGGCTAGGTTTAGTGAAAACAAAACTCCCGGTAGCTCGCACTCACACTTCAGATTCGGTTGAATCCGCTCAACCAATCTCACTGGAGCGCAAACTCTTAGAGTATTCCAGTGTCAAACCGCCGCGTGGTCGTGTCGAAGGTTTCCCATATTTTCCCCAGGCTACTCTCTAACCGCGCACTCCTATCGCTTTATTGGGCCCGGCCACAGTCAGGTTCAAAAAACAAGCATTATTGAGCTTAACCACAAGCGTCTAATCAGATTTAATGTCAATTTCTTTTTTATCCTATACATTTTGGTTATCGAAAGTACCGTTACTTATTTTTTATTACTGTTTACTTCTTTTTGCTTTTCGTAACTTCATGATTGAGGGTCATTATTAACATAATCACCAGACTTCCGATCACTAAACTGGCAGAACTACCTTAAAAATACTTAGAAATTAATATGTACCATCACGAATAGGAATTGTTGAGTCACTTGCCAATCTTCGCAACCTTTTTTTTATACCACGTCAGTGGCAAACAAGCGTACGGCCCGCCTGATGGTAACCTGTTACAGTAGCCTATGGACGCTTGCAACTCCTGGGGTATTACATACCCGACCCTTTAAAAATTTATACACTCCTTTCTTGAAGAACCCCATACTGTAGTCCCGCGACCAGCGACAAAACTCCCAGTAGCTCGATTCCACTCACACCTCAGATTCGGTTGAAACCGCTCAACCAATCTCACTGGAGCGCAAACTCTTATAGTATTCCAGTGTTCCAAACCACACGCGTGGTCGTGTCGAAGCTTTTCCGCAGGCTACGGTAGTCCCTCGGGAAAACCTCGGCAGGGAACTCATTCCACAACCGGAGCATCCGTGGGAGGAAATTCCTCTGGAACCGTACCGTACGCAACCATTTCGGTTCTAAGGTGTGAGGATGAATGCCCTGCCGACGGCGAGCGGTGCGATGTACGTGTAATGCAAAACGGGACTGACACATCATCGGATACCATCGGTCATTTATTACACGTCTAAATTACGGACGTGGCAAGTGGCTAACAATCCCGGTTCGCGACTGTACGTGCAACACTAATTGGTGGGTATTTCTGCGTCTGTCTCACTTGACTCATGTCATACACAATAACCGGGGTCACCGGTTTAAAGTGCTTTCTAGGCATTAATACTAATTTAGTAACCATTTTAAACAAGCGAATGTATCTTAACCTGCAAAATCGGTATGATTGTGCAGACGCCCTAGTCATGGCCATGGTCTAAGAAAACAAGGTATGACAATCCGGATTGTGACACCACATACGTCACTGTCGACGACACGTTCACACTTACCCCCGCATAACGTTGATAGGCTGATGCTGGCTGATGGTATAGGTCGTGTCACCCACACTACTAACCGATGTACCGGATTGTCCTGGCGCAGTATATTATTGTATCATGGTCATGAGTTTCCCGTTCAATTTAAAAAGCATTCCGAAATAAGTAACCGCCTGTGTTTGTCTCTTCTCATTGTGTTTTTTTACTGTACTGTATCCTTTGATTGAGGTGTGCAATAAAGAGTATTTGTATTGTATTGTATTGGGTGTCTCATAAATAATGTCGGTTCGACAACTTTAATAGGTCGTATTTAATGATCTTAATTGGCGATTGGAGTGTCTTTAGAAGGTCCAAGTGAGCCCGATAATCGACCAGTGCTGGTACTACTGGGTAGGTTTTCAACGGCTTCCTTTGTAACCTCAATATCGGTCGATCTTCAGGGATTAAATCTCCACTTTTGAAATAATTAAACCAACGCTGTGCCATTCGTTCATTTAACACGTCTCCCCCTTCAACTTCACATTATTTTCTTGCTGCCACGGCTGCTTTTTGTTTCCAATAATGTCTCATCAACACAAGAATTTCGTATTTGTCGCTTCCCATACTTTTTATTATCAAAACGTGTTACGCCGTCAATTAACAAAGACAGTATGACTAAAATAAAGTACAACAATTGCGTTCTTTATAAAACTAGAGAATTGTCTTAACAGGTTACGACATGCATAAATAGTGGTGGAGTACATTTTTAGTTACGAAACCCGACATTACTTATGAGACACCTTCAGTATTGTCTCACACCAATTAGACAAGCACAGAACACGCTTTATGCGACTCCTGAGGGGCTACCGCGAACCGAAAACGAACTTCGAATATCTCCTTCTCTGTCGCACGGATTAGCAAGTGCGACAGAGAGGGAGATAAATAAAAATAAAATAAATATTAGAGGACAATCTTACACAAATCGAACTAGCCCCACAGTAAGCTCAAGAAGGCTTGTGTTATGGGTACTAGACGACGATATATTTAATAGATATAAATACTTAAATACATAGAAAACATTCAAGACTCAGAAAGAAATATTCGTGCTCATCACACAAATATTTGCCCTGACCGGGATTCGAACCCAGGACCGTCAGCTTCACAGGCAGGTGCACTGCCCACTAGGCTAAACGGGTCGACAAATATTCGAACTTCGTTCTTTTTCGTTTCCCGGTAGCCCCTCTGTCTATCCCGTAATTCATAAATTAGAAAGAGATAGAAAGGTTTCTCGCGTCGCCTCGGAGCCCCGCTACCTTAACCAGATACTTCAAATTTATCTGATAAAGTCAGCTCAGGAAACCTCTTTTATCCTTACTTACATAATATTAAAAGTAAATTTGCATCATCAATTTCCTGATGTTATTATGTAAGACTACTCTGAAATGGAGGGAAAAGTGCATATTTAACGAAAATCGATCAAGCAACATGCAATGCATAATTATTTATCAAGCCATTCTCAACTCTATTTTGCTCGTATAAAGCTTAATTTGGAAAGTGTTTTTGAAGGCAAGCAACCGCGTTTCAATGCCAAGCAATAGCTGAAATTATCCATTAAAGAAAACCATCGTATTATGTTACTAAGATATCATTATAAAAACAAGTTCTGGATAGTATTTTTTGTGGTGTAGACACTACTTGTTTTTTACTTTAAGTGACCTTATAAGTTTTAAAATGTTTTGATTTCAAATTATGACAAAAGTATTAATAATACCAATAAAGCTATTAAAGGCTATGATAATTTTTTTAAAGTTTTAGATATTAACATAGCCATTTTTTGATTTTATTGTGTGTAATAGAATTTAAGCGGAAAAAACAAGTTTTAGCTTGAAAATGGTTGATTTTGAGTGATGTTTGAAACGATATATCTTAATGAAAAATCCAAAAAATACATTTCAAGTTTATGACATAAGGTCGCAATAGACCTGTCCTAGATAGTAACATTGAGATAATCTCAAGATACGGGTCAATTCAAAGAGAAAGTGGGGTAAATAGACTGACGCTCAGACCTTATACATCTCTGAGGATATTTATTTATTAGATTTTATTATTTTCATGTTGACGTGTTATAGATATAGCTCAAAATATTTTATTATGATTAGTGTATCTACTTTATTACCTTTTATCTTGACGCTTAGAGACCTTATACATCTCTAACAAATCTCGATTGTTATTAGTTTCTTAGTCTTATTTTTGGCATGTAACACTACATTTAATTAATGATAGTTTGATTATTGTATTATTTTTATTTGATGTACCTAGATAGATTTTGACTTGTAAAAGTGCCCTTGAGGCCTATTTGCAGAATAAATGTTTTGATTTTTTTGTTTTTTTTTTTGAGCGTTTTAACTGATAAGGAACCTTAATGATCAAATCCCAAATCACATAAGTGCAATGGGCGGGCATAATGCCACAAGATATTGTGTACCAGTCCACCACAAATCACTGCTATTGATTAGGCGGCTATAATGGCGTAGACCGGTCACCGGATGGGTCACCGATTACACGTAGTTAATAAACGAGCGATTTCATGTTTTTGGACGTCATCCTGTTGTGGATTCGTTTTTATTATCAGTGACTTAGAGACTATATTATATACATCTCTAACAATATTAAATTAATTTTAATTTTGACGCTCAAGAGACCATGTACATCTCTGGGATATTATATTAATTTCATTATACTCCTTGTTTAATCTTGAGATCTTATACATCTTTAACTTTACTGATGTTGTAATATTTGTAATATATAACTTTGCAAGTTTATCTTCACTGTATGATATTAATTTTGTTATAATTGTAAACTCGAAATAATTATTCCTTCTTGAATTGTAAATTAATATTTTGACATGTAAAAGTGCCCTTGTGGCCTATTTGCAGAATAAATGTTTAATTTTGATTTTGATTTTGGACGCACTTTAAAGCGTACCTGGTTTTTGTGTATCGCAGTAGTCATTATGACGAGTTGGAGGCCCGGTTATTCATGCCGGTACCCGCCGCATACCGGGTAGCCAGCCCGACCGGTCGTGACTAGCTGAGGTTTTTCCTGGACTCGTCTTAGCTGCGCTAGGAACCAGTGACAAAATCCCCAGGAAATCGATTCTACTCACATCTCAGATTGGTTGAAACTGCTCAAATTAATCTTACTGGAGCGCAGACTTAGATAGTATTCCAATGTTAATATATTAATCATACTCATTTATTGTTTATTCTGTGCAATACATCTATCCAGGTTATTACTACTATCTATTGCCCTGCTTGAAGATCAATGTAGCGAAGTAGCGATCTCTAAATGAGCATCGGAATTCGCCTGTTCCCTATAAGACAGGTTTACCTAGTTTAGGGCACAGGATACCGTTCCTAGGCTTATCTAGTAATAAGTGCACTCTATGACACTCTATGTACCTACTCTAGTATATAGACCATATCATATCATATCATATCATTTATTTGCATTGATCACACATCGTCGTACATAATATACATGTCAAAAATAATAACCATGAGATATATAAATTCACGCTGAGATTAATAAATTTTAATTTTAACACATTCTTAATTAAGGTGTAGTAAATTGTTCCAATACGGTGAGGCAGTGAACATGTATGTCTATCCGTGTAAAAATTCCGTAACCGAGTAAAAGGCCCTTCTCTCCAACCGCGCACTCCCATCGCTTTATTAAGCCCGGCCTATATAGCCACAGACAGACTTAAAAGAAAAGTTGGAGGCTTTCAAGGTACTTGAAAATTTCTAACATGCTAACAGCCTTGTTGCGTACACATTCTGAGTTGTATAGTCAAACGGCAGTCACTTCCGCAAGAAATATTGTCTATTCTGAAATTTGGCAGTCGTGTCGACGCTAGGATCCTTTTTACCAAGGGATCTATCACGTTAAGAAAAGAGCATATTCCCTTCTGAAAGGCCGGCAACGCACTTGCGACTCCTCTGGTGTTGCAGGTGTCTATGGGCGACGGTAATTGCTTACCATCAGGCGATCCGTCTGCTCGTTTTCCCCCTATAACATAAAAAAACGTTACTCGCGTGATAGAAGATAAGATAAATCATATGTCACTGTCTGATACCACTCTATAGATAGTTAAACATTCCCTCCCCTGGATTTTCCCCAGGCTACTCTCTAACCGCGCACTCCTATCGCTTTATTGGGCCCGGCCTATAAAGCCACAGTCAGGTTCAAAACAAAAAAAGATAAATAATAATAATAAGACCTTTATTCAATGATTGTAAACATTTACAGGTAACCAAGACAGGTACAATAAATCAAAGTATACAAAAACAATTGAAAGGGTAGGTGGCTCAGCTTGTGTCTGTACCAAGAGACCACTAAAGACTCTTGTCTACAGACAAGATTCCTTATTTTGTCGTTTATCAAGCCATAACTGCTACCATAATACGGGGCTAGAATAATGCTAAGAAGAAGACTGCAAAAGTATACTAAAACTAGAGGTACAGGCAAAGAGTTAAATTATTTTCAAAGCTTTCTTAAAACATTTGAAGATGTGTTTAAAAGAAATATTCAACTGAATGTTTAGTTTCCATTAGCGAAAATGCAGAAGCAACGTTTCTACATTTTCCAGATTCTTACCAGAAGTTTTGCAATACCATTTACTAAATGCCAATATTGTGTATTTTTGGTATCACTACATAGTATAAAACAAAGTCGCTTTCTCTGTCCCTATATCCCTATGTATGCTTAAATATTTAAAACTACGCAACGGATTTTGATGCGGTATTTTTAATAGATAGAGTGATTGAAGAGAAAGGTTTATATGTATAATAACATCGGTATTCAATACCGCTAGGCATTGCAGTTGAAAGGTAAGATGTCAATTAAACATTACTACTAAAACGAAATTATTTAAGTAAGTAATGGGTCCCTTTCATTTATTACGATTAACATAAAAAGCGCAAAAAATATCCGTTCTGAAAATATGCATACCTACTTTTTCCAATACAGCAGAAACAAATAATCGAGTATATTGACACTGACAGCTATTACCGGTAATGGTTTTAGGGATAAAGTGTCAAATAGAGGTATTATTGTCAACTGACCAAACCGCTAATATATTTGAATATCGGTTTTGATTATACCCGCTAATCGGTACTTAAGCGATATAAATAGCGAAATAAATAATAAAATAAATAAATATTAGAGGACAATCTTACACAAATCGAACTAGCCCTACAGTAAGCTCAAGAAGGCTTGTGTTATGGGTACTAGACGACGATATATTTAATAAATATAAATACTTAAATACATAGTAAACATCCAAGACTCAGAAACAAATATTCATGCTCATCACACAAATATTTGCCCTGACCGGGATTCGAACTCAGGACTGTCAGCTTCACAGGCAGGTGCACTACCCACTAGGCTAAACCGGTCGTCAAAATAGACTTATAACCAATTATACCTTACTTAAAACCGGTAGTAAGAATACCGGTAACGATCCCTGATTTTAACCAGTAACATACATAACGTTCCAATGCTCTGAATTCCTCTAATTAATATTTGAACGTGTAATAGTGAAATGCATTTTCTAGTCCAAAGGTAATTTAGAACTCAAAGCAACCTCGGAGCAAGTTGAAATCGTATATAGAGTTCTCCTTTAATTTTCGTCCTTATCTCTATCCATATGTGTGGCAGAGACGGCCGTTATCGACTTGAGTTAAGAGCTCTCGAACGAGAGCTCTTCTGCAGAGATTGGTTCGGGATGAAGAGGGCTTGGCAAATGGTTTTTCCACTTACGATGGGTATTATTTACAATTATAGGTCTTCTATTACGGAATGTTTGTTTAAGATTACATACGTATTCTCGTTTTTTTTAATTCTGTACTTATTTAGAAGCTTTCAAGATGATGATGTTAACTCCAGCAAGACTCTAACAACTACACAACTTCTTAGATTTAATAAAAATAAACACAAAATTAATTAAAAAACTACAATGAGTATTTCTGTGACATCGATCCATTTATGCACTCCCTTGATGTTTTAAAAGAACGTACGAGATCCAAATTGTTATCGATTAATAATACTTAGTGTTCTACCCACTTACTTTCCTACTCGCTAAGACGCTGTTGTATATTTTTGCTTAATGTATGTATTTATGATCCTCCAGGTCTGTTTTTATACATATTTGTAACTTACCTCTATCTTTTTATGTATGACTGTATGTGTTCTGAACAATAAAAAAATATATAAACAAAATACGTATACTTATTGCCAAACATAATCCGCATATACAAACCTTGCAGCGTTTGACAAAGGATCCGCTAAAATAGACTGAAAAACCCCATCCGTGCAAAAGGGTGATGCCCCAAATGGGTCATTTTAAGTAGTAAAAACAAAAGTTGGCCAGCCGGTGGTCAATAGTTAACGGCGTATGTACATGTAAGTTGTTTTTATTACATGGATTTATAGTTACGGAAACACCGTTTGTGCGGTCCGGAAATACCGCAGGCGACAGTTCATTCCATAGTTTGGTTGTGCGAGGCAGGAAATTTCTTGAGAAACGCGCAGTTTTGGACTGCCAACCATCTAAGTAGTGAGGATGGAAATGCTGACGCGTAGGACGATGACGAAAAGATACGGCAGGGATCATTCCGAACAATTCCTCCGAGCACTCCCCGTGATACAAGCGATAGTAAACGCAGAGTGAGGCTACATCCCTACGCAATGCCAAGGAGTCGAGCCGATCTGAAATACGCTGGCAGCCGACAATTCGAGCCGCTCTCCGTTGAATGCGATCCAGAGGGAGAAGCTGGAACTTTCGGGTAAAGTTTACTGAAAAAATAAACTAAAAGTGAACAATTTCCGTGTGTGGTTCGATTCGAATAAAAGTACAGACTCTTATTCCCGTGGGCATCGTGAGAGCAGACTATACGAGTAAAGGGTGAAGTACATTTATTGTAGGCGGAGCTATCCACCTACTGATGTAAAATCACATTTCCTCCATCTTTGAACCCACAGAATTAAATTTTCTGCGCCCTGATAAAATGAAAAATAAAACCAAATAAAGCATGGAGAATTCAATCTCAATGAAAGTAGAAAAATAATTAGATTTTAGATACTCTTAATCTGAATCAGTTGTGAATGTTTCACGCTTGTTTGAAATGAAATGAAGTCATTTATTTAGGACGACGGGCATCCTTCTAAATACTTCTAAGAAACACACTGGAACTAGAAACACACCGGGTAGAGTCAGTCCGACCCAGGTCGGGCCTAGCTGAGTTTCTTGCTGGACTCTTCTCAGCTAAGCTAGGTTTAGTGAACCAGCGACAAAACTCCCAGTAGCTCGATTCCACTCATACCTCGGATTCGGTTGAAACCGCTCAACCAATCTCACTGGATCGCAAAATCATAGAGTATTCCAGTGTTCCAAACCAGACGCGTGGTCGTGCCGGAGGTTTTCCCCTGGACTTTCCCCAGGTTACTCTCCAACCGCGCACTCCTATCGCTTTATTGGGCCCGGCCTATAAAGCCACAGTCAGGTTCAAAAAAAAAGGAACTACAAACAAGCATCATTCTAGTGCATTTCGTGTAAGATTCTAAGGTTCTTCTACTTGGTTCTTTGCTGGGACGTTCTTTACCGGCCGTCCATGATCTCGTAAATGAAGATAAAATATTCAGATACCGAAATGCGTTCAACGAAATGTGTATTTGGGTGGATCAACTTTTTTGTATTGTTATCTTGACCCATCGTCCAAGGGACACTAGTGGTGCAGTTTGTTCCAAAAAATGTATTAAGTTCTACTGGCATGCTGAGTAGATGGACCATTATGGAAATAGCTTATAAGTACCACAAATATATGTTTGATAGACTTTAAATAGCATCAAATAACGTTTGTATTCGAATTTTGTCCCCTGGACAATTAGACGTAACTGTGAGGTCCGCAGGTCCTCAGGAGTGGGTGTTTAGTTGGGGAAGCAAAGATTGGTAGCCAGGGAAGAAGGTATTTATTTCATATAAACAATAAGCCACCTGCAACAAGCATACGATGCGTTTAGCCTATGATTTATTGGTCAGCTACGTATTAAATGGGTTAAATTAACAAATAGGTATGGAAACTTACAATATTGTGCCTTGGAACGGTATAATACACTGCACTGTAGAAAATAACAGAAACAAATCTCTGGATCACAATACGAATAATATCATAGAACTTCACTGTTTTAAGTAGGTATTTAGTTCTAATATATTTATTTTTTATTAAAATAACAGCATAACTGTGTAGATGAATATCGATCGGAAATCAAGATCGAACTGCGCTGCCCATAATGGCTGCGCAACGTCACGTGGAATTCGAAAATGTAGTTCAAATTTTAAAATTTAGACAAAAGATAAGTCAGAATAACGGCCAGAAAGTTAGTATTTAACGGTCCGATACACGCATTGTTACAGTAACCACGGCAACGAGTGGCACTAAAAAGTTGATTCACCTATTTCCTTCTCACATCAAAACCCCGCCCTGCGACTTAATCAACTGTTGACCCGAATTGGCCTCCATGTGCCCTTCAATTCCGACACCAAAACTCATTACATGTACTCACCGTGCTTAGCATTCCTTACGTGACGTTCCACCCTGCTAACGTAAAAAGAGCCTAACCGACATAGATTTTTTTAATACGTGCACCCTTTTATTTACAGTGCAATAACGTCGCATATGCCATGGTTTTTGTATGACGTTAAGTCGTTTTGCTGAAGGAGTAATGTGGCTGGCGTGACAAATTGCTCCCCGGACAACATTTTAATTTTGATGCTTTTAATGTTGAGAGTATGAGTTATGCAAACTTCATTTATAATCATAGGGGATAGAGAATTGATTTTAATGGGGTTTTAAATTGTTGCTTCCGCTTCCGGCTTAATTTGTTTGGCCCTTGAATGGGAGGGTTTAAAGTTATTATTTCCAACAACATGAGAGATTTGGGTCAACACAGACAATTTATTGTGTCCCTAAAACATAGGAAGGGTCATCTTGGTTGTAAGAAACTTTTTTAATTTAAAATTGGATTCTGTTCCGTTCTGGAAAGATTCTATTATGATATTCTCTTCTTCTCAGTCGTGCACTCTTGTCAGAGTGGTCGTGGTTATGGGTTGTCTTCTTCCGTATTAGTTACAGCTTATCCGAGCTTTCCCCACCTCTCTCTATTTGTAGCATTGCGGGCATTATGATATTATTCTATGGAAAAGTGCTTTTTAAATAGGTGTACAATCGAACCTACTGAATCATGACTCACTTCATTGATAATTCGTGTAAAAAAGTTGAAATTGTAACCTCATATACGTATAATAAACTTAAGACGTTTTAAAACATACTAAATTGCGTCAGTATTAGAATAGAATAGAAAACTTTATTGTAAAACTGTGTACAAAGGTGACAAAAATAAAATATAGATTCAACAGTTTATCCATCACGGACTTACAATATATAACAATATAACTAAATTGCATGCAAGCATAAATAATATCTAAGTAATGAAACATTAATTCACATCATTGAAAAATTCACGAGTGCTGTAGAAAGCTTTGTTGATGAGCCATTTTTTAGGGTAGATTTAAATGCTGTGTTTTCTATAATTATATTTCATGAATCATTGAAGCTCCGAACCTTGTTATTGTGGTAGTAAAATTCTGTTAAGCTTATATCAAACAGTAAATTATTTAGAAAAATAGCGTTTGGTTGACGTAACTGGTGACCGAAGAGCTGGCGACTTCCTCGCACAACGTATCAGCATTGCGATACAACGAGGAAGTGCCGCTAACATCCTCGGTACAATGCCCTAAGCGCCTGTTTTAGATTTCAGTCAGTTGTAATATAATTCAATTATTACCGTCTGTAAATCAATAAATGTTTTTCCATATTTAGAACTAGTGGCTCTGGTTTGAGCTGTAGACCTCGTGAGTGATTTTTTTATCATTTCCAAAATCTGAAATTATAAAAAAGATCAATTATGAATATCGAACCTGCTAACAAAATTTCACGAGAAGCGGTTGAAAAATGCGACCTATAGAGGACAACAAACCGAAATTGGGACCCAGAAAGTTACAAAATCTTTGAAATAAAAATAGTTTTTGAAAATTTCCAAAAACTGACTAGATAAAAAAAATCTATATAATTACCGGACCTGCTCACAAAATTTCACAAGAATCGTTTGCGAAATGCGACCTGTAGGCGAGAACAAGCCGTTGACCAATATTTTGTTTTTTAATTTCCAAAAACTTGTTCGACTTAAAAACTGTATATTTATCCAACTGCTCACAAAATTTCACGAGAATCGGTTGAGAAATGCGACCTGTAGAGGAGAACAAACCGAAATTCGCCCGCAGAATTACAAAATCATTGACAAATAAGTGTCTTTGGAAATTTTCAAAAACCGTCTCGACATAAAAATTCTATATAACTATCGAATTGTTCACGAAATTTCACAAGAATTGCTTGAGAATTGAGACCAAACGGAAATACGGACATACGAAAGCATTTTTGTCGAAGCTGAAGCAGAGATCTTCGTTTCACTCGGTCAAAAACGCATTTTAACATTCTTTTTTAACGGAATGGAAATGACAAGTGATTCCCAGTAGATTTCAAATGAATACAATCCTCCGATGATACAGACGTAAATTGAATAAGACGTGTTAATATGTGTAGGGAATGAAATTGCATCGTAGATGGCTAAAGTCAATTCGATTGAGAAGTCGAGTCGTGCCGAGTGAGAATTGGATTTAAATTGAAATGTGTTTACTTGAATGTCTTTAGATTGATTGCTTGGAAATAGATATAACTATTTGAGTTTATTATTCTGCTTATGTCGTATTAAATCTTTTTATTCATGTCAACAATATACAAAAAATAAATAAACAATAAACTCTTAACTTAAGACTAGCTTAAGCCTAGTCAAATAGTCCCCCTCGGATTGTCCCTGGCGCAAAGGTACCCATCACACTAGCCGCGTTACCGCGTTGAATGGCGACGGACAACCTTTGCACCAGGTACAAACCCGCGCGGGCGTCAGACCCCCTCTCCCTAATTCGGCGTCCCACTTCCCTAATGAAAGCCATAGCCTCCGACCCCCAGCACCCAGTAGTCTCAAAAGCCAGGGGCACAAAATCATAGCTACCGCCCAGGACCTCATATTTATTACGCTTTTTGACTGCGGCAAACTCTGCAGCGGCACCAGCCGCACGCACTGTACGGCCGAGATGCGAGGCGGCGAACGTACTCACGCACGTGGCGTCCCACAGCAGACACTTCCCCTTCTGCCAAGGCACCAACGTTAAGCCGTCTGGCCTCTTGCCATCGGCGCGGCATAGGCCCGGAGGCTCTAGTACACAGGGGATGTTGGCGGATATTAAAGCCCTCCTTATGATGTCATTGAGAGCGTGGTGACGCGGAAATCTTCCTGAACAACGACAGCAACTCAACGCGTGATGACCATTCGCTTCCACCATGGAGCCGCAGATGCATTCATGAGGCACACAAACATCGCAACCCAGGCGGAAAGCTACTGCCACACGCAATGAGTCGCTGTCCAGGAGTGTTCCTAAATGAGGAGCAGGCAAAGCCTGCAACCACGCTCCCGCTTCGACTCTTGACACCGACTTTAGCCTGGCCAAGTTCACCCCCGTGGCTACACTCATAAGCCGTGCGAGAGCGTCCTTGACCCCCACATCGTCCCACACTCGCTGTACTTGTGGCACCTCGTCGTATTTGGTAATACTGTAATACGTATACAGGGGGCCGATTTTTGAATGTCGAGCGCTCGACTTCACTCGAGATCCGTCAAAAAACTACGATGTTTTGACAGATCGAGAGGACCTAATTTTGGTTCTCTTTGTAGATTATAGCCAACCAATCAATCTCACTGGAGCGAAACACTTAGAGTATTCCAGTGTTTCAAACCACACGTGTGGTCGTGTCGGAGGTTTTCCCCTGGATTTTCCCCAGGCTACTCTCCAACCGCGCACTCCTATCGCTTTATTGGGCCCGGCCTATAAAGCCACAGTCAGGTTCAAAAAATAATGCTCAACGCGTTAAAAATAGAATATGTTGCTTAGTTTCAATATGTAGAGAAATTTTAATTACAAAATAATTATTAAACGCTTCAAACCAATTATAAACATTATAAAAGTAATTATAAAGGTAATTTTAAATATTAAACATTGCTTTCAAAATTAAGCCCCTTTGTATGGTTTATTTATAACGATTCTGTTAAGTAAAGGATCTGATACACTGAGTAAATTTATACTGGTAATGATAGAATTGTATAAATAAATATTTCCTATTTCCCACAGACATCATTATAGTTTTGTTCCGACTATTAAACAGTACGTTATTAGTTATGCTTCGTTACCCGCTTCGGCATAAACGATTCAAGTCGCTTTTAACATCTAAGGAAATTATACCTATATGTTTTTTTTCAGGCTTAGCCCATATTAAAACACAAAATTACACTATTACATTTCATATCATAATATGTCATAAAATTACATTAGGAACATTATATCAATTACGAGTACATTAACCAAAAATAAAAAGTAAAGTTATTGTAACCTGACTGTGGCTTTATATGCCGGGCCATATTGTTCCAATTAGATAATAACCGGCGTAGCGCAACCACAAGGCTGACATTTGACATTCCCGCTACACTAGCGCCTCTAGCGGCGAATTCATACGCGGTATCCCTCATAAAAGACTTATGTCAAAATGAGTGCCAATCTATCGCGACCATCGTCAAATGTCCTCTTAATTTTTAGTAGAGGTGCGTTTTGTTGAAGTGCGTTTCTGGCGATATAAAGAGTAAAGAGTAAAATTGATTCAAACACAAATGATACAACAGGTTACACGGGATTTCTGGTGCAGTCCAAACTAGGCGAGCCTGTATCTTGGAATGCACCATTTGTAGCAGTTACGAGTATAAAACATGAAAATTAATAAACTAAGTAAAAGTGTTTGTGTGTAATATGTGTGAAGATATGTGAGTGTGTATGTGAGTAGGGGTGTGGTGTGTGCGTGTGTGACGTGAATGAGTGCGAGTAGCTTAGCTGATAAAGATTTAGCTGACTACAGACCAAGAGTAAGTGCGTGTTATGTCTTCTGTATTATTGTAAGATAGAGTTGCAAACCATTTTTTAATATTGATTTGACTTTTATCGAAGTGCAAGTTTTTAGGTCACAGAATTTGCAAACAGCGTTATATGTAAATGGGTGAATGTAATAGCCAGATCGTTGAGCATGAGCCGTTTGGATGGTATATGAGTGTTGATCAGTTGCGATTATGGCCAAATGTGAATTTGGTTACTTACGTTTCAGTACAAGTGCGTTTCAGGTGAAGTGCGTTTCTGTCCACATGAGAGCTGTCTTATTACGATTATGGTCAAAAGCGAATATGGATAATTACGTTTCCGTACAGGTGCGTTACGAGTGGAGTGCGTTTCTGTCCATATGAAAGCTGTCTAACAGAAACAGAAACAGAAAATTTATTGTAAAAAACTGTGTATAAAGGTTAGGTTGTACAGGTACATATTATGCGTATCCACAGTTCTTACCCTTTTCGGGCATACAATCTTTAAGTTCTTAGCCTAAGATGAATTTATGCAAAGTTTACACTATAGATACATGATTATAAAATTCATTTAAACTATAATACACATTTTCGGTCAAAAAATTTTTCAAGGACCTTTTAAAACGAATTCCTTCTAGACTTCTTATTTCGCTAGGAAGATTGTTATAGACACGAATAGCCGACATAAATGCACTCTAATCTAATATGTCTAATCTAATATCTCTATAATATGTCTAATCGCGATAATGGCCAAATGCGAATCTGGTTAGTTCAGAATCTGTCCAAAAGCGATTAAACCGATAGAACAAAGGTGCATTCGTGTCTAATCGGTAGTCTGGGTATTAAATAAGTGGTCCTTCGAGCTACATCTAATATTTTTTTTTAACCTGACTGTGGCTTTATAGGCCAGGCCAAATAAAGCGATAGGAGTGCGCGGTTGGAGACTAGCCTGGAGAAAATCCAGGGGAAAACCGACACGAGCACGCGTGTAGTTTGGAACACTGGAATACTCTAACCCCTTTATTCATAAACGTCTATCAAACCTATATTAGTTAACAAGCCGCTAAAGTTCGTTTGTCCTTATCTGTCACTTTGACATTGACGTTTGTGAGAATGGGACATAGATCATTTAGAGGTTTGTTAAGTTTTATGAATATGGGGATAAGAGTTTGCGCTCCAATGAGATTGGCCAAAATTAGGCCCTATTTTAATTGAGCACATATAACTAATTATATATGCCCCAGCAACTTGAATTGTGTTAGCAGTGTAAATTTGACTCTATGTTCGGCCTGCAAGGTTCACAATTGAATGTCCTTTATTAAGGCCAAGCTGTGACCACGTTCACAATAGTAGTTACTAATTAATGTGCTATTGTTGTGCTATGAATATGTGTAGTTATAGTGTTCCATGTGGTTTTAGAATGCGACGTTATACCACAGGAAATAGACAATTAATTTTGAAACAACCGCAGATGCAGCAGGGATTGACATTAAGATGAGAGAGATTACAGGAAGGGACTAAAATGAAGAACAGCTAAAGTACTGAAATCTTGAAAATAAAGAATATTTCACACGAAGACATGCCCGAATCAAAATTCAAATCTGATATAACACGCCATACATCCTAGTGATATTTATTTCTATTATAGCTTAAATGGAATCGTGTCCTTGTAGTTCAGTAGTATAACGGCTTACTCTGACATTACGACCACTTTAGCCTAGTTGGTAGTGACCCTGCCTACGAAGTTGGATGTCCCAGATTCGAATTTTGTTCAGGGCATTTATTTGCGTGTTGAGCACGAATATTTGTTTCTGAGTCTTGGATGTTTCCTATGTATTTAAGTATCTATTTATCTATATAAATATGTGTATCATCGCCTAGTACCCATAGTACAAACTTTGCTTACTTTGGCACTAGGTCGATTTGTGTAAGATGTCCACATTTTTTTTAATTTGTTTCACGTACTCTGTCAAGCATAATAGGGTTGCCAAATATAACTTCAAAATACTTATTATCTGCAATAATATCCAAACAGTAATTAGAAAAATAAATATACATACGTTATAATTTCTCGAGACCCCTCCCCCCTTTCGAGCCTCATGTGATAGGCTGTTATTCAATCACTGGATTTTCTTACTATTATTTATTCGTTAAAGGAAAAGGGGAAGACCTAGAATGACGTTCATAGAACAAATAAAACATAAAATAAATGCTACGTCATACAAAGAAGTGAAGGACAAAGCTGAATGTAGAATAAGTTGGCAATTACTCCACCGACAAGAGCCAAGCTCAATATTTAAGAGATGATGATGATTTATTCCGTGCTAGGAGTTTTTGACTCGAGATCGGTCAGAACACAAAAAAAAAACATACAGTGAGAGTTCATATACAAGCCTTCGAAGAACGAAGACGAAGTGAGCTCGACGCTAACAGTCAAGACTTGAAGGCCAGATCATCTGAGGGTTGGAGGGGTGCTGTCCTGTGAAGGGAGTGAGTTCGCACCAAGGCTTGAAATACCGGTATTTTCCGGGACCGGTATCGTGACCTTGGATCAGAAACCGGTATTAGAGTTGATACCGGTACCAAGATTATGTACCGGTATTACTAAACCTTGAATTAAAGAAATTTACCGGTTTTATAGCATTTAAAATACCAGTACTCGATAGTGAGAGTGGAGTTAATGAGAGAGAAAGTGAATACAATAAATCCCATCGCACGAGCGACGCGTGATAAGTTTGTAGTAGTTAGTAGGACCTTTTAAAGAGTCGGTATTTTTCGGTGCTAATATCGGTAGTTTTACTTTACCGGTTCTCTGGAACCAAAACGAAGAAACCTATAAATACCGGTAAATATATGTTACAGGTATTTTCGGTAACAGTCACGAGCAATGCTCTCACTAGCCAGTCTCTTCTTCTTTTCAGTCGCCATGATGATGATAATGATGAGGATTTACAATACAATACAATACAAATACTTTTTATTGGACACCTCAATAAAAATACAAAGCCGGTAAGAAACATAACATAGCGATATATAAGCGGAGGTAGACGACAGGCGGTCTTATCGCTAAAGAGCAATCTCTTCCAGGCAACCTTTGGGCGGAGAGAACTAAACACACATATTCAGTGGGTGGTGCAAAAATAAAAACTACGTATTGGAATATATAAGTAAAACTAAAAGATAAAAACGAAAGTAAAGCATATATAATAAACATACATATATATATAATGTAGGAATGGAACGTAAGAGAATGGAGTGAAACGGAACGTAAGCGAGTAAGAAGGATGACAGGAGGAGCGAGAGGGACGGGGAGAACGATTTGAACGAGGAACGGAAGCGTGCGTGGCTAAGTGCATAAAATAAAATAAAAGTGTTTAACGCAGTAATAAAACCAAATCTTATATATTCTGGGTTTTTATTAAGAGGCCTTCCATAACCCCACATAATATATCACACACAGAGGAACCCAGCCGAAAGACGTCCACTGCTGAACATAGGCCTCCCCCAAGGGCATGTCTTTCGGCTGAAATGATGATGATGATGATGAGAGGAACCCATAAATAAACTACAGACCAGTATCAAAACAAAGTTATTATGGAAGAGACAAATAATATTGTTTTATATTGTTTCTGAAGGACGCACTCCATTTAGCCAAGAAAATAAACAAACAACATAATTAATAATAATTATTATAAATTAATTATTATTTTAATTATTTATTAATTATTTTTAATTAACAGCTTGTAAACTAAACGAACAGTTAAGGTACTGTTACACATGCTGATTTCTAGCACGAAAGCATGCCACTATTGAGCAATTGCTACTTAGTAGCATGTGTGTCAAAACAATGCTAATAATGAGCATGCTGATTTTGAGTTTGCTCAAAAATCAACGGTCGTTCGATTTTTGCGCATGCTACCTGCAGCGCGGGTGGAGAGGGGCGTGCTTTTAGCGCGTGTGAACAAGTTTGCTTATTGAGCATGCTAGTATCGATCAGCAGATCGCAGAATCTTCTATTCGCATTTCTGTAAGCAAGTGAGCACTACCTCCTAAGTCCGGTCTTCTGGATATCCAATCACGGACCCAAACCTTTCTATTTCTTTTCTTCTTTTGCCGAGCTGATATGAGCTTCTGGATGCATTGCATCGCCAGCAAAAGGATGATCTTATTCAGCTCCATACGGATAGCCGCTTGATTTTCCATAGCTTCGTTTGAACTGACAGAGAGCGAACACGCTATAAAATGTCATGTGTATATGGAGTGTTTGCTCTGAGCATGATTATTGACGAGCATACTTAAAACTAGCATGCCTATTGCTAGCAAATGTGAACTGGTCATGAGCATGCTCGTATTGAGCATACTCAGTAGCACGCTTTTTAGCATACTATTTTAGAGCATGTGTAACAGTAGCTTTATACAATTTTGAGGAGGATTTACTGCTATAGCACTTATTAACAGCATTTCCAGAAATTAAAATCACTTGAGACGTTCTAGAATCCAGTAGGTTCCTTCATTTCGTTTGCGTCGGAGTCCTAGGATGCCATCGTTCACATTATTAAATATATGGCGACGGGGCTTGAATAAAAATGGAACAGAATGCTACGGGAATGTTTTATGAATAGATATGTCTGGCAAGCTGAGTTTTAGTCCGTTTGATTATATATTTGTAAAGAGTATTTACTCTTATATTATTCAACCTATGGTTAAACTGCGCGCGACTCTGACAGCCAGGGCTCAGAAACCGGTTTCGACTTCATACAATTAACCGGTTAAAAATTTCGGTTAATTGCGTTTTACGATATTATTTTGTATTTCAAATCATTTATTTCATAGATGAAGGCTAACAAAAATAAAACTTAAAATAAAAATGGAGATATGCAAAGTACTTTAGGAGATATTTCAAAAATAGTAAAAACCGGTTTCGAGCCCTGCAGGCGAATCACGTAACTTTATGTACTAACGGTAGATAGATTTTACTGTACTGTGTATGAGATGACAATAAAAATTTGACATTAAAATCTATCTAACGGTAGTACAAAAGTTACGTGATACTAATTACCCCGCTGCTGACAGCGATGTCATTTTCAAATATGCAATATATGGCGCAAAGAAAAACATTTTATTTAAATTAAATACTGTATTGACAATTAATTTACGGATGGACAAACTAACATTAAGGGTCAGTTGCACCAACATATGATCACAGGCCGGTCGTCGTCAAATATGGCGCCGGCAGCTGTCATCCCATAGAAACTTGTCAAACTTTCCCTACAATCAGATTGAACGAACACTGCTTACGATTACAGATGGTTTGGTGCAACCCGCCCTTAATGTCGATTCTTTGGTTACAGGTAGGTATAGTGAGATATTTAGTTGTTTTATAGTAGAATAGTCAAATATAGCTGACGTAATAAAACTTTGGTTAAAGAGCAACACATTGATTTAGAGAATTGATATTTAATTGGGGTGTCTCATAAATAATGTCGGTTCGACAGTCAACTTTTATAGGTAGTATCTAATGATTTTAAGTGGCGATGTATAGTGGCTTTAGAAGGTCCAAGTGAGACCGATAACCGACCAGTGCTGGTACTGGGTTGGTTTTCAACGGCTTCCCTTGTAACCTCAATATCGATCCAGAGGTCGGTCGATCTTCAAGTCAAATCTGCACTATTAAGATAATTAAACCAACGCTGTGCCATCCGTTCATTTGACACGTCTCCCCCCTCAACTTTACATTATTTTCTTGCTGCCGCGGCTGCTTTAAATTTTTGTTTCCAATAATGTCTCAAAAATACATGAATTTCGTATTTGTCGCTTTCCATACTTTTTATTATCAACGTGTTACACCGTCTCTTAACAAAGACAGTATGACTAAAATAAAGTACAACAATTTCATTCTTTATATAACTAGAGAATTGTCTTAACAAGTTACGACATGCATAAATAGTGGTGTATCAAATTTTTAGTTACGAAACCCGACATTACTTATGAGACACCTTCAGTAATAACATTGCCACGAAATGGTCTCGCCTCAGCATAATGCTGACTCACAATAGACCAAGAAAATTAGCGGAACCTGGACATAATTCGATAACCCGTTGTTCTTATTACTTTATCGGATATTAATGTTTAGTATGAAATATTAATTAGATATATTAAGTAAAAAATGCGCGATCGTAACGTATTAAAAAAAAATCGTGAGTTATCGTACACTACCTAACTTTTTTCTACAGGCAAAATAGGTAACCAAATACCATGTTAGTATAATTTTGAGGTGGATTCAAATGCGATCACTGAATAGCAAAATTAACCTGAAACCAAATTCGCAAGTACGTTTTTTTTCACAGATTCCATCTGATCTCAATATCTAGATAGGCAAAAATGGTAACTATGATGGTTGTATCTGTTTAAGCTATATTGTGTCTGTTTAGACATTTCAGACCAAAATTAAACATTAATTTTTAACGTTTTAATAATAATGTATTTCTCAGTAGGCAAAAATCGTAACTGTGATTTTTTTGTTTAATAATAGCTTTTTGTGTAGTATAATCATGTTTTCATCAATATTAAACATATTAATGTCACGCTTAAGAAATTGAAAATCAAATTGAAAATACGAGGGGCGTTCAAAATATTCTCGGTATTGATATCTTATAACCTCTTTTTGAATTTGTTTTGTTACTGGGTGGTAAGGTTCATTCTTTGACATTAAAAAAAAGTATAATTCAAACCGAGATGTTCTTTTGTTTTTCTGCAATTTCTGAACAAACACGAACACAATGAGTGAATTAACAATGTTAACGAAATTAGAACATCGTTCCGTAATAAAATTCTTGACGAAACAGGGTAAAAACCAAAAAACCATAAAAGAGGAAATGGATTGTGTTTACCGTGAGTCTGCTCCTTCTTTATCTACAATTCAAAAGTGGTCAAGCGAATTCAAACGTGGCAGGGAGAGTATTGAAGATGACCCTAGACCTGGCCGGCCTGTAGTAGCTACTTCACAAGAAAATATTGATCAGGTGGAAAACCTTATATTGGAAGATGGTCGAGTGAAGATAAAATCAATAGCTCAAGTAACCAATCTTTCTATTGGTACCGTACATGACATTATCCATGACCATCTTAATATGTCAAAGGTCAGTGCAAGATGGGTTCCGCGAATGCTGACTCGACTTCAAAAAGATGTGCGTGCAGCTTGCTGTTCCGATTTTATTGACCTGTGTGGTGAAAATCCTGATGAGGTGCTGCAAAAGATAGTTACTGGAGATGAAACCTGGGTTCATAATTATGACCCAGAGAGTAAACAGGAGTCCATGCAGTGGCACATTAAGGGTTCAGCTCATCCCAAGAAGTTCAAGGTCGTCCCTTCCGCTGGCAAGGTCATGGCAACAATATTTTGGGATTGTGAAGGAGTATTGTTGATCGATTATAAAGAAAAAGGTGTAGATATCACGGGACAGTACTACGCGAATATTCTACATCAATTAAGGGACGCAATAAAAGAAAAAAGGCGAGGAAAGTTGTCTAAAGGTATTCTGCTTCTGCATGACAACGCCCCTGTCCATACTGCTCATATTGCCAAGGCAGCTATTGCTGAATGTGGGTTCGGAACTATAACTCATCCACCGTATAGTCCGGACTTAGCCCCCAGCGACTTCTTTTTGTTCCCCAATCTCAAAAAGGATCTGCGTGGAAATCGATTTTTTGACGATGAGGCGTTGAAGGCGGCAGTAGAGGAGCACTTTTATACCAAGGATAAAAAATATTTATATGAGGGATTAAAAAAAATAATTGATCGATCTTTTAAGTGTATTAACATAGGGGGGGAGTATATTGAAAAATAAAAAATATCAAACTGTTCATACTTTTGTTTTCATTCCAATACCGAGAATATTTTGAACGCCCCTCGTACGTGCGAACTTCTCGTGGAGCGGGATGCATGCGGTGGGTGCGGGGTGGGGAAAGAGCGGAGCGCCAGCGGCGAGCGTGCGGCGGATCGGACCTGTCGTAACGAGTGCGACATGAAGTACTCACTTCAATGCTCATGCGTTGGCAAAAATGTCGTAAGCGCCGCAGGATTTCATACATCTTACGCGTTTACGTCACACGGTCAAATTTTTGTAACGAACGGAACGTTTACCTATCTTGTTACTTAATTTAATTTGTAACTCACAATATGACAATAAAGATTTCAAATTAAAATTCCAACTGCTGCCGTGGTGTAATATATCTATCGTGGTGTAATACATGAAAGAAGAAACTGACTGATTGACATATCAACGCATAGCCCAAACCGCTGGTTCTAGAGATTCCAAATTTGGCACGTAGGTTCCTTATAAGGCCAACAGGTGCACTAAGAAAGGATTTTCCTAATTTCACCCCATAAAGGGGTGAAACGGGAGTCCAAAGTTTGTAGGAAAAACCGTATTTATTGAAGTGAGAGACATAAAACTTTGTATATAGACTGTATTTAAATATATTAATGACGTATTTCAGCGTTTTTCTAAACTGCTCCACTAAAGGGGTGAAAAGGGGGTTCAAAGTTTGTACGGGAAGCAAATCTTTTTTGAAGTGAGATATTTGAAACTTCGTATTTCGAAGTTGCTCCCTTTAAGAGGCGAAAAGAGGGTTCCAAGTTTATGCGGGGAGCAAATTTTCTCTTTTCTTCAAAATCGATATGGGTGTCATTTTCGAAATTCCTCGGGGTGCCGATTACGAAAATGACATGCATTTTCAAATCAAAGATGGCGGAAATTTATGTTTCTTAAAAATCGATATGGGTGTCACCTTTGTGGTTCCTCGGGGTGCCGATTACGAAAATGCAGGGATTTTCAAATCCAAGATGGCGGACATTTATTTTTCTTAATTATCGATATGAGTGTCACTCTCGAGGTTTCTCGAAGCGCCGATTACTAAAATGATATGGATTTACAAATCCAAGATGTCGGACACTAATTTTTCTTAAAAATCGATATGGGTGTCATCGTCGAGGTTCATCGAGGTGCCGATTACGAAAATGACATGCATTTTGAAATCGAAGACGGCGGACATTTATTTTTCTTAATTATCGATATGGGTGTCATTCTCGAGGTTCCTCGAGGTACCGATTGCTAAAAATACATGGATTTTCAAATCCAAGATGGCGGACATTTATTTTTCTTAAAAATCAATATGGGTGTCATCTTCGAGGTTCTTCGGGGTGCAGTTTACAAAAATGACATGCATTTTCAAATCCAAGATGGCGGACATTTATTTTTCTTAAAAATCGTTATGGGTGTCATCTTCGAGGTTCCTCTGGGTGCCGATTACGAAAATGACACATATATATATATATATATATAATATGGTTATTATTTAATAAATAATAGAATAAAATCTATACAATCTTTACGAAAATAAATTGGCTGTTGAATTATTAAAATAAAAACCGGCCAAGTGCGTGTCGAATCACACACAATGAAGTGTTCCGTACCAACAGCTACTAGTCCACATTTAAAATCACTAACCAATACATTGAATCTAAGAAAGTATCTTCATATGGAACTCACGTCACTTACGACCTTTTGTTAAGGCAAGACACTTTTTCCGCGGAAACACATAAACCGTAAAATCTACCTTGTTATTATATGTGTATTTATTAATGCACATCTTAATTTTTTCAGAATTTTAAACTTCATAGTTTGGAAATTAGAGGGGGGGGGGGGGCATTATGACTTTGACAGCTAATGTCTCACCAAGGGTAGATTTAAATGGAAAAGTTTTAAAGCAACCTCCATATCATTTTTAAACACCACACGAATTTGTGGGTTTAAAAATGGGTTAACAAAACACCTTTCAAAGTGGCCAAAAAAGGGCAAAAGGAACGCAATTCAAAAAAGTTCTGAATCTGACATTGACAATCTGACAAAGCTTTATCACTTTGGGATGCTTCTTTGTTTCTGAGGTTTGTTTATTTAATTTATATTTGTATCAGCCTCGGTAGAGACATTTAGCCGATACATGAATATCTGTGTATGTACCTTGTAGTGTGGCTGTACTTGTACTGTTGATGTGGTTTGCATTTTGGACTGCGACATACGATTCCGGAATTACTTTTAATGTTGTTTTTATTCCGCCTCATTGATGTTATATCATTAGTAAGCTAATTATTTATATGTCAGTTCAAATGATAACATCTTGTAGTGATAGTATGGGTCTAATCTATGTGATTTTTTTTAATTACCCAAGCATACTCAAATTATCAAGTTGGAATAATAACTATACTGCTGTAGATCTTGAGTACTTATGAGTATATTACGTGTTTAGTGTTAATTATGAGGTTTACTATTGGGTTGTCATATTATATAAGTCTATGGATCTCAAATCTTTTGCAGTGCCAATCAAAGGAATTACTTAGAATCTTCTAACTTCTTATTGGTTTGATTCACCTGACTGGGCATTCCAAAATAAAACAGCCTCTACAATAAATACCATTTTTATATGAACTTAAGTATAAGTATAATGCATGAAAGTGGTTGGTGACTATCATATACACTACATCTCAAAAAAGCCCTGTTTTTGCTGCTAACAGATACTAAGTATATGTTGGTACCTTACCTCACCTCATTTGAAGTAGGACATTCAACCACCTCATTTTTGGAAATAAGGTACTCCTTCACTCATTTTAATTTCATGTCCTACCCAACACTAAATCATATATCTCATTTAGAGCAATTTAGTTGTTATCGATTTAATAAACACAATATTTCAATAAATATCCGCCCCAGCCGAACCGTAGTGCACCCCACGTGCTTATAAATGTTTGACAATCATTGACTAAAAGCCTATAATAAATGAATGCACGAGCCGACTACCACACGAGAATCGCTCTCGAGTAGCGACAGCACGGCCGTGAGTTGAGAAACAAAGAAATCACGACCTTATTCTGCAAGATATAATGTTCATATTAAAACGCAAGTAAGAGAAGATAACAATTAATTGACAATCGTGGATATTTTTTGTTTAATTTGTTTCTTTTAGTGCTAGTAATATGTTGATGGCATAAATTAAACACTTTTGAAGTAGTTACGTATTTTGCCTTTCCAATAATTACCAATATTTGTGATTTTAGAGATCCGCAAAGAGAATTTGTTTAATTTTTAATAATTTATCAACACACATAATATACTATTCAGAATAACTTGTTGAATTACAGTTATCTATAATGCCTGATAAGATAAGCCAGAAAATGTGTAACTTACCGAAAGTTCTTTATTAATGATAGTACCGATTGATTAATTAGTTTAATTTTGATTTATTTAACTGGAATGCAAGCGTCATATCATAATAGAGGTACTTTTACGTAGTTACATATTATGCTGTACTTATGAAATCAAAATATGTTTAAAATTTAGTTTTTCGGTTTTTTTACAGTGACGCGCAACCTTAAAATGTTTAATTTCTATTATTTTAAGTAAAACTAACAATACTTCATATCATAGAAAAAGAAAATTACAGTTATCTTTTATGTCCAGGTTTCGCTAATTTTCTTGGTCTACAAGCCAGCGCTGGTCTTCTTCAATATTTTACGCCATGCTGCGTCGTCTTGCTGCTGTGGCTGCTTTAAATTTTTGTTTCCAATAATGTCTCAACAATTCACGAATTTCGTATTTGTCGCCTTCCATACTTTTTATAATAAAAACGTGTTACGCCGTCAATTAACAAAGACTGCTACTAAAATAAAGTACAACAATTGCATTCTTTATATAATTAGAGAATTGTCTTAACAGGTTACGACATGCATAAATAGTGGTGTCTCAAATTTTTAGTTACGAAAATCGACATTAGAGCTGGTTCCCACTTGTCGGATGTCGGGTCCGGATTTTTATCGGATGTTCCAATGCAGAACATTTTATATGAAGCTGACGATGCTGTGCACACTAAATCGGTGTCGGGCAAGTGTGAATAACTTCATATAAAGTGTTCTGCCACTGGAGCATCCGATTAAAATCCGGATCCTACATCCGACAAGTGGGAACCAGCTCTTACTTATGAGACAACTTCAGTATTTAGCTTTTAGGCCGTAGGAGTTAAAACAACTTTGCTTCTGAGAATTGATATTTCGAATCGAAGCTAGTAAACCAAACATATTATTACTAATTCAACCGATTCTAAGAACCTTTTACAAAGTTCAGCTAAACCTTAAGCCGAAGACAAGCAGCTGAAAGCAACACTTATACTAGAATATTCTAATAAAAGATTTACCTTCTACATTAACTTAATCCGATTTATCTATTTCACCTTTGATTTGTATGTAAATTCTTGATTTGATGTGTTTTACCTGAAAGAAGAAGAAAAATATTATTATAAATACATCTTTGTACACGTGTTGGTTTGTCTATCGTTTAGTTCCTATTCTTCACTCAATTGCTCAAAGGTTAACTGGAAGAGATCCCTTACAGGGATAAGTTCGCCTTTGTACATGATTGATCTATTTTTTTGACGACCGGTTTAGCCTAGTGGGTAGTGCACCTGCCTGTGAAGCTGACGGTCCTGGGTTCGAATCCCGGTCAGGGCAAATATTTGTGTGATGAGCATATGAATATTTGTTTCTGAGTCTTGGATGTTTTCTATGTATTTAAGTATTTATATCTATTAAATATATCGTCGTCTAGTACCCATAACACAAGCCTTCTTGAGCTTACTGTGGGGCTAGTTCGATTTGTGTAAGATTGTCCTCTGATATTTATTATTATTATTTATTTATTATTTATTATTATTTTTTCTGTATAATTTATTTTACTTGTCTTGTGTACAATAAAGTATTTACATACATACATACATTATTATTGTATATATTATTTAATAGTGACCGACCGAAACATGTTATTTTGCCGAAACCGAAGGTTCGGTTTCATTGTAGTTTCGGCCGAAACCGAACCTTTTATAAAAAAAAGTCCTTAAAAAGTCGAAAAAATGTTAGTAAGTTTTTTTCTAAAATTAATATCTCGCCGACCTATAATTACAGGTTTCTACTTTCAAAGATTTATCACAATGAAATTTCAGCACAGTTACAGAGGCTCTGTTTGAAAATTTAACTACCCTATAATAAAGTGAAAAAAATACATTATTTGTAACACAAAGGTTTAATGGTAACCAATAAAAAAATTTTTTAATGGTGGTATAAAATAAGTCGGCTGGCGGAGTCAGGCGAGCGACGCCATATTGCCAGCCGTGCCGAGCGCGCCCGACGTTAGCCGAGCGCGACCCGAAGGTACGATGTTGTAAGTTTCGGCGCGGCCGACAGGTTCGGCCGTTTTTGGCCGAAACCGAAACTCGGGCCGAAACTTGATTTTTCGGCCGAAACTGGCCGAAACCGAAATTTCGGTCGGACACTATTATTTAAGTATGTGTATTTATATTGAATAGTTGTTTTGGAATCTTTTTTTTTTCTCATTGTAATAGTTTATGCACGACCTACTTTTCAGCTTTATATTTCATTTCTCCACTACCCAAAAATTGTCTGGAAGAGATCGCTCTTTAGCGATAAGACCGCCTATTTTTCTGCCTCTGTCTCCCTGTATCTTTGTTTTTTGTTTTTTACTAGCGACCCGCCCCGGCTTCGCACGTGTGCAATGCTGATGCATGTATTATACATATAAACCTTCCCCTTGAGTCACTCTATCTATTAAAAAGCATCAAAATCCGTTGCGTAGTTTTAAAGATTTAAGCATACATAGGGATATAGGGACAGAGAAAGCGACTTTGTTTTATACTATGTAGTGATGTGCTATTTTATTATGTGAGGTGTGCAATAAAGAGTATTTTTATTGTATTGTATTATTATAACGTAAGTATATTTAGCATCAAAATTAACTAAGGCATATGAATAGAAACAATATTAAGTGAATATATGTGGACAATTTTACACAAAGCGGCTTAGTCCCAAACTAAGCAAAGTTTGTACTATGGGTCCTAGGCGACGATATACTGAAGGTATCTCATAAGTAACTAACGACCCGCCCCGGCTTCGCACGGGTGCACTATTTAATGGATGTTATTATACATATAAACCTTCCTCTTTAATCACTCTGTCTATTAAAAAATAACTGCATCAAAATCCGTTGCGTAGTTTTAAAGATTTAAGCATACATAGGGATATAGGGACAGAGAAAGCGACTTTTATTTTATACTATGTAGTGATGTCGGGTTTCTCATTAGTAATGTCGGATTTCGTAACTAAAAATTTGATACACCACTATTTATGCATGTTGTAACTTGGGGGCCTATTTTAGAGTGTCGAGCGCTCGACTTTTCTGTCAAAAAACTATGATGTTTGAAAGATGTCGAGTGAAAAGTCGAGCTTCCAACACTCAAAATCATCCCCCTGTTAAGACAATTCTCTAGATATATAAAAAAGCAATTGATGTACTTTATTTTAGTCATACTGTCTTTATTAATTGACGGCGTAACACGTTTTGATAATAAAAAGTATGGAAGACGACAAATACGAAATTCGTGTATTGTTGAGACATTATTGGAGACAAAACTTTAAGCCAGCCGCGCAAGCAAGAAAATAATGTGAAGTTGAAGGGGGAGACGTGTCAAATGAACGGATGAAACAGCGTTAGTTTAATTATTTTAATAGTGGAGATTTGACCCTCGAAGATCGACCGCTTTCGATCGATATTGAGGCTACAAAGGAAGCCGATGAAAACCAACCCAGTACCAGCACTCGTCGATTATTGGTCTCACATCGACCTTCTAAAGACACTATACATACACATAAAATCATTAGATACGACCTATTAAAGTTGTCGAACCGACATTATTTATGAGACACCCCAATATAATACCGACATTATTTATATATATATATTTATGTATGTAATATCTAAATTTTTACGTATGTATTTGTATATATAATTCCGTGGTAAATGTATATTAGTTACGATTATATGTATGTTTATACTTTCGAAATCGTTTAACTTTTATGAATTATTTTCTCATTTCACCCACATTTGCTAGTTTCTGTTTGGTCCTATGGTCGACTGGTAGAGAATGCCTCATGGCATTAAGGCCGCCCTTTGTACTTATATTCTTTTTGTGCAATAGAGTTTAAATAAATAAATAAATATTTATGAGACACCCCAATATAATAGTGCTCTCCTCTGTGATACGAAACTACAACCAACCAAACCCCACGCAAAACACGATGTTTACAAAACACGACTGTAAATACCAAAACTCGAGTCACAGACAATTAAAAAATATGTCACGTCGAATAAAGACATTGAAAAGGGAATTTCCAATCCAATAGACCCCTTTTCAAAGTTCTGGCTGAATAGCAACGTGCCTTTGCCCGAAACAAAGGATCCAAAATGGCCCCCTTCCATTTGACAGATCGTTTTCGATCGTAATTAAAATATGTGGACTATTGGTATGCCGTGCCGGATAGTTTTTTGTTTTGTGTAGAAGTCACAGGTGGTGATCGATTGAGTTTATGTTTTGATTATTACCTCTTAAATATGGAATTCAGGATTGCTTATTAAATATAAGTGAGAGATAATGACCGCCCTTTCGGGGAGCATTTAGTCTTTTGAAATAAATAGAGTCTCATAGCGGCGTCACGATTTTTTTTTATACAACGCCGGCGGCAAACAAGCTTACGATCCACCTGATGGCAAGCGGCCACCGCAGCCTATAGACGCCCGCAACTCCAAAGCAATCACGTACGCGTTGCCGACTCTTTATACAATTTGAGGATGCACTGTGTTGACAACAGAAGGGACAAATTTAAGTCCCTCGCTCTCAACACAGTGCATCCTCGGGAGCTCCGGCAACCTTGCTCACCTCCAGGAACACAACACTACATACTTGTATAGTAGATAATGTTGTTATGGCTATGGTCTTCTGCAAGGCGGAGGTACTTCCCCAGTTGGGCTGCTCCAAATTCGAGCAAGATGACATTTGGCTTTGCCCTACCTCTCCTAATAATTATAAGTCTTCAAAGTTTTAAGAGGGGGAACTCAGATTAATTTAGGAGTCATGTCCACGTTATTGCGAGCAATGACGCGAATTTGTCCGATCTCTGCAAATAACTAAAGTGAATGTAATAACGACATTGCAACTAACTCTGTTCATCGTCAATGGACTCATATTATAAACACATATTATAAGTTGGACACATTCGCGACACCACACCCGCTTGGCCACCGCCCAAGCCCCAAATAGACATGAAAAAACTCAACCAACGTTAAACGTCATGTTATTTTTAATAAACACAGCTTTTATTATAATAGATGTGATTAAGAGAATCTCGTTTTTCGATAGGCTATGAATGAAGTTTTTTTTGCAAGATTGGCGTAGGCACTTACCTCTTATTCATAAAAGAACAATACTCAAAAAGTTTGTACATTTCATGTCTGTTTCAGAATACGGCAAGTTTGTGTTTTTTGTACTTAGAATCATGGCTACTAATGATTCCGACGCTCGGCTAGTGTTTTTTTGGACTATATTCAAATAGTAGTTTATGCAACTGCTACATAATGAGAGGCATTAAAACACGAGTATTAATAATAAAATCACACGAGTATTTTAATGACTAATTATGTACAGCTGCATTCACTATTTATCTACATCCATATATGAAATCCTCTCATGTGTTCAGGAACCATTGCGTTGCAAGTGTAGTCAGCTCAAGCGTTAGCCCGTTGAAGTTTTTTGTGAGCACGAGCCTGTATCGTTATGGGCGGAGATGGCCATATCGATACCGTTTTCGATGCTATTATGGCCATCTCCGCCACGGGCCGGCGCGATATTGTAAAGCTTTTACGTACACTTTTTGAGAACGTTAAAGTATTTACTATATGGGTGTAGATAAAATATCAAATGATATTTTGGCAATTCTACTTTTTCATGTACATAATTTTGAGACAATTTTTTAAAATGCGGATTTTAGAATACTTGGGTCTCGCTTCATATTTTTCTATTGTTAATTAGAAAGAGGTTTAATTTTAGTATCACTTCCGATAGTTTTCGAAATTAACGAACCACAGCTTATATCCATAAATCGAGTAACTCAGTCGTCCTTGGATTTCGCACCATTTGTATGAAAAAATGGTTTTTACCACAGTGATACCCACCTTTTACAACATTATGTTTATATTTAATATCTTTATCTACAAAATCATTTTATTAGGTTCAGGTACTATTTCGAAATCATATTTTGGTACACTGATTCAATACATATCATAAATTTTTTTGGAATAGAAAACTGGTCATGAAAACAGTAGAATGACCCATTTTTTACATAAGTTTTTTTTTACTAATCGGTACGAGTCGGTGTTTGAATCCGCGACCTCCAATTGAATGTCGCGTGCTTTACCGCTGGGCTATAGTTTTTTTCTATATATATTGTATACTAATATAGAAGGCACAGCAATTTGTCCATGTGTCACATCCACTATCTACTATCGCGGGCAAAAAGGAAGTACCAATTTGTATGCCGTATCTCGTACAGCCATGGGCGTTATTAGGTAACAAATTAGTAGTTTATATTTAGAGTTAGATATCCGCTTGTTGTTGCGGGCATTAGTGTATTAATTTTAATTAGAAAGATGCGGTGTGTTATTATGACGAATAAATAATATCGGCGCTACTTCAAAGAATATTAGGGTCATTCTACTTTTTCATGACCAGTTTTCTATTACAATAAAAATTATATGATATGTATTGAATTAGTGTACAAAAGAAGGATTTCGAAATACCACCTGAACCTAATGAAAGCAATTTAAGGAATTAACATATTGCTGTAAAAAGTGAGTAACACAGTGGTAAAAACCAATTTTTTCATACAAATGGTGAGACATCCAAGGACCACTGAGTTACTCGATTTATGGATATTATCTGTGGTTCGTTAATTACCAAAACTATCGGAAGTGATACTGCAATTAAAATTCCTTCTAAATAACAATATAAAAATATGAAGTGAAGTATTCCAAAATCTGCATTTAAAAAAAAAGTGTCTGAAAATTATGTATGTACATGAAAAAGTATAATGGCCCATTAGTCAAAACACCGTCTGACCTGACAGTATAGAGATGAAAAATATCTCGTACTTTCAATTCGACATACAAAATCAAAAATATTTATGTGTACTTAGTACAGTCGCGGGATGATTTGTCTGTCACTCTGGACCTTAATGTTATTAAGATAAAGTCGAAATCGATGAACATTTTTATTCTTCATGAAGTTGGTGCTATTTCTAAAATAAAACAAATGTATATATGGACTAAGAAGGAAAGAGCTGTCTTAGGGTAGAGCTGCTTGACAAGCTTGAGCGCCTGTAAAACGAATGTATCAGGTACATTTTCGGTCTACGCAAGTATGATCACATCTCCTACTTTCGGTCTTAGCTTCAGTGGTTGCCGATCCGCCGGCGCAGAGATGTGCATATTCTGGCGTTACTGTTCAACACACTTTTTAATCCTGCTGCCCCTCCATACCTTACTGAGAGATTTAGATGACAGTGGTCATCGTCTGAGGTCCAGCACCAACCTTACTCTTGCTCTACCGTCTAATAAGACGCGAACATACTCTAGATCTTTCACGGTACGCGCTGTGAAGTTGTGGAACGAGTTGCCCTTGTCAATAAGACAGTCCCAGTCTGTCGCCTCACTTCAGAGTAATTTAAAGAAATTGTGGCTTTCCAACGACTTGTGATTTGGTTCAATACTATATACATTTATTTATGTATATTAATTTAAATACGTATATATTTATAATATGTATTTATTATATATTATGGTTGTTATATATTTATTTAGTTCTGCTTTTAGCTATAAGTTTCCTTATTGAAAAGTTTTAGTACACTGTGTAAGTTTGTCTATCTCATTCTCCCACTCTACACTCAATCCCTCAAAGGTTAGCTGGAAGAGATCCCTCATAGGGATAAGTTCGCCTTTGTACTCTAATCTTATGTGACATGTATATTGTTTTAACCTGTTACATACATACTAAGTACAATTAGAGCTACATAAAAGGCAAAAATGTATTTCAAAATACTGCCATAAAAATCGAACGCTCAAAACTCTCCCAAAACGCCCATAGCAATTGAGCATAGTATGCGACGTCACGCCTTTGTTGCCCGTACTACAGTTGTATAGAAAAAAAGAAATTTTGCCGTTTTTGTTGTGAAATATTGCGTTTATGTACATAGTTGGCATATAACATCTTTTATATTGAAATATGATAATTCTATCGTTTACTTTCTATTTACATTGCCAATCAACGAAAAACAACGTTTTTGAGAATATTTATAGTACAAAATCTTTTATGATTTTAATTAATTTGTCTATTTTTTCTTGTGAAAATTGATGGGTTTAAATCCATATACACCACGTTACCACTCCCCTTCAGGGACCAACTTCTTCTCCGGGAACCAACTATAAAATGTTAGGTTAGAAAAAAAACACCCAACCAAGGAACGGTTGATGAATTTGGAACTGGGTAGCGATTGCAACTATAGCTCAGTTGGCTAGAGCGACTGGCCGCGAGTGCCGGGAGGTCGCAGGTTCGAATCCTGCTCGGTGCCTAAATTTTTCAATTTTTCCTTCATTCTAAAAAAAACACGTTACCATACTACGTTATAACTTGTAAGTAGTCATCATCCCTTTGAAATAAATAAATGAACTTTATTCTGCAAGAAGTCCGCAAAGGCACTTTTACAAGTTAAAAACTACTAGCGTTTCTCATGAGACCACTGCCGAGAAGAAACGCCGAAAGAAACTCGACAGTCAGTCATTTGGTATCCTATACCGAGATTCGGACCAACTTAGGCCGGGTTTTATAAAGATCCGTTAGACCAAATGTCAGATCAAATTTCAGTAAATTAGTACGTTTTGTGACATAACAAACCGACATAAGGTCTAACGGATCTTTATAAAACCGAGCCTTTGTCCACCCGACTTCGCAGGCAAACACTCACGCCAGTAAGATTATTTGCTTATATTAAGGAAAAGAAAACACTCGTATTTCGTTGATTGCTCAGAAGCGGAATGGATGCCAAAAATCATTCTCTACTAATCAATCATTAAGGGAAAACAAATAAATTGCATGAGGAAAAAAAATATTGAAATGAAAAAAGTTATTGATTCACATTAAATAGAATTTGACATGGGTACTTACTGATTGTATCACACTTAGAAATTCATAAAATTACGTGTTTATACACGATTTTAAATATAAAACTCCTCACAGGGAGATCCATATGGCAAATTCGCGTAACTAGCATTAGTTAATACCGCGTATATAACAAATATTGCTGAAAAGATATTACTAGACGGTGGGTCGATATTCACGAATTTTGGAGTATCGTAATGTAATAGGGATAAAATATAATAAAAAATAAATAATTTTGAAATACAATAGTGTTATTTAATGATTTAAATACTTTGTATTTATATATTTAATATGGAGTGAAAATAAAAAATATAAATATTTTTTTATACTTAACAGCCGTGCGGGGGGGGGTTAAAACGGCTTAAAAGTCTAAATCTAGATTTTTTAAATTATTTTTCCTGTAATCTACAGAATACACAGCAACTTTTGAGCCCTATTACATTACGGTACTCCGAAATTCGTGATTTTCGACCCACCCTAATGAAAAGCTTTATAAAGGCATTATCGTCTCGGTTGATCCACGCATCGGGAGATCCCAGGGCTGGCAGGTACCTTTGCCAACGGATCGGACGAAAAGGGGTAGGTAATTCAGCTAGCGTCTTGGGGTCCATGCCACAGGAGGGAGAGCTGGACGCTGTTTTCTTTTTATAATTATAATTTTTGTCTCTTTTATACAACGCCGGTGGCAAACAAGCGTACGGTCCACCTGATGGTAAGCGGCCATTGCAGCCTATAGACGCCCGCAACTCCATATTATATCTCTATATTATATTTATTTTTAAGTTAGTTTTATTATGTTGTTGTTGCAAAATAAATAATAATAAAAAAAACTTTATAATAATAAATAAAAAAAATCCTTGTTATTATTATTTTGACCATACAAATAATTAAATTTTTAGTTCATAAGAATAATTAAAATTGATGGTGTTGCTATTCCTAATTCCTAAAGACTTTTATATACTGTATGACATTTACTGTTATTATAAATGCTACGCCCTACCAGGGCTCATGTGAGACTATTTTGTTCTTTTAAGATCTATAAAAATTTCCTTCTTACGTTTTTACAATATCTTTATAAAAAGTAATATATAAAAATACACTTACATAACAGAAATATAAAATCCTAACCTAGGATGCCGCCGGCAGCGAGGCGGGGCCTAAGCTACCAGTGGTTAGGGCGACAGAGAGAGGAACCTACTGACTATCCGCGCCGTGTTCAGGAGTACCGCCTTCTGTATCTGACCCTTGACTCAACCTTCTAGCGAGAGTCTCTTGAGGTGTTGGTCGAGACTCTTCGCTATAAGACCGTTCGCAGAAATGACTATCGGGACAATGATCGTTGAATAAGCGTCGAGTCATCCTACCATTTGTTTGTTCTATAAAGATTATTATTATTAAAAAAAAAACTTCAACCCGTAACAATTTTATAACCGGGACATTGGGACTCCACGCTTCAAGCCGGGACATGTCTCGGCGTACCGGGACGTATGGAAACCTTAAACAAACCGCATATTTATTATGAAAAGGTACAATTTTACAATTAGCGTCTGTCCCACAAAACGGTTTTGTCCCACAATTTGACTGTGGGATCAGAGTCTCTTCGGTAACTAAATTCACATACATGACTATTACTATGTGTACTACAGTAGAATCCGCTTATAACGACTCCGCATATAACATTCGACCGCTTTTATCGACTTCGAAATCACCACACATTAGATTTCACACCAAACATTTTCAAAGTAAATCAGTCCGTTTTGTGCGACGTCCTGTTAGTGCGACGTAATATCACCGGTCCCTTGACTGTCGCTTTATTCGGATTCCACTGTATCACTATTTACTAGTGTCTACTATGCTATTTAAAAAATAATTAAATATTTTTTTTTTGTATGTTGCTCTATTGGCTTCCGCAGGCATCTATCGCCATATAAACCCACCGTTCTTATAAATAAGTTATCATATACAGAAATGATGATATATCATATCATTGATATTCATTAACGCTAGTTCCATCATCGTGTATTTAATCGTTATATAATGGTAATCGGATCGTATAATGAGTAGTTAGTAGGATTAATAGTCGCGCGCATTTTATTTATTACGATGCATATCCGATTACAATCAAGTCTGGCTGTCTTTCACACTTGAATGCTACCGATGAATCGATACCATTAATGGTGTGGTGTGGACATACAGGGTGTCCCCAAAACCAATGCCAAAACGAAGAGGAGTTATTATTATTATTGTGAGTTGTGGGCCTTCTATGCCGACTCGACCAGTATTGATCTATTATGGCAGCCCTTAAAGTTCTTTGCTTATACCCGTTGCCTCCAGGAATTTCCAGATTCTTTGGGTCGCAATCTGTTGTATCTCCTCTGTGGGCATGATGTGCCTCCCTAGATAGATACTTCTTTTGCGCATAAGTCCACAGGAGCAGAGGATATGGATGGCAGTTTCCTCCGACTCTTCGCAGAACCTGCATGCTGCACTTTGTTTTATACCCATTTGGGATAGATGTTTGAAGAGGGGTTATAGAACAGCTCATAAGTTATCCGATTCAGCAAATTTGACCCTAATGAAAATGTGATAGTTTTCTAAACTTTGACACTTCAAAAAAACTCGTGATTTTAGATGCCCTGCGTCAGTGTCTCGATTGCCACCACTGCAAATTTATGTGCTTTGTAAATCTGTTTTTGCAGGATGTTACCAAAAACAATTCCTGTCGAATGTAATCTACAATTATCAAATGCCATGATCAAAACCGTAGGTTAAATTTAAAATTTCTTTAATTCGGTTATTTATTTTTTACCGCCACAGGATCATGGCATGTCATAATTGTAGATTACATTCGACAGGAAATGTTTTTGATAACATCCTGCAAGAAACAAATTTACAAAATACATAAATCTGCAGTGGTGCCAATCGATATACTGACACAGAGCGTCAAAAATCACGAGTTTTTTAAAAGTGTCAAAATCTAGAAAACCATGACGTTTTCATTAGGTTCTTTGCTTAATCGGGTAGCTTATGAGCTGTTCTATAACCCCTCTTCGTTTTGGCGTTGGGTTTAGAGACACCCTATATATATGAACATAATATATATGTAGCCGCCGAAGCCGATGATGAAACTCGGTGACTCAAATAAAACTTACATGTGACTTTAGCCTAGTTGGTAGTGACCTTCGAAGCTGGAGGTCCCGAGTTCGAATCCCGGTCAGAGCATTTATTTGTGTGACTAACACGAATATTTGTTCCTGAGTCTTGGATGTTTTCTATGTATATAAGTATATATTTATCTTTATAAGTATGTATATCATCACTTAGTACCCATAGTACAAGCTTTGCTTAGTTTGGGCCTAAGTTGATTTGTGTAAGATTGTCCACAAATATTTATTTATTATTTATTTGTTTTATTTATTTACTTGTAAAGTTGACTGTAGCATAATTCCAATAAGTTCTTTACAAGATAGCTTGGCCAAGCTGTGTGCAGAAGTGGCAGTATATGAGAAGAAAGAATTAATGACGAGCAAGATTACATTCAATAATTTATTTATTTATAAATATACAGAAAAAAATAAAATAAAAAATAACCTAACTATAAACTAAAATAAAAAAATCCAAATATTCACAAATAAAAAACTGGCCCAAGGTTGGTGCCTTGTGGCAAGGTGTCCAGAAGGCTGGTGGCGTTGCCTCGCTGGATTGCGATCGCAATCCATTGGGCGAGACAGGCGCCAGCCCTCAGTGCCTTTACCGTGAGTTTACATGACCGTACTCGCTAGCGACTGCGTAAAAATTTGTATGGGCAAAGGTAAAGCGCCTCTGGCGGTTACGCAATAGAACTAAGAATTGGCATACTAAATCGTTTGTTACGCAGTCGCTAGCGGTACTGTCATACAAACTCATGGTAAAGGCACTGGTCCCCAGTTGCCTCCACGAGCCGCTTCACCAGCTCCCCATATAGTGCATGAGCACTATACAGCGAGCAAGATTAAACTTGGGATGGCCTTGTTTATAACTATTCCATAAATCGATAGCATATAAGTACAATAAAGATTTTTACTACTACTACCTAATTAATATTACTTTACCTGAAATGAAATGAAATGAAATGAAATCATTTATTCTTCAATTTAGGCATGTTACATGCACTTATGAATGTAAAAAAACTACCACCGGTTCATAAAATAAACCTCTGTCTCGAGAAGAACCGGCGTAAGAAACTCGGCGAGGTGTCATTTTTTCAAAACAATATACAATGTATATAAAATAACAGTAAAAATAGTACAAAATTCAAATGCTACAGTATAAACATACATACATATTTTTTAATATTAAGGACAAAATATTTCTGTGTTAGATTACTTGTGCGGGACGCTATCACTGCCAAACATGTAATCGTTTATCTTATAATATGTTTTTGAAATAAGTATCTGTTTCACGACAGATTTAAATTTAGAATCCGTAAGTTCTGTAATGTGTCTTGGAATTTTATTGTAGAATTTTATTGTAGACCTAATTAAAAACATAAAATAAAAACAACTATATCTAACAAAAACTAAACATTAAAAATTAATATCAAATTAGGTCCCCTCGGAATGGTGCCCATTACGCAGACAGCATTCCCGCGCTGGATTGCGATGGCAATTCTTTGCGCGAGAAAACTGCCTTCTCTTGGTTCACCTGTCGCCTCCTAAGCCGCTTACCTAAGCTCCCTGTGGAGTCCCCGAGCGCACCTGCCCCATGGGCCAAGTGTCTCGACCCCAAATGCGACAAAGTCGTATTGGGCGCCGGGACAATTGTACTTGCCCGCCTTCAAAATCTCCCGGGAGTATGCGGTCGCCTTGGCAAGATTTGATAATCTTAATTAACATATGCTAATATGATAGGGATAAAAGCAGGGACCGATACCGGTATTTAAAAAAACCCTGAATTAGCCCAATACTTTGGATTATTTTTTGCTCTTTACATAGGGCTGAATCATGTATTTGGGTAATTATATGAGGTGTAAGATAAATGTTACAGATATAAAAACACACATTTTGATGTGGTCTGTTTTATTTTGAACATAAGGATATGTACCGATAAGATGCTTTATATTATAAGAGATCGATAAAGTTTATTTTGGTTAAAAAAAAGCAAAAATCCAATTTTAACGGTAACAAAAATGAGCACCGAGACCACGAAAAAGAACATTTTGTTTATTTTAAAATCTTATAATTGTACTATATGAATGAAAATTCGATCATAATGAGAAAATGAATAAGAATTATTTAATTAATCAGGTATCAACAGAAATAGACAATCGATATCTATATAAAAAAAAATTAAAACTTGACCACGAAAATGACGACTTCAAATTGACATTTTTGTAACCTTTTAAATACTATCTAGAAATTATTTAATTAAAGTAAGATTAATAACTTCAACTCACAAACAAAAACAGCTTTCAATACCTTCTATATATATATTCCCGTGCGGGTCTACGGTAGACCCGAACGAAATTATGTTACAACGAAACAACACAACAAAATGTTCCTCTAAGTGACGAAGTTTTTTTTTAATATTTAGATATATACATATCACACGTACATTCAGGGCAAAATAATTCTTGAACCTTTCGCCAGTTAACAAAATTGGCGTCGCACTGGTCATAATTCCTATAACCACACCTGGAGCAAATGTTGTTGACGGTCAACCATTCTTCATTTAAATCAATTTCTTTTGATGGGAATATAGCCAATGTCTTTAAAAATAGTTCTTTCCGTAAAACTTCTGGCAATCCGAGATCCCAAATCCATCCTCGAAAATTTATTATTTTTTTATTTTTTTTTTATTTTCAAAAGGTAAAAACGGGATAATAAATTTTTATAAAACAAACTACAAAAGACGGCATATCGGCATAAACGATTACACTGTAAAAAGCAGAAAATTCTATAAAAAGTGATCTGTATTTTTTCTACTTGTAGGGAAAATCATCTTTTTCGTGGTCTTTAATCAGTTTCGTGGCCCATAGCACCACGAAAATGATGACCACGAAATTGAAAAGTTCTTACTTTCGCGGCTCTGCAGTAAATATTCTATAGGTTTGAAGCAAATGAAATCAATATTGAATAACTTAACTGCAAATGATACAGCACCAGTAAAACATTATATTTATTTACCCAATACTCACCAAGTCGCAACCGTAACGAAAATGACGCTCGATCTTTGACGCAAATCTAACTTGAACCTTTATTACATTAATTATAGATAAATAATTATGGCTTGCGATAAGCATTATACGTTATATTGACGCAGTCTTATTTTCAAAGTTGCTTATATAGTTAAAAAAGGATTTACAGGAGGATTTTGCCCCCTTTTTTGTTTAAAATATTACTTAATAAGTGTGGCCACGAAAATGATGGTGTATTTTGGAACAACGGGAAATGTAGAAAAAAATAGTCTTATCAATGTCCTATTTTTTTTATGTTTGCATGCATGGTATATCATATTAGGAACATTCAATCCATGTTTTAAACAGCAAGTTTTTCTATACCTTGTATTTTTTACAATACTACAAAGTAGTCAGGGATAATCCGAACCTGACCACGTAACTGACTTTTGTGCAGAAAATTTAAGTTATTGTGGAAAAAAAGATAAAATAGAATAAAATGTATTTACCACAAGTTTCAGTGATAATATCCTAAGCAACTTAAAAACAATAAACGATATATTTCTAATTTTATAATTGAAAATTTGAGTCTGAACACAATTGAACCTCTCGAAATAATAACCCATTTAGGTAACAACATCGTATTATTAGATTGTCCCATTAAAAACGAAATAATGAACCGGTGACCGTAATAATACCGGTATTTTTCTATGGAGAAAATACCGGTATCCGATCCCTGGATAAAAGATATGTGAAGCGTTGATATTGGTGGTTTTAAAAAAGCCGCTTTTATACTAACCATGCCCGACGGGCGCGTTTTGCTACAGCATACTATCATCATCATCATATCAGCCGAAAGACGTCCACTGCTGGACATAGGCCTCCCCCAAAGAGTGCCATAATGACCGGTCCTGCGCCACCCGCATCCAGCGGACTCCCGCGACCTTTACCAGGTCATCAGTTACCTTGTGTGGGGCCTACCCACGCTGCCTACTACTACTAAGTTTAGTAATCCTACTGCATACTAACTTTAGTAATAATGTGTATATAATAAGGGTTGCGTTCACAACAGTATATGTTTCTTGCTATTCAAAGATCGGACTGGAAACGCTTCTAAGCCATTAGAATTACGATTTGAAACGGGATATTTACCATGTATATTTCTATTTTTGAGTTCTCGATATTTCGGCACTGTTGTAAGCGCCATTATTAAGGATTAACTGACGTGCTGCGAGTTTTAGTTGTGGTCTACCCACACAACATAGCGATCTACCCTCTTCCTGGTTCGCTTTTTTCGCACAGTGTCACCGTCACTACTACCGTCCGCCTTGTCACTTGAAACTCGATCGTAATTCTAATGTAAATGACCATGTAAGTTTGAAATCTTCTAAGCCATTCTTTATTTCTTTCCTTCTTTCTACGTTTTCTAAAGGTATCTAATGGTGAGTAAGGTCCAGAGCTCAGAAGGATGCAGTGTTGAAAGTGGGGAATCTATATTTGACTCTTACTATCGCAACGAATCCATAAATAAAAGAAAGAGTCCGCAAGCTCTCTTCCCTGGAGTCGAAAGCGCTTGTAAATTACGGTAACTGCTTATCATCAGACCGGCTGAACGTATTTTACCCACCGTTGTGCTATAAAAAAGTAAATTAGATAACGCAGAACCTTATCCCTCGTCAGTTATTTTTATTTATGTTTGCTTTCAAAATAAATCATCAAACCCCAAGCGTTTTCAGGGTTCCGTAGCCAAAATGGCGAAAACGGAACCCTTAAATTATTCGCTATGTCCGTCCGTATGTCTGAAGTTATTGGTGGAGTTTCCGGCCAGCTCAATGTGGAAGCATTGGGACTCCATACACATGGAGTCTAGAGGGAGGAGTATCTATAATTTGTTGTGAATGAGATGTCAAACTAACTTAGTAATTAAGGCCTTTTTACTAACATTTTTATGGATATTGTCTGAATTAAATAAATTGAATTGAATTGAATTGTACGTTACAGCCGATTTCTTCGGAGATTATAATTAATACAATATGAAATTAAGAAAAAAAACTCATTACAATAAGGCATACTTTGTCCCTTTTCCGCACAACGCCTCTTTGTAATGGAATGATCGTCATTTACTTTGACACTCGTGGTCAATGACGTCACTCTGTAACGCTTTCTCTCTAACCAGCAACGGTATTTAAAAAACGGTTATAGCTTCGTTATTTTTTTGAGATAATTGAATAGGATTTCACCATTTGGCATATTTTCTTGGCTTGTTTCTTTTTTATGTTATAGGGGGCAAACGAGCAGACGGATCGCCTGATGGTAAGCAATTACCGTCGCCCATAAACACCTGCAACACCAGAGAAGTCGCAAGTACGTTGCCGGCCTTTCAGAAGGGAATACGCTCTTTTCTTGAAGGTTTGAAGGTCATATCGGTCCGGAAATACCGCAGGCGACAGTTCTGCCGCGCTAACGATAAGAGCAGTAAGTCCGTTTTGATAGTTTTGAGTAATTGGCGCGTAAAGTTAACAGTGGAAATTTCGTTCCCTTGGCCAAGATTTTTATGTTATTAAAATTTGGATTTTTGATATGTGTAGCATTTAAAGAGGTCTTCATTATGTTATTGTTTCTAAACTGATATTACCATTAGATTATTTTAAAATAGCTAAAACCCTTTTATGCCTAGTATGACTTAATAGTGTTCACTTCAAGCTTGCTTAGAATAATCACAGTAAGTCGCGACTTACTGCTTTTATCACAAGCAACCCATAGTAAATTAGGATACAGCAGATGATATAAATAAATACGAGTATTTATAAAAATAAGTCGTTTAGTGATATTTGTTTGCTTTTAAGCTATAAAAAACTTACTACACTATAAGTTGAGATATATCTAATAAGGTTTCATGGTCTGAGATCAATTAATTTCAACAAATAAAAACATAACAAAAATAAACCTTGCGTAACTCTAAGTTTTAAAAGTTCACAAATAAAAAACGTAAGCTTCTATAAAACTAAATTTAGTATATAAAGTCTTTAAAACTTATATTAATTATAAAATAGGCAATTTTAGCCAGTTTAACTACTTAAAAAAGTAAAATTACTACTGAAAACCATGCAACAGTTTGGTAATCACATTTCGAGATCAGTTAAGACTCAGATAACTCACCATACGTCCTTATTATATCTTGACCCTAAGATTTGTGACAGATATGTGCATGTTCGGAGATCAGCCTTATATACTGGTTCTATTAATTCAATGTTCCGTACGTCGACAGGCATTGTAAATATCTACATGACTCTGGTCTGGTTCATAAGTTCAACTCCCACCCCCAAATTCTTAAGTTAGAGGGATGATTTAAGGTATAAAAAGTATCCTTCATGTTAAACCAGGCCAAAAACTCTATGTATACAAAGTTTCATCATAATCCTTTCAGCCGTTTTTGCGTGATTGAGTAACAAACATCCAAATATTCAAACATCCTAACTTTCGTATGTATAATATTAAGTAAGATATTTTATATGATTTTATTACATATATACAGTTTTTAGATTCTTCCCTGTACCTGTAGTATATAACGATATTACTTGCCAAATTTCATAGTTCTAAGTCAACGGGAAATACCCTATAAATTTTGATTCTCTTGAGAGTGTCGAAATATATGTTTTTTTGCGACATAAACGCCCGTATTTTTCTTTTACTTTAACTTAGAAGTTTGATTTTTTCACAGCTTCAAGGGACTGTAGACCTTAATATAGGGTTTTAATTTCAACTCGATACCTCCGCACTTTCCTGAGATAGTTTTGACGACCACTTTAATTGGTAGTGACCATGCCTACAAATCTGGTGGTTCCGGGCCCGAATTAGTGAGAAAATTTTATCAAAAAGTGTCCTGATCCGAAGAAGAAACTATAGACTAAATTAATATTTGGGTCATTGTCAGATTTAGGCTCACGTCTTTTCGGTGGACATATCAAAAGTTAAGGGCTACAAAGCTTAATTTTGGATTGGTCTAGTAACCCGTATAAAAGGTGTCTCCGTAACTATAAATCCATGTAATAAAAATATAACTTACCGTTAACTATTGACCACCGAGTGGACAACTTTTGTTTTTACAACTGACAATGACCCATTTCAGTTTGTAATTTTATTACCTAATATCCGAGTGTAACTACATTATTATTTATTACATAGATATTATAAGTGAGACCATGGAGGACCTCAGTACAATGCTCGTTGATCTCAGCAGAGTTTCCGATCGAGTTGGTCTGAAAATGAACATGGACAAGACGAAGATCATGTCTAATGCCCATGTTGTACCAACTCCCGTAATAATCGGCGGCTCTGCGCTCGAAGTTGTTGACGAGTACGTATACCTGGGACAAACAGTCCAGTTAGGTAGGTCCAACTTCGAGAAAGAGATCACTCGTCGAATTCGACTCGGCTGGGCAGCGTTCGGGAAGCTTCGCATTGTATTCTCGTCCAATTTACCGCAGTGCCTCAAGTCAAAAGTCTTTGACCAGTGTGTGTTGCCAGTGATGACATATGGATCCGAGACATGGGCGCCAAAGAGCAATAGAAAGAGCTATGCTCGGGGTTTCTCTGCGTGATAGAATTAGGAATGAAGCTATCCGTAGCAGAACTGGGGTCACCGACATAGCCTTCAAAATTGCGAGACTTAAGTGGCAGTGGGCAGGGCACATTGCTCGCAGGACTGACGGTCGATGGGGCCAGAAACTGCTTGAGTGGCGTCCACGCACCGGAAGACGAGCTGTCGGTAGGCCTCCGACAAGGTGGAGTGATGACCTGGTGAAGGTCGCGGGAATCCGGTGGAAACGAACGGCACAGGGCCGGTCTAAATGGCGAGCCTTGGGGGAGGCCTATGTTCAGCAGTGGACGTCTTTCGGCTGAAATGATGATGATGATGAGATATTATAAGTTAATTAAATGCTAGTACTAATTTACCTGTTACAATCATTATGGAGGTCTCTGGCTGCTACGATAAATATTTCGTTGTAAACGGACTTCGTGTATCATACATACCAGGATGTGAAGTTACTGCCGATATGACAAGTAATTAAAACCAAAAAGTTAACAGACTACGCTTGTTATAGTGGCAGTATAAGAAGATTACTGCTATTATGCTAAGTAATACGTACCAAACAGTTAATAGACTTTGCTTATTATAACGGCGATATGTGGAGTTGCTGCTGATATTGTAAGTAATATAGGTCGAGTAGTAAACTAACATTGCTTAACATAACCACATTATGTGTAGTTACGGCCTATATGATAAGTAACAGCTAAACCTTAATGCCCAAACCTCACTTGTTAACCAGGCGTAAGTCTACTTACTTCCGATATAGTAAGGACTATTGGGTGATAAAGTAGACTTACTGCTGTTATGCTTACTGAAATTAAGGGTTCCCATTTAGCTATTAAAATGACGATTAAACCATATTGTAGAGCTCGAAGCGCTGATTTCAAATATATGCTTAACTCAGTTTTGCCAAAAATGAACTTACTGCTCTTATCGTTAGCGCGGCAGAGTTCATTCTATAGTTTGGTTATGCGAGGCAGGCATGAGAAACGCACAGTTGGTTTCTTTTGGAGTAGTTAAATGAAGAGTCAATATCCATATTAAATTCCTTTGACTGTACATTGGAATACAAAGACGCAGTTCAAATTGACCTCCAGGTACGTCAGAAATGTGAGTAACATCAAACAGTTCAGTCTGTTTATTTTAAAACCATGTTTACAAATAGAGGTGAAAGGTTCATTGTTTTACATGTACTTCTGCTGTGAATTTTTTAGGGTTCCAGGTAAACTAAGTTCAATATTAAATATGCATAAGACAATACTTTCATGTACCAATGACGTATTAAAGAGTGGACTCAATGTAATGTTAGTTTCTGTACAACGTGCAATCAATTATGATATTAGGCATTTCGATGGAGAAAGAGTAAAAATAACGTTGTCATTTTCTACCCGATACCTTTTTAATGGTCTAAGTAAGTAAGTGTTTATTCGTAAACATAGGTAGTTACAATGATGATATTTTTAAAAAGTTTCACTATGTTTGCCAATCGCCGTATAAAACCAATGGATTAGTAACTATTTTAAATATTAAAAATTAAAATAGGGCCTAATCTATCATGCATACAGACTTTTTGTGCCTTTGTACAAATTATAACAAGATCAGTCAACTCGGCCATGTTTAGTCTCGTCAGAAATGTCAAACCGGTGTCGAATGTCAAAGGTGATTTAATTTGGAAATAAAACAGGGATTTTGCGAAACAATTGCGGCTTAATAACGGTTACAGTGGTTAAGGACAAGAAATGCCTAATTGCCGTGTTGTTAGATGTGGCACGAGAAAATAGGAAAACCAGAAAAGTTTGCTGTTTCACCGGTATGTTTACATTTTCACTGAAATATTGGGAAAAATTTATAATTGGAGCGCAGAAAAGGGTGCACAAGGGTTAAATCATGGAGAGGTTGATGTTCTATTTCTAAAATACTCTATTTATAAATGTAAAATACTCATTTCTAAAAACCCCAGCCCACCAAAAATGTTTTTTTTAACGATATTTAAGTTTACGTGAAACGAAACGCCAACGCCACCCCGAAATATTTGTTAGTATTAAGTTGATGGACATCTTCTGATGTATATTTAGTTAATAAACATCCATCGAATACGATTAGTGGCAAAGTAGAATAAAATAAGGCTTTATATCGTTATTTTCGACTACAGAAATAGGTTACTTTGGTGGCTAGTGATGTGATTATTATATAGCAGAAAGCAACTCAGGATCATAACTGGGGTGTTCACGGGTCACTTCGGGGTCAAAGGACTACTGGCCAAGATGGGACTATCGGAAAACACAGAATGTAGAATGTGTGGTGAGGATGACGAGACAATGGAACACCTACTGTGTGAATGTCACGCCCTTGCCAGACAGAGAATGAATGACTTTGGAATCGGCTACCCCGAGCCAAAGGAATTCAGAGTACTCCCGCTGAACTCAATCATCCGGTTCATGGAAAGGGTTGAGAACAGCTTGGAGTAGACATAAAGGAGGGGGCAATTGCACAAAAGATCCCAATGGGTCGAAGTGCATCCGCAAGGGCCCTCAACTAGACAAGATAAGATAAAGATAAGATAAGATTATTATATTATTACCTATCACTTCCATTTGATTTGAAACTCAAACTCAAACTCAAAATATTCTTTATTCAAATAGGCCTAGCAACAAGCACTTTTGAATCGTCAGTTATATATTACATAAATTGAATCTAATTATTCAGAGCAATTTATTGATGTATATGAAATTTAAAAACAGACATAAATTACTGTAATGTATGTCAAAAGAGAGTATAATAAATTCACAAAAAGATCATCAATTCCTTTCTTATTCATTGGTAGGTTCGATAGCGGTACAATATGGGAAAACTGTCAGCTGTCAGTGTCAACTGTCAGTCAAGTCAGTACCGCTTTTTACTGCGCTCCTACATTTCAATTAGTGCTTCGTGACTGGCGCGAGATGCGCGCAAGCGCGGCGATACGACCTCAGATTCGGTTGAAACCGCTCAACCAATCTCACTGGAGCGCAAACTCTTAGAGTATTCCAGTGTTCCAAACCACACGCGTGGTCGTGCCGGAGGTTTTCCCCTGGATTTTCCCCAGGCTACTCTCCAACTGCGCACTCCTATCTCTTTATTGGGCCCGGCCTATAAAGCCACAGTCAGGTTCAAACAACAACAAAAACGCGGCGATACGAAGACAGTACTAAACCGCTTCTGCGTATTTATATTGGTAGTACTGCTCAAATGAAACCAACCAACCTGATGAAAAGGAAGAAAATGCCAAATATCGATTAAACTATGTAAAAGTGACCGGCCTATTTGCAGAATGTTTGATTTTGATTTTAATCCCGTCTTGCCCCGCCAAGTTAAGTTTTTTTTAACCTGAGTGTGGCTGTATAGGCCGGGCCCAATAAAGCGATAGGAGTGCGCAGTTGGAGAGTAGCCCGGGGAAAAGCCAGGGGAAAACTTCTCCGACACGATCACGCGGGTGGTTGTAAACACTAGAATATTCTAACCCCCTTATTCATAAAACTTAACAAACCTCTGCTAACTAAAATGTCTGTTGTCGCTGTCTCACAAGCACATGTGTCAAAGTGACAGATAAGGACAAACGAACTTTAGCGGCTAGTTAACTAATATAGGTTTGATAGGCGTTTATGAATAAGGGGGTAAGAGTTTGCGCTCCAGTGAGATTGGTTGAGCGGTTCCAACCAAATATTTATGCGCAAAATATGTCACTAAAAAGAAAAGTGAGATACAGATCATTCCTTCCTCCTAGTTCACTAGTTCAGTTTAGTTCAGTAGCTCAACAGATCTATCTACGATATAGATTGGGTAATGATATCAGTCATTCATTCAATCATGGCGTATATATCACTCTCAGAGCAAATGAGCATGTAAACGATATGATTCATGAACTGGTCTGACTGAAGTATTGGATATGAATCCGAACTGACCTAACGAATGAAAGAGTGACAAGAGGTGAAATACTTCATTTGAATCATTCATTCGTGAACTACGTCTACAACCAAATCTGAGGTGGACTTGGTGGACTAATACGGGTGCTATTTAAATCACCTTCTCATAGATGAACAAAGCCATTGCTGATGATCAATACTCTTGTCACAAAAGAATAAAGAAAAATTGAAAATGTTAGCCACCGAGCAGGATTCGAACCTGCGACCTCCCGGCACTCGCGGCCAGTCGCTCCAGCCAACTATATGTGCAATCGCCATCCAGTCCCAAATTCATCAACCGTTCCTTCGTATTAAGCAGTACCGCTGCTAACGTAAACTATTTTTATACAAACGCCTTAAGGGAGGCGTACGGCGACATCTACCAGAAGACGCATGCTTCATTAACGGCACTAACGTCTCAAATCACATTGAGAATCGTCAGTTGCGATGCGCCATCCCATACCCAAAAGAATAAAGGAAAAATTGAAAAATTTAGGCACCGAGCAGGATTCGAACTCTTGTCACAATTTGAGTCTAAAACATAGAAATGAAGGCTTCTTAACACGTGTAAGTATCAGTGGCGGAACGTCCATACAACTCGATTCCCACCGGCTTGCCTAATATTCAACCAGTCCAGTTCTTTCACTACGGCTCATGAAGAATAAGAAAAGCAAATTATTTCCGGCTTCCCTAAGAATATTTTTGACGCACCGCCACTAGTAGATACAATACAATACAATACAATACAAATACTCTTTATTGCACACCTCAATCAAAGGATACAGTACAGTACAAAAAACACAATGATAAGAGGCAAACAACAGGCGGTCTTATCGCTAAAGAGCGATTTCTTCCAGACAACCTTAGGGTAGCGAAAATCTAAACAGAACGATTCATAGCAGGTGGTGCAGAGTTAATACATATGAAGCCTACCAATAATTACAACAATAACATTTAATTAAGGATAAATAAACATACATAAATATAGTGTAAAAATATACGTACATAAACATATACAAATATATAGTCAGCCACATAGTCTAAAGGAGCTAAGTCTTAAGTGTGTCATGAGAGAGACAAATAGTGATCTTTAAGCTGTTTTTTGAAGACAGCAAGAGATTCAGCACGCCTCAAATCAGGACATAAAGAATTCCCAAGCCGAATAGCTCGAAAAGTGAAAGAAGAATTATAAAATAACATATACATATATATAGATATTGACTTTTCTGTACTAATCATCATTAAACTAACTGTAACAATTAACAAAGTCACGGCTGTACGAAATTGACCATTAAACAGTTCTGAAACTATGTTTATTTAAACAGTTTTACGAGAGAACTGATAATACTATTATCTTGGCACAGATCCACGTCGCCGCATATTATGTGGGGACATACTATTTTTAGAGCATCGGAGACGTGAAGAGATATATTGTACAAGGCCAGATACTCAAGGTTATTTTTCGTTCTTTTGCAGTTCAATATTCTTTAGGATGATGGCTGGTGGACAAAAATTTTGCCTGTAAGTGGCTCGATTCCACTCACACCTCAGATTCGGTTGGAACCGCTCAACCAATCTCACTGGAGCGCAAACTCTTAGAGTATTCCAGTGATCCAAACCACACGCGTGGTCATGCCGGAGGTTTTCCCCAGGCTACTCTCCAACTGCGCGCTCCTATCGCTTTATTGGTCCCGGCCTATAAAGCCACAGTCAGGTTCATAAAAAAAAACTGTAAGTGGCCACCACACAGACAGAAGGAGCGTCGGTCTTCCACTTGCACGATGGGTTGATGACATTAAATAACGCGGGTTGCTCTTGGATGAGACTAGCAAGGGACCGGGATGAGCGTAGAAGAGATGCCTGTGCTCAGCAATGGGCGATTACAGACTGATGATGATGATAATTCTTTAGGAATTCCGTGATGAGGCATTCCCGCCGACGGGGTCGTCTACCGCGGTCGCGACAACACAGACACATATAGTCCCTATTCGTCTCGGTACCGCCGCATATCAAGTAGTCAGTCCGACTCAGATCGGGCCTAGCTGAGTTTCTTGCTGGACTCAAAACTCCCAGTACCTCGATTCCATTCACGCCTCGGATTTCGTTAAAGCCGCTCGACCAATCTCACTGAAGCGCAAACTCTTAGATTCCAGTGTTTAAACCGCCAACGTGGTCGTGTCCGAGGTTTCCCCTGGTTTTTCCCCAGGTTACTCTCCGACCGCGCACTCCTATCGCTTTATTAAACCCGGCCTATAAGGCCACAGACAGGTTAGAAAAATAAAAAAAAGCAATTAACTGACAAGTTACTTAACAGTTTCAAGTCAACGACCATGTTACATATTTATTTTTATCTCATTTATCTAAGAGTAAACGTCAATTGAGTGACAGTCCAGAGGTTCCATAAGAGAATCAAAGAAATCTTAATCACTCATGACTGTCAGTTGCTAGGACCTATCACTTTAATATTTCATAATCATTGAAACCTATCACATCAATATTATATAACCAAAGAAACCTATCACTTCAATCTTACATAATCATTGAAACCTATCACATCAATATTACATAAACATAGAAACCCATCACTTCAATCTTACATAATTATTGAAACCTATCACATCAATATTAAATAACCATAGAAACGTATCACTTAAATGTTATATAATCATTGAAACCTATGAAATCAATATTATTTAACCATAGAAACGTATCACCTAAATGTTATATAATCATTGAAACCTATGACATCAATATTACATAACAATAGAAACCTATCACTTCAATATTACATAATCATTGAAACATATCACTTCAATATTACATAACCATAGAAACCTATCACTTCAATATCATAATTTTATGAGCTTTGACTACCCCATGGGAATACAGACTTGAGATTTTATGGATGAAAAAACATTATTCACTACATCTGTACGTACCTTTATAGATAAATAATACGAAAACAATAATTATTTAACACAACACCGTGTGAATATAATAATTCAAATTAATTACCCGGGATCAACGCTCCAACAACCCAAAGGACATCACAAATACGTACACACATTATTACGTACATGTCAGCCATAGTTCGAGCGCGAACGTAATGAGACTATTAACATTCGGGTAGTGCGTAATGCGTGTTATGTGTTAGTAAATAATGAGGTTCATTACACTATACTATACTCATTATATCAGTACAACTTATGTAACAATAGGCTATAAAATTGTAGGGTTTAAAACGATATGAAACGTACCATTTGGAAAATAATCATATGAGGGACAGCCAGAGGAATTACCTGCAAAGAAAAAAAAAATTATGTATTGCTTTATTGTAGAATTGACCGAATCAGGAAAACGGAGCTGCGTTCCAAAAGTGGTATCGTAGATGTGGGTGTTAAGGCCGCAAAGCTGAAGTGGGACTGGGCTGGGCATGTCTGTCGAATGCACTCGGAGCGATGGGCCACAGTAGCCACTGAATAGATCCCACAAGATGGCTCCCGAAGCAGAGGCAGACCGAAAAGGAGATGGCGGGACGACCTTGATACATTTTGTACTGATTGGCGGGAACTGGCACACGACCGAGACGAGTGGCGAAAAAGAGGGGAAGCCTTTGCCCAGCAATGGGACACTATATAGGCTATAAAAAAATGCTTTATTGTACAAGAAACAACAGAATGCAAATAAAAAATTAAGTAGTAAGAAGTATTTCTTACAAAACTTCTTTTCGTTTAAACTATTCGTGAATAGTTTAAACGACTGCAATACAAACAAACAAATAAAAATAAACACGGCACGGACGAATGAGAACGTTATTGCGTGCGGTGTGATACGATGATGATGATGTTATGTCTTTATTTGTACTTATTAATCAGCGAGGAATTATGGCAAATGATTTTAATGCGAGCTGAAGCAGCGTCGGCCCAGGTCAGTACTAGGATGGGTGATCGCTTTGAGTGGTTATCACCTGAGCGCTCTCGTGCTATAAACGGTACAAAAAAGCTGGCAACAAAAATTGTCTTACGATAAATAAACTAAAACTGATAAATGGTAGATTGCATGACAAGGGCCTAAAATACACCATAGTACCATGAGAATAGTTCGAGTGGTAATATAGCTTATATATCAGAGTTTATATTATATTATATTGTACACTCTACTGTTCACTTCGATTACGAGAAAATAAATAAACAAAGATTACCCACCAACAATTAATAACAAAATACAATGAGAAAATGGTGGCATCTTTTTTAACTTTGTTGACTCGGATACATAGTAATTGAAATAGGGACAAAAAAAGACCTAATGTTTTAATAGTTAAATATATTTTGGAGTATCGATGTAACCGGGGACAGGAGAGCTGGCAGCTTCCTCGCTCAACGCATAAGCATTGCGATTCAGCGAGGAAATGCTGCCAGCATCCTCGGTACCATGCCACAGGGGCCTATTTTAGAATTTGACTTTTAGTTTTTGTTTTATATAGTTATTGATTAAGTTAGTTGTTTATTTTATTCTGTAATATTTTTTATTTGTAAGTTTCTAATATGTCTTAAATTTCATAAATATTGTGAGATATATCTATAAATAATAAAATATAGTTAAGTTAGTTAAACAAAGTATGTACCAAAAAGAAGACAACATTCCGATTGGCTGTCGATGTGTTTTCTGATTGGTGAATTTGATATGGTGAAGTATTTTGATTGGTCAAATTACAATGGGTTAAATGCCTAGCCTAATATGACACACTTTTAGACATTGAAATATAATAATTATGGAAGCATAACTGTCGCGCAAAACTGGTGCCACAAAATCTAGTGCCGAAAGCGGAGAAGGTTTCAGTGACGTTCCAGTGCCGGATCGCAATTCAGTTGGCTATCCGAGGTTGAGTTTCATAATTCATTTATTTGCAACCATGGTACAGTACAGGTGTTACATTATGTTTTGTTATCTCATGGACCCTGATAGGGCATAGCAAAATACTTAAAATTAAAATTTACGATCAATATAATATACATTGAATAATTATGAAATAATTTTACCTAACACATGTATATATAACATTATTGGATTATTCTAATACATTAAAATATATATATTTTTGATATCATTATTTACATTATTATTTTTATACATTATAAAAATACATGTCACTTTAATTAATTAATGTCTAAAATATGAATAAAGTCGTTCTTGGGAAATTGTATAAAATTGTACAATAAAATTCCAAGACACATTACTGAACTTACGGATTCTAAATTTAAATCTGTTGTGAAACAGACACTTATTTCAAAAGCATATTATAAGATAAACGATTACATCATGGATAGGGATGTTTGGCATTGATAGCGTCCCGCACAAGTAATCTAACACAGAAATATTTTGTCCTTAGTATTAAAAAATATGTATGTATGTTGATACTGTAGGTAGCATTTTAATTTTGTACTATTTTTACTGTTATTTTATATACAAAGTATATTGTTTTGAAAAAATTACACCTCGCCGAGTTTCTTACGCCGGTCCTTCTCGAGGCAGAGGTTTATTTTATGAACCGGTGGTAGTTATATGACATTCATAAGTGCATGTAACATGCCTAAATTGAAGAATAAATGATTTCATTTCATTTCATTTCATTTCATACCAGTTAAAATACAAAAGTTAAAAATACATATTATGGCATGTCAAATGGATTAATTTTTATTATTATTTTAAGGGATTACTATTTGAATTTATTGTTAAAAAAATCGTCTAATGTATATATAATAACTATTTCTGATTAGGAAATTTCTTAGGTTTGTCGTAGTCGAATTGAAAAGTTTTCATTGTGTTAAACGAAAATAATAACATTTCAACGGTTTCCGGCATTGGTTCTCAATATATGAGTGTCGATTAGCTCCTTTATTTAGCGCAGGAGCGACATAAATGGCAATCAGAAACGTTGTTACGTAAGTTGCACCTATCGGTCGGCTAGAGCGACAGGCCGCGTGTGCCGAGAGGTCGGTGCCTAATTTTTGATTTCGTCAAGGTTTGATTTTGATAGAATGTTAAGCCTCATATCTGGACATGAAAAGCATGTGGTCGGATCTGAAGATCCACCCAAAACGACTTTTAAATATTACGGCACTGTTTTTTTTCTCTCTCATTCTAGCAAAGTAACTCCTGTATTTCTATCCTTGTTAATTGTCGAGATCCATTCATGCATAAAGTCCGATCTGACGATTTTCCAAAAAATATGACCTCATTTATATTAATACCTTTATACCATAAATTACAAATAACCTATAGAGAACGCATTTCAACATAAACCCTTGCATGCCAATGCATTTAAAGAGTTCTGTTTTATTCTGCTCTGTACTATTTTAGCAGTACACACACTGCACACTGATAAATTAGTACAGAGCAGAATAAAACCAATAGCTGAAGACTATTTAGGTCCTGATCAATACGGATTCAGGCAACATATAGGCACAAGTGAGGCTATTCTTGCTCCTCGGCTAATCATAGATAGAAGAATGGATCTCAACTTAGACACCCACATAGCATTCATAGACTTGGAAAAAGCTTTTGATAAAGTAGACTGGGCTAAGACGATGAACGTTTTGAAAACAATAGGCACAGATTACAGAACTAGACGAATTATATAGGAACTTTACAAAAACCAAGAAACAATAATAGATATAGGACAATAAGAAATAGAATAGCGTTGTATGGAAACGAGACTTGGACATTAACTCAGAGAGACTAAGTGCCTTCGAGAGGCGAATGGAAGCTATAAGCTGGACCGAAAGAAAAACAAACAGGTTCTGGATTTGATAGGAGAGAAGAGACTACTTTTGAGGAAGATCAAGAGCAGAAGAGGAAACATGCTGAGGCACCTGATACATGACAATTACATAAAAACCATAATCGAAGGAAAGATAGAGGGGAAGAGAGACAAGGTAAGTAAAACCGAGACGTGCTTTTATAGATCAAGCAAAAAGAAGGTCCATGTAATCGTATCAGGAGCTCAAAGTCTTGGCGGAGAACTGAATAGAATGGGATTACTCCACCGACAAGAGCTAGGCTCTTAAATATATGATGATGATGATGTTTTCATGCACCTCAGGAGGAAATCTCTGGCAAAACTTTTTTTTTGTAAATGCAAACATATTTTTTTACATAATGGTAACGGTAGTTAGAGGCCTTCGCGCGGCTTGAGAACTTCCAACAGTCAAGTTGCCCACTCACTTGACAAGCCTAATTCCAATAAGGCCTGGTATTCCCTCGGATTGGAAGGTCAGATGGCAATCGCTTTCATAAAAAGCAGTGCCTACGCCAACTCTTGGGATTAGGTAGCGGACCCCGGGCATCCTTTACGATGCAATGAGGGCTATCATGTATGAATTCGCCGCTAGAGGCGCTAGTGTAGCGTGGGGTCTCCGAAACGTCAAATGTCACTCTTTGTGGTTGCGCTACGCGGGTTAATATCTAATTGGAACAATATGGTGACTATTTTGCAATACCTGAGCTTGATTATGGCAAATATGAGTTAAGGGTCAATGACTTTCAGGGCTTTGAGACAGTTTTGTCTCTCGGGAACTTATTTCCTCCTTTTTCCGAACAAAACGGGACTGCGCTACAATGCGGGAAGTTCGATATTTTTACGGTACGGTTTTAAGGTATTGAATATGATTTAAATGTAAACCAGCTGGACCTTACTCGACAGTGGCGCCAACTGGTGAGCACAAAAACGATAGCCCCCATTGTACCGGGATGATGCTAGGATGATGTTGATGAATGGTAACGCAATAAATAAATAAAAATGTTATCATTGACAAGATAGCGAATGAATAAGTCGTACGAGTATTTACCGAACGATGAAACGGTCACTAAGAATAGGTCATCAACTATCAACTACACATTGATGCCGAGCTATTTACGTCCATTCACTCATTCAATCATTTCAGTCGTTCTTCTAATTACTGAATCAATTTCCGTCAATTACTACCACAGAATATGTAATAGCCTTAGAGTCGACCCCTTAGTCACTAAAAAAATTAATTAAAAAATAAAACCGACTCTCAATATATATTCAGATATTCTGAAATACGTTAAATTTTCCTCTTGACATTCAGATTTTATTCTAGAAACTGTCTAGATTATACTATTTTTTATGTTTTTATTTTACATATTGACGATCTTTTTGTGAATTTATTATACTCTCTTTTGACATACATTGCATTAATTCATGTCTTTTTAAAATTTCATATGCATCAATAAATTGCTCTGAATAATTAGATTCAATTTATGTAATATATAACTGACGACTCAAAAGTGCTTGTTGCTAGGCCTATTTGAATAAAGAATATTTTATTTATGTTTTTATTCAGAAAACAATAAGGTAAATATTTAAAACTAATTTCGTTCTAAATTAACATTAATTACAAAGAAAAAACAAATGAAATATAAAAACCCTAGACACCGTCCCCAAGGTCGCTCATTGGCGGAAATGATCCCAAGATGCTGGCGGCGTTTCCTCGCTGCACAGCAATGCTGAGCCTTTGCCCGAGAAACGCGCCAGCTCTAGGATCACAGCAAGTTCTTATTAGTTTCTTTTTCAGTACATTAAATAGTTCGTGAGTTTCTTGCCCCCAAGAAAATATTTTGAGTTTGAGTTTTGAGTTTGCAACAATTAATATCAGTAACAGTTGTTTAAACCTATAATTATCACTTCTATTATCGGAATAGCTTCCACTGACACAATTTTAACAAAAACCCTCCATATATCTCCTCCTATGGGCCATTTATATTATTTATGTGAGAGAACTATCACTTGGAAATATTTTCATTCGGTACTTTTTTAATTTAATGGCTACACGAATGGAGATATCAGATATTCAGTACCAATATTGTGGAGTAAAAGCTTTTGAAGCAAAAATATACAGAATGTCATTATGTGTAGATCGAAACCGGTACTTTTTTTTTAATTTATTTAACAAACAGAAAAATACATTTTATTACACCACAATAAAACTCGACAAACTGTGACGTTTGATGGCGAGATACGTCCATGTTTTAGTGGTTTTAACTTAACCTATTTACTTAAATCTAACATGTAACAAATGTTTATGAGGTTTAAATTATAATTCACCAGTAATTTAAACAGAACAAAAGATAACTGTACATGCTCGTTGGTTATTATTGAGTGAATATCCTTAAGGTTCTATTTTAACTAGCCATTCGACGGTGACTCGTTATCAAGTAGCAAGCTTTTTAACCTTGATTTTAATAAAGTTTTGCTGACTTTGGGAGTTTCCCTTAGTATTATAATTTTGTTTAATATTTTAGGTACTATATACTTCGACGTTCTTTCGCTATAATAATTTCTAGTTTTTTTTCTCTTACACTTAATTTTATTATTAAACGTTTATTGATTTACAGGCGGTAACAATAGTTAAATAATAATAACTTAAATAATATTACAACTAACTTAAATCTAAAACAGGCGCTTGGGGCATTGTACCGAGGATGCTGGCGGCATTTCCTCGCTGTATCGCAATGCTGATACGTTGTGCGAGGAAGTCACCAGCTAATATTCGGTCACCAGTTACGTCAATCAAACGCTTCAACCGGTATTAAAATACATACTATCCATACTTCACTACATAGTATAAAACAAAGTCGCTTTCTCTGTCCCTATGTCCCTATATCCCTATGTATGCTTAAATCTTTAAAACTACGCAACGGATTTTGATGCTGTTTTTTTTAATAGATAGAGTGACTCAAGGGGAAGGTTTATATGTAAAATACATGCATCAGCGTTGCACCCGTGCGAAGCCGGGGCGGGTCGCTAGTAAATAATATTACAACTAACTTAAATTTAAAATAGGCGTTTGGGGCATTGTACCGAGGATGCTGGCGGCATTTCCTCGCTGTATCGCAACGCTGATACGTTGTACGAGGAAGACGCCAGCTCTTCGGTCACCAGTTACGTCAACCAAACGCTTCAACCGATATTAAAATACATGCTATCCATACTTAATATTACACTTTATAGCGAGTGTAAGTTTCTGAGAGTTCGGCAGCTTTTTATCATGAAAGCAGTCTCTCGAGCTCACAGTTGCCTACCGAAATCCGCATGTCATGATGAAATCATAAGTAGACGCATTTATAGAATCCCCCTACCGCCGTATAAATCGGCTTTGGCCCGAAAATCTCTCGCATACTCACTTCTCCTCGTATAGAACAAGATTTGCAAATACCTAAACATTAAAATCATCATCATCATCATTATTTCAGCCGAAAGACGTCCACTGCTGAACATAGGCCTCCCCCAAGGCTCGCCATTTAGACCGGTCCTGTGCCGTTCGTTTCCACCGGATTCCCGCGACCTTCACCAGGTCATCACTCCACCTAAATTACATTAAAATGCTCTCTATATATCAAGTCAAGAGTGTGGTGAAGAAGTGGCTGCTAACGCTGTCATACGCTGGAACCGAAAGCCTAATCAAATTACCTGAAACAAACTGAACTCTAAGTACACACACACACACACACACACACACCCGCACGCACGCACGCACGCACGCACGCACGCACGTACGCACGCACGCACGCATGCACGCACGCACGCACGCACGCACGCACGCACGCACGCACGCACGCACGCACGCACGCACACACACACACACACAAGCAAGCATGGCATTTAAAAATATTAGAATTTCAATATGCACATATAAGTTAATTTTAAGAATAAGAATAAGTATAAGAATATTTTTTTTTATATTTTTTTATATTTATATTTACTTTTTAAACATGTGAATCTTGTCAATCGCACTCGCAGACTACCAAGACACAGGCTCAGCCTAGTTTGGAGTCTGATGGATAATTGTCTAACAAACCCATGTATGAACTATTTTGCTGAAAGTAACGTCTGTCTGCTACCTCCTCACGCTTAAACCGCTGAACCGATTGAGATTAAATATGGTATAGAGATTTGAGAACCTAGGAAGTTTTTATACATTAACCTAGGAAGTTTGAGTTTTTATTACGGAATTCTCCCAAAGGGGGTGAAATGGGGTGGTATATACAGGTTGTAACAAAACTAGTGAGGATCAGTTTAAGGGCGTATTCGGAATTGTGTTCTGATTAGGAGGAAGTAATCTAGCACTAACAAATATACCAACCGGTTAAAATCTATTTGAAAATTTTTAGTTCTCTTTTGTTTCTACCCTAGATATCTGTATGTAAGTAGTAAGTGGATATTATTATTATTTTTCTCTTATGTATTATTTTTTTCTTTTGCAGTCATATTTATTTATTTTTCTTTTGGCTATTATTTAGTGTATAGCGGTCCGTGAGTCACCGACGGTACTGGCTGAAAATCAGCGCTGTAGGTTTCTGACACCTCAGCATGATGCTGAGCCAGTGTCCGTTTCACTGCCGCGGGGACACACATGTTGTGGTTTGTTTTCTTCTGTTGTTTTTTTTTGTAATGTGTGTGTCTTCTATGTCTGTGAATAAATGTGTAACGCAATGAATTTTTGGCCTTTGTATGGACAGTTGGCTGACTGGACCTGCCCCATAGAAAAAAAAAATTTTTCAAGTCAAAAAAATTTTTCTTCTACATTTTCCTAATCAGAACACGATACCGAATATACCCTTAAACGGATTCTTACTAGTTTTGTTACATCCTGTATAGAGGTACGATAATAGTCCACGAACGAAGTCTTGGGTAAAAGCAAGTACTCGTTACTTTGTAGTCTTCCCCTTTAATTTGCGTTTTATGTAGGTGAGGTATAAAACTTAGATACTACAAAGCCTGCAGTTGTGTAACGACTGTAAATTTTCCCACTGCGAAGTGGTTCCGCATACTTAATATTTTGCCCGCTTCGCTGACATTCGGTTTGTGAGAACAGACTTCTATTGTATTTCAGAGATAAACTACTCCACGTTGCACTTGCATAAAATATATATATATTTTTTTAATAGCCTATATGGGTGTCCCACTGCTGGGCAAAGGCCTCTCCCCATGAATGCTATGACTGCCGCATCAGCGCCTCCTCCTGCCAGTTGGCAAGAAAGGCGTCTAAGTCTAATAAATAATATGTGATAGTCCACATTGAAAGGGACCTTACGGCGGCAGGCGCTTACGCTGCGAATCGGTGCTATTGTACTCGAACAACGGCAATAAAGGCGTAAGTGCCGGCCGCTATAAGGTCCCTTTTGATATGGACTACCACATATAATAAAATCTTTATTTCAGCAGAATATCAGCGATGTGGCTACCTGCCGCGTTATTATGCTGAGCCAGCGCCTATTCTCTGCCACAACACATGGCTTATATTGTATCACTTTTAGTTTATTTGCTTTCTATATTTTTTTCTGATTAATAATCATGTTAGTCCTTAAGGTGCATGTTTCTTTTCTTAATGTATGTCATGTACATTGTAGGAATTAATAAAGTGTTTATCTATCTATCTATCTATCTATTTCCAACTTTAGTTATCCATATGATGTTAGTACAGCTTATACCTACGTATTAATATTAGTTATAATAACAGCTTAAGAAAAAAACATCATTATCCTCCTAGTTATCTCATTACAGTTGCATCCTGAAGGATGCCCGGTGTCCTCTACTTTGTCCGAAGACTTGGCGTAGGCACTAGTTTTTACAGAAGCTACTGCCATCTGTTCTTCCAACCCGAGGGGAAATCAGACCTTAATGGAATTAGGGTTGTCAAGTGAGTGGGCAATTTGACTGTTAGAAGTTCTCAAGCCGCCTGAAGGCATCTAACTTGGCTTAACGACTGCTATCATAGACAGCAGCCGGGATCAACGGCTTAGCGTGCTTTCCAAAGCACGGGAGCGCTCAGTTAATAACCACTCAAAGCGTTCACCCATCCAACGCTGATATCTCTTAAACTAAGGACATATTGGCTCCAAATTGTATTACAAAGAAAGAAAGAAGAAAGAAGAGAAATTTGGCTCCAAATTGTATTACAAAGTTAAATAGCATTATATTCTCTAAAAGCTCCTTGCTGAACCGTATTTTCAAGCATATTTTTAACGGAGATTCAGCCGATCAAAGTTATAGTATGGAGGCAAATTTACGAAGAGTCGTCTCCTGCATGATTCTCGTCGACACGGCATCAATAAATAATAATAAATAAATATTAGAGGACAATCTTACACAAATCGAACTAGCCCCACAGTAAGCTCAAGAAGGCTTGTGTTATGGGTACTAGACGACGATATATTTAATAGATATAAATACTTAAATACATAGAAAATATCCAAGACTCAGAAACAAATATTCATGTTCATCACACAAATATTTGCCCTGACTGGGATTCGAACCCAGGACCGTCAGCTTCACAGGCAGGTGCACTACCCACTAGGCTAAACCGGTCGTCAAAATACCTAAAACTGGTATTTATGTGTTCCTCTTTGCCTCCAGAATACGAAATTACTGGTTTTAAGAATTGGAGGGGGGGGGACAGCCACAGCTGAGACGTCATAAAATTACCGTCATATTCCAAGTTTTCCATCACATTTGCGAGGAAACAAATACATTTAAGATATACGGAATACAGGAAAGATATACCAAATGTTAGTCATCCATTTTATCGAATTTGACGTGAGGCGCTCTGTCTAACTATCAGTCAGTCATAAATATTTCTATGTTCCCAACATGCCAAAAATATATTATCTGACATTAGCGTTAAAGTAGCGTTTCATTTCAAATTTGACTGTACACGATGTTTTATTATGAGACGTGTGTTATAGACAGAAGGTATTGATATAGTATTGTATTGTATTATGTCTTTTGTAGCTGAATTTATTTAAAAAATTCCTCATTAGATATTGCAACCAATTTAGTACGGGGTAATCACGTAACTTTTGTACTACCGTTAGGCTCAGTTTTATATAGATCCGTTAGACTTTATGTCAGTTTGTTATGTCAAAAAATGTACGATTTATTGAAATCTGATCTGACATTTGGTCTAACGGATCTTTATAAAACCCGGCCTTAGTGTACTAATGTCAGATTTTAATTGTCAGCTCATGCATTTATACTTCAAAATTGACAGTAAAATCTATCTACCGTTAGTACATAAAGTTACGTGATTCGCCAGCCGTAGTATCAACCGCTTAGCGATCTCCGAAAAAACACAGCTATTTATATAGGATCACAGGGCGTCACAAAAATAGCTCTTGTTGTTTTAGGGCTGTCAGTTTTCCGGCTGTCAATCTCACTTAATGAATTGTTTGACAGAAAACAAGCGTACCATTGAGAAGTCGACACTGACTTCTGACTTCCGAATCCAAATGGATAATGTCATGCCATGTTGCACTACATTTAATTAATGATACTTCGATTATTGTATTATTTTTATTTGATGTACCTGTTGGAGAGTCCAACAATAGATACCTAAATCATTAAGTTGGTACTACTGATATTCTAGATTAAACGTAGTATTAAGATTCAGTGTTTCCTGTCTGGATTATTATCTGTGGCACTTGGTCGCCATACTTCCTACTTCGTGTGCAAGCCTATAGTCGCAATACATTGTTTCCTACGAATTATCCTCTTTTACTGCTGATGCATCTCTCCCACAACACACAAAACGAATCAACGTTTCAACTCTAACAGTCTACCCAACAGTACCTAGATAGATTTTGACTTGTAAAAGTGCCCTTGAGGCCTATTTGCAGAATAAATGTTTTGATTTTTTGATTTTGTTGTGTTATCTTAAGGGTCTCCTAACTCCCAATGAACTTTGACCTGTGACTATCCGTTTTCTCATGTGTTTCATGGTTTATTTATTTATTTAATCTTTATTGCATAAAAGTAAAACTTATCGTACAAAAGGACTTAATGCCATAAGCATTCTCTACCAGTCAACCTTAGGGCAAAGCAGACAAATTGGGCGGTGCAACTTCAAATACAAAAACGAACATACTAAGGCCGGGTTTAAAAAGATCCGTTAGACCAAATGTCAGATCAAATTTCAGTAACTCGGCACATTTTTTGACATAACAAACCGACATAAAGTCTAACGTATCTTTATAAAACCGAGCGTTACTGTCAATAGTATCGTATCAATAGTATTATTTTGATAAACCTCGTCCTTCTTAAACATAGTATTATTTACTTCAATACTCACTGTCTTTGAGATATATGGTATCAAACTTTGGCAATTTTACTCATACTCATACTCATACTCATTTATTTGCAATGGATCATATACATTACTCGTCAGAAACAATGACTGATAATGATAAAAATATCAAGATATGATTGATTTACAATTTGTCAAACTGTCACAGTAAAATTACATTTAAATTTGGAATTTCAGTATAAAATTAAAATAATAATAACAATAATAATCATAAATCCATTTAAAACAATAATAATATTTAAAAATGAAACACATGTATTATTTAATATTTAAATGTCACATAGTTCTGAAATGTTAAAGTAGGCATTTTCAAGGAGCCATGATTTAAGTTTTAGGACAGAAAACCAGTTATTTTGGACATAACTTTTGTGAAGATGAGTTTAAAATAAAAATCACTCTTGCGTTGTTAGAGACGTCAATAAGAAACAGTTACATGTACATATCATATATATAAGTACATAAACAACATACTAGTATCGAAAATAGAGCTTTTTGGGCCATGTTTCAATAAATCATAAAAAATATGCAGTGAGTTTTTTCTAAATTTATCTCTTTCATATGTAGATAAAAGATTGAAGAACCGATAACCGTTTGTGCCATAAATATATCTCTAGTTTAGTATTCGTTTTTTTAGGGTTCCGTACCCAAAGGGACCCATTACTAAGACTCCGCTGTCCGTCTGTCTGTCCATCCGTCTGTCATCCGGCTGTATCTCATGAACTTTGATAGTTAGGCAGCTGAAATCTTCACAGATGATGTATATCTATTGCCGCTATAACAACAAATAAAATAAATAAATATTAGAGGACAATCTTACACGAATCGAACTAGCCCCACAGTAAGCTCAAAGCTTGTGTTATGGGTACTAGACGACGATATATTTAATAGATATAAATACTAAAATACATAGAAAACATCCAAGACTCAGAAACAAATATTCATGGTCATCACACAAATATTTGCCCTGACCGGGATTCGAACCCAGGACCGTCAGTTTCACAGGCAGGTGCACTATATATCCACTAGGCTAAACCGGTCGTCAGAATACTAAAAAACTGAATCAAATATATATTTAAGGAGGCTCCCATACAACAAACGTGTATTTTTGCAGTTCATTTATAGATAAGTTCGCCTTTGTACCAATGTAACCGAATTTGTCTTTATTTTTTACCTGTATTCTGTATACAATAAAGCATTTACATCAGGGACCGATACCGGTATTTTTAAAAAACCCTGAATTAGCCCAATATTTTGGATTATTTTTTTCTCTTTAAGTAGGGCTGAATCATGTATTTAGGTAACAACGTCGTATTATTAGATTATCCCATTAAAAACGACATAATGAACCGGTGACCGTAATAATACCGATATTTTTCTATGGAGAAAATACCGGTATCCGATCCCTGATTTACATAGAGTGACAATAGAGTCCGACTCGCACTTGGCCGCTGTTTATTTTTATTTCTGTACCGTAAATGGGTCAATCAACTTCTTCTTGTTGTTATTCTGTCCCGTCAGCGAGGGGACAACAGTAACCGAGTTTCTTAGAAAAATGTTTATAATATGGACTCCAAGCAGGCTTAAGAGATGACCCATGTCCAAATAGATTTATGCTCATAAAACTCATGTGTGATATATGTAAGCCTTATAAAATCACAGTTTTAAAGAGTTTCCTCTTGACATTCAGATTTTATTCTAGAAACTGTCTAGATTATACAAATTTTTATGTTTTTATTTTACATATTGACGATCTTTTTGTGAATTTATTATACTCTCTTTTGACATACATTACAGTAATTCATGTATTTTTTAAAATTTCATATGCATCCATAAATTGCTCTGAATAATTAGATTCAATTTATGTGATATATAACTGACGATTCAAAAGTGCTTGTTGCTAGGCCTATTTGAATAAAGAATATTTTGAGTTTGAGTTTGAGAGTGACTCGGGAGACGTAACCATGGGAACGAGCAACAAAGTTGATCCACCCAAATACATACATAATGGTACGGAACCCTTCTTGCACGAGTCCGACTCGCACTTGGCCGGTTTTTCTTATTTTTGTACCATAAAGCTTTACTCCTACAACTAAGCATAAGCTTTAAGCACTTTCGGGTTCCCTAAGCGCCTAATGGATTGGAACAAGTAGGCTCTAGTCTAGCGTGTGACCGATTCTATAAGTTTTAAATCTCTTAAGAGGCCTTATAAGTTTTAAAATGTTTTGATTTCAAATTATGACAAAAGTATTGATAGTACCAATAAAGTTATTAAAGGCTACGATGATTTTATTAAAGTTTTAGATGGTAACATAGCCATTTTTTGATTTTATTTTGTGTAGTAGAATTTAAGCGAAATAAACAAATTTTTATCTTGAAAATTGACTATTTGGCTTTGTTTGAAACGATATTTCTTAATAAAATATCCAAAAAATACATTTCAAGTTATGTCATAAGTTTGCAAAAGTCCTGTTCTAGATAATAACATCGAGGAAATGTCAAGATACGTGTAAATTCGAACATAAAATGGCGTAAATAGATGAGCGTTTTTTAACTGATAAGGACCCTTAAAAGTATTTTTTTATTGTTATAGGGGGCAAATGAGCAGACGGATCGCCTGATGGTAAGCAATTACCATCACCCATAAACACCTGCAACACCAGAGGAGTCGCAAGTGCGTTGCCGGCCTTTCAGAAGGGAATACGCTCATTTCTTGAAGGTTTGAAGGTCATATCGGTCCGGAAATACCGCAGGCGACAGTTCATTCCATAGTTTGGTTGTGCGAGGCAGGAAATTTCTTGAGAAACGCACAGTTTTGGACTGCCAACCATCTAAATACTACTAGTACTTTTAAATAGAATTGTGTTTTTAACGAGTTAAAATTTTCAATGCGAACTATACACACAACAGTAGTGTTGTGTGTGTGTGTAGTGTTGTGTTCCTGGAGGTGAGCAAGGTTGCCAGAGCTCCCGAGGATGCACTGTGTTGAGAGCGAGGGACTTAAATTTGTCTCTTCTGCTGTCAACACAGTGAATTCCCAAATTTCATGAAGGGTCGGCAACGCGTACGTGACTCCTTTGGAGTTGCGGGCGTATATAGGCTGCGGTGGCCGCTTACCATCAGGTGGAACGTAAGCTTGATTGCCACCGGCGTTGTATAAAAAAAAACAACATAATTACCATTAACTAAAGAAAACTGAGCAGTCTTGTTATCCAAGTACTAATAATACAGCAGTAATGCAAAGAAAATGCTGAACTCAAACTTGCCCAGACATATATCTAGGTAGATCACGCAACTATCACACAAATAAAATAGATTTATGTCACACCTGGCCTAAATCCTACTTCCTCGCCAGGGGAACACATAAAATTTTGTACTTACTACGGACGGTAATAAAGAAAGCTTCAGATCACATATTTATCGCCCTCGCCTTCGGTTCGTAATACCTGTGATCTGAGATATTATTTGTTTTATACCGCCCTTGGTAAGTAATGTAATAATAATAACTAAAGAAAAAACTTTGGAAGATGACATTTAGATCTATCTACTTTACGCAATTTTATGTACTATGTCCTGGGTGCAAATCCCGGTCGGCGCATTTATTTGTATGATGAGGACTAAGTTTTAGATAGTTCCTATGTTTTGAGTATGATTTATCTACATATATCCAAACAGAGTGTACACAAAATTCATAGCTAAATATTCATAACGGAGGTCGAAGTTGCACCCACCGTCACCCTACACGTGACCCCTGGGTGGTTCTAAACGGTGCAACAAAAACTGGCAACAAAATTGTCATACGATAAAATAAATAAATAGCTATATAACATAATGAACTTGCAAATCATATATTAAATCACAATAAAGTATGTTCACAAAATGTACATAATCCTTTGCGATAGAATCCAATTCAAATCTGTGACCATTTTGATTACACCTAGAACGTACACTTGTTATGAAAATCGCGATTCATGTATCGTCTATTCAAATACAAGTCTGTGACCTACGTATGCAAGAGAAGCACTTAAATTTAACATTATAAGACCTACGAAGTTATAGCCGGCCGCCTCTCACACCGTACTAGTATTGCGAATATTTTTACATTTTATACACTTTAGGCATCCATTTTCAAGCAAGTCACGTGCTGTGTTACATTCCCGGACCATATTTTAGTCGTAACGGCTTGTTTTTGTAGCAAACACTCTTAATAATGAAGCTTAGGCCTTCAGTAATTCGATGTTAATATGAGAAACCTGTTCAAAATCCAAGTTTTCGTGGTAAAGATTTATTTCTCATTATGCCGTTAATCTCGAAAACAACCTTGTATAGAAGGAATTGAGAAAGAATTTAGAACTTTATATATTAATTTTCATAGTCAAACTTCGCTCATGGCTTCAGGATAAATGTTTTTATCCTGAAGCCATATACTTTTCATCCAGAAAATCATCCCATAAGTTTGTATGGAAGAGCGATGAGTAAGCGCCTGATCTAATTAAATAGGAATTAAATTCTATCGCGATGAACGAGAAAGCTAGTATTTAAATAATTATAAGGAAAATGTCCCATTGCTCGACATTGACCCAATAAATGGCACTTACAACCTTATGTTATCGTGACAGAGGTGATCAATAGGTCAAATATCAAATATAAAACATTTATTCTGCAAATAGGCCACAAGGGCACTTTTACATGTCAAAATATTAATTTACAATTTAAGAAAGTCTGACTATAATAAGTAATACATTTTCATGTCAAAATATTAATGTACAGTTCAAGAAGGAATAACATTTCGAGTTTACAAGTTTAGGTGTCAACTATTGGGCATTAAGGTGACGAGCATTGGAACCTTAACGAAACGGTTTAAGAATGCGTTAAACTAATAACACGCTGCGTGGACTTCAATCACTATGAGGAACTATTTATCTTGTTCAAAACTTACAAATTGCCCAAAGGATCAATCTTACCAGACACATTGCAAACCAATATGATATCATGAAGAGCTCCATCAATAGTACATTATTGCCGTGGCCGGGAAGGAGTCAATTGCAGGCTGAGTATTTGTTTAAACGGACGAGCTTGCGAGTCCGTTTAATTATAATACGAAGCCTGCAATTGCCATTCCGGCCGAGGCTAATATAGTGCTTTTCTCAAAAATGGGGGAAATGAGATGTAATTTGAATTAAGACTTCGGGTTAAAGACATGACACTTGATGAGATAAAGATTTGAGTAACAGAACCTTAAAACGTCAAACACTTCATGCTTTACAAAACGCAAACTATTTGAGACACCTACAAAAACGTCGCGTTTACAAACAGAAAAATACGAGTTCAATTGGCTGAATACGACCTGTGCCGTCTTTAATATGCCAGTTTCCACTTTATAAAAAGTTTGGAACTCGACAAATAAAGGAATTTATATGTAACATTCCAGGCGGCCTGCAATGTTTTTAATTTTTTAATTTTGATCGAACCTTAAACTATACATTCTATAATTAGGAACTATAACTTTATACGTGCAGATAATTCTGCACGTATAAAGTTCTAATTCCATTTTAAATCGAGCCTCGACTATCAAGTCGATTTAAAAATATTCGTACTCGACGCTTCACGCTTGGCCGCTATTTTGACAGTTCACGTCACCGTATTGAGGAACGTAAGGACTACTACCTGTGAGAATTTATATGAAATGTGATCCTTAGCGACATTGGTTAATTTAACCATCCAATAATGAACTTGGCTCGGTTTTATAAAGATCCATGTTATGTCAAATGTACTGGGTTACTGAAATTTGATATGTCATTTGGTGTAATGGATCTGCTACAAATGGTGCATTCCAAGATACAGGCTCGCCTAGTTTGGACTGCACCAGAAATCCCGTGTAACCTGTTGTATCATTTGTGTTTGAATCAATAAATTTACTCTTTACTCTTTACTCTTTATATAAAATCCGGTCTTATTGTAAACGTTAGTATGGTCGAATTTTATTGCTTAAGTTTATTGTTTTGTGTGTGGTTGCGTTATTGTTTTAGTAGAGTGCGTAGTATAATGGGAGAATGTGGTGTGGTTTCTTAATGTGTGTTACCTCGTTCATCTCAGAATTTGGCGAAATATTTTGTTCAAAAAGAATCGCCTGAGGCCTCTCCTGTCTTAAATACTGTAAGGTTTTTTTTATACAACGCCGGTGGCAAACAAGCGTACGGTCCACCTGATGGTAAGCGGCCACCGCAGCCTATAGAAGCCCGCAACACTAAAGGAGTCACCTGCGCTTTGCCGACCCTTTATAAGATTTGTGGGTGCACTGTGTTGACAGCAGAAGGAACACATTTAGGTCCCTCGCTCTCAACACGTGCATCCTCGGGAGCTCTGGCAACCTTGCTCACCTCCAGGAACACAACACTACATACTTGTATCTAAATAATGTTATTATTACTGTGGTCTTCTGCAAGGTGGAGGTACTTCCAGAGTTGGGCTGCTCCAAATTCGAACAAGATGACATTTTGCTGTGCCCTACCTCTCTGAAACAGGTAACAGTAGGTAACAGTAGAGTTGTCCAGACGTATTATACGTGTCGACGTGAGAAAGTTTAGGCCTTTTTTTTCTTAATTGGCGTTTTCGGTCTAATTCTCTTCTTACTACAATAGTGGCAAACAAGCGTACGGTCCTAATAGAAAGCGGTCAGCGTAGCATATTGACGCTTGCAATTCCAGAGGTATCACATGCGCTTTGACGACTCTTTAAGAACTCCATACTGTATATCCTTGGGAAACCTCTGGCCATTCCACAACAGGAGCCTTCAAGAAAAGAAAAATGACATCGTACCATAATCCCTGACAATGGTGAGGGTGATAATATATGATCTGGTCAATAAGTCGAGCCGTATTGACCTCCAGTTAGCTGACAGAGGCGCGGCCATCAAAACCAATTCAATTACTCTCCGATTGATCGTAATAGAATCCATAACAATTTCCTAACAAAATTACTAATACACTGGCGTCAACAAATATTTACCGTATCGTTCTACTACCAAAGGTAACTTTCTGACATCGCGGGGCGGGATCGGTATGTGGTATTCTTTTGACTTGAGCTCAGTGCTGCCACACAGGTTTCCTCACTTGACACAATACAAACTCAAACTCAAACTCAAAATATTTTTTATTCAAATAGGCCTAGCAACAAGCACTTTTGAATCGTCAGTTATATATTACATAAATTGAATCTAATTATTCAGAGCAATTTATTGATGCATATGAAATTTAAAAAAAGACATGAATTACTGTAATGTATGTCAAAAGAGAGTATAACAAATTCAAGTATAAAGACACCTACACACCTTTAAAAGACCACAGTACAGAAAATTCGGCTTAATGGGTTTCTTTGATTCGGTCAGCCACGCCCCCCGTGACAGAAACATGTTTATGTCTTTCGTGCATGACCAAACGAGATGCAACACTCTTCAGGAATGGCTTTTTTAGACAAATCTCGATAAATATCTTACTATGTGTAATTTTATTAAATCCTCTTAACAGAGTTTAGATGAGATAAAATACCATGGTTTTAATTTAATAGTGTCGTTTAATAATGCGTTGTTTTAGTAGGCTGAGTAAAAAAAGAAAATATACCTAAAACAAACAAGGTACCTATTATTAAGAAAATGGAAGAGTTCGATTATCATGTTAATCGTTTTTTATTTATTATTATTATTTTATGTTCAAAACTCAAGCTCTCAAAACTCAAAATATTCTTTATTCAAATAGGCCTGGCAACAAGCACTTTTGAATCGTCAGTTATATATTACATAAGTTAAATCTAATTATTCAGAGCAATTTATTGATGAATATGGAATTTAAAAAAAAGAAATGAATTACTGTAACGTATGTCAAAAGAGAGTAAGTATAATAAATTCACAAAAAGATCGTTAATATGTAAAATAAAAACATAAAAAATAGTATAACCTAGACTGTTTCTAGAATAAAATCTGAATGTCAAGAGGAAAATTTAAAGTCAACACCTAAATGTCGTAGTTATGAAAATAGTCATTAAGATGTAATGTCATAATTATTAAAATATCGTACAGTGCGTACAGTTACACACCGTGAAATCACTCGACGGTCCCATCGGAAGACCAGCGCTGGCGATTGCCCGCATTATGCTGAGATGGTACCGTTTCGAGATAACACAACTTGTTTGTATATTTTTATTTTCTATTTTGCTGTTAATTGTTGTTTTTGTCTGGATTAAATATTTCTTATTTCTTCTTCTCATGGGACTTTTACCAAACCTGAAAGTCCATTTTCTGGACCAGCCTCAGGTGATCTATCGGTGGTTAGACACTTGTCCATTATTAGATATAAATAAATAAACCAACTTAACATTTAATATAAAATACAAGATCTATATTAGCATAGAACAAACAAATAAATAAATAAACAAATATTAGAGGACAATCTTACACAAATCGAACTAGCCCCACAGTAAGCTCAAGAAGGCTTATGTTATGGGTACTAGACGACGATATATTTAATAGATATAAATACTTAAATACATTGAAAACATCCAAGACTCAGAAACAAATATTCATGCTCATCACACAAATATTTGCCCTGACCGGGATTTGAACCCAGGACCATCAGCTTCACAGGCAGGTGTACTACCCACTAGGCTAAACCGGTCGTCTAATTAAACTATTAAACTAACGTATATAATTAAACTATTTTTCCCTACACTGTAATAAATAAAGTGAAATATTGCAAAATAAATCTCGGGATTCAGCAAATAATGTCATCTAATGGACTCCCCAGAGGCTTTCAGTATTTACTTTGTACGTAAAATGGATGTTTGGAAAGCGTATAAATTGTAGTTTTAGAAAGTTTGCGCACGAGTTTGTATTGCAGGGGTTTTCTGTACAATAAATAAAATGTACGAAACAAGGATACATACACAAGGGGCGGAAAGGGGTTTTTCAAATATTATGATAAGTACTTATGATGAACTTGATCAAACACGTTTTTTAGGGTTCCGTAGCCAAAATGGCAAAAACGGAACCCTCATAGATTCGTCATGTCTGTCCGTCCGTCCGTATGGCACAGCCGATTTACTCGGAGGCTATAAGCACTACAATTATTAAATTTGGTAGGAAGGTGTATTCTGTGAACCGCTACATAAAAGTGATGTGAAATTACAAAAAAATATTAAATTAGGGGGGCATTCCATACATGTAACAGGTGGATGAAAAAAAAAAATTGAACGCACATAGTCGTGTGGGATATCGATGGATAGGTCTTTAAAAAGGGGATCCATCATTTTACCGAAAATCGTTACATCGATTATCATTTCCCATAACACTATTCGCAGAATTTTATTATCACTTAGGAATCATTCATCGAACTTCGTTAGATCGCTCAAACATTTGCTCGAATTACCTTTTACACAAGAATCAACTCATCGAATTTTAATTCAGTATTTTATTTGTTCATCGACGTAGTCGTTCATCGAATGGCCTTTAGTATAATTTTGGTTTAACGAAGGTTTCAGTTCCCAAAATTATTATTACCTAGAACATCATTTCACCACTGTTTACTATTTTTGATATAAGTAAGTCTAAAATTATTATTTTTTCTCAGATTCTTGGTGTACTCTGTAAAAGTACTCATAAACAAAAATACTCAAAAACAAAAATACCCAAAACCTAAAATGTACAAAAGACCTGTTAGGGCAAAACCGACTGTAATGCGGATAGGTTAGAAGATTAAGACGGGAGCTTTGCTCCCGTCTTAATCTTCGAGGTTATTTTTTTTATATAAGACCAGAAAGATTATACGCCTTGAAAAATCATGCTTGCTTGGTTGTTCGATGAAACATTGTTCTTGGAAAGAATACTGTATGGAACGTACTATCTGTGAATCAAGTTTCGTTAAATTAATACTATGAATAACGAATATTTC